>JBBIGA010000007.1:6750604-6766348 GCA_037576975.1 Alestes dentex
AGAGAGAGAGAGAGAGAGAGAGAGAGAGAGAGAGAGAGAGAGAGACAGAGAGACAGAGAGACAGAGAGACAGAGAGAGACAGAGACAGAGACAGAAACAAAAACAGTAATAAAGAAAGAGAAAGAAAAAATACAAAAGTACACTCATCATAAATACTGATTTTTTTGATAACGAGAACTAATCATGGATGTGCTTTCTGATTATTCTGATGAGAAAATAGTGAGAAAACCCACAAGGAACCAAAATGAACATGGGCCTACGTATACTTCTACCTTTTAGATGACATCACTCACACTCTCACTCACTCACTGACTCAGATGAACTAATAATTACGCTAGTGTTTCTTAAAGTTTCGGTCCTGGCCCCCTGGTGGGCCTTGAAGTTCTGCAGGTGGGCTGCATTTGCATTTTGTGTGTGTCTGTGTGTGTGTGTGTGTGTGTGTGTGTGTCTGTGTGTATGTATAAATGTGTATATAGGTTTCTATGTATGTATATTTCATTCAGAATTTATCATACATCAAGTCGAATCAAGTAGGTTTATTGTCCTTTTAACCATCTACACAGTACACTGTGAAACGAAACAACATTCCTCAAGAAACACCGCTAGACTACATAATTGCAGTAGGATAAAATGTACAGAGTGCAAAAAGCGAGAGAGTGCAGCATGTGATAACATACAGTGCAATCCACAAAATGGCATATCAGTACTAGTGTGAATGAATACAGTATTATGACACTATTTTAGCCACAGAGAAGTGTGCAAAATAACACAAGGATTGAGGTCAGAGTAGCGATAAATAATTGTGCAAAATAGCCATCAATAGCAGTGATGCATGGTTAAAATCAGATCAGCGGTGTGTTTTTTGGTGAAGAATAGTTTTGACATTTCAGTTCTGATTGAGGGTTCCCATCCTGCCAGTGAAGGGCCATATGGTATGGAACCTTCTGCCAGCTGGAGGGAGGGAAAATAGGGTGTGAGATGGGTGTGTGGGGTCATCCATAATGCTGGTGGCTTTGTGGATGCAGCATGTGGTGTAAATGTGCATGACACATGGGAGAGAGACCCCGATAATAGTCTCAGCTGTCCTCACTATTCGTTGTGGGTCTTGCATTCCGAAACGAATCAGTTCCTGAACCAAGCCTCGTGTCCATGTCAGGTTCTCTGGGATGTGAACACCTAGTAACTGGGTGTTCTGCATGATCTCCACTGAGGATCCATTAATGTTCAGCAGAGCATAGTCATGGCTTACTCTCCTGAAGTCAACAACCATCTCTTTGGTTTTGTTCACATAAAGAGACGGGTTGTGCTGCTGCACCAGTCTGTTAGATGGTGTTGCTCCTCCTCTCTCATTCCCACTGATCAAACAAACCATGTCATTGGTGGGCAAGCGTAATCAATTGAACGATTGTGTATTGATCAGAGTTGTGATTGAAGGTCCGGGTGGGCTGCAGAATAATTTTAGATTCAAAACTGAGGACTCGTCGTCATCCTCCTGAGGTCTGGGATGGGTAGAGTAACTCATTTTGTCTGGTGAGCGGTAAATCTGCACTGCTTCTCCTGTCTCAGTCACATTCTTGGCCACAGTCTCAAGTTAAGAAAGAGTAAACTATAGTATAGTATGCATAATTTTGGCCTGTGTATTTCTCCATCCCTCTGTGTTGTAACAAGCACGCAAGCAGTGATTTCAGTTTTAAAATACTTCTGTCATGTGTAGTGCGCGTAGTCTTTGGGTGCAGTGCTCTAGAGATGGTTGGTTATGTATATCAGCCTCGAGTTCAATTACCAGCTAGTGCAGAGGGGGAGTCGCTCACACACATCGTCACCCTCTCACACACATGCATGCAACTTTATCGTAATTAATTGTTTGCCCCCTTAGCTGGTGCTGGGCTAATCTGGCTAACATGTTGCTGGGGTGTTTTTCTCTCCCTCGCACTTTGTTTCCCTCCCTCATCTCTCCACGCTTGATTACCTCTCTGGCAGCTCCTCATCTCCCTGTGCTCCAGTCAGTGCGATGACAGACCGAAGCCTCTGCGCCCCTAATCACCCCCGCGCTCCAGCCATAGTCATCTAATCTCCTTGCACTGATAACATGGCATTGGCTGCATCACTGCGTTGATGTGAGACAAACCTGATTTTTTTCGGCCTAAATGTGACACAGATCAGATTTTTCTTGATTTTTCCCTAGAAAAAAAAAAATGTGATCCTTTCAAATCAGATCTAAAGTCTAATCTCTTCTAATCAAATTTGAAACGTGTTCTCTTTAAATACGTTTTAAATTCTGATCTTTTCAAACCAGATTCAAGCCACTTTCGCATGTGATCTGTCATTTCAATATCCGAAGTGTTCCCTTGCTGCTGAAAAAAGATCAGTCGACTGGACATTCATTTATATACATACTTTACATTCAGCAGCAGTACACACTACTTAGCATAGATATGATATGTTTTAGGTATATTTTATATATGTGAGCTGTCAAAAAGACGATGAGAAAATTGCGCTTCAGCAATAAGGCATGTAGTGTAAACACTTTTTCACACGAGGCAAGACACAATGGAAGCTGTCACTCCAGACAGCTCAGGAGCACACCCCCCTTCACCTGACACACTCCTCTACAGCATGTCAGCCATGCCTATTATTCACCCCTTTATTTACATTCTCTTGTTTTTGATCTTCCCTCTCTCTCTCTCTCTCTGTGTCTCTTTTTCCAGGCGGGTGATTATGAGCGTGTTAAGTCCTGATTGGAATTAGCGAGTGCTCTCTGTGCTCGGCGCTGTCGAGTGAGAAATCACTCCCTCAGTGAGAATAATTGAACCTAGGCCTGGGTGCCAGCTCATTACCCACAAATCATAGCGAGCTTGGGCACCTTAGCAGGAGACAATAATGACTTTGGGGAATTTGGACTCCCACTGTGGTGAAAACTTGCAGCACAGCGGAGTCAAAACAGAGGCACTGACGCTACAGTGCTACAACAGTGCCTCGGAGTGGGCTCAGCTTGTGCTTATTTGTGTGGGTTAGGACTCCTCTAAAAGGGAACTGACGAGTGTGTGTGTGTGTGTGTGTGTGTGTGTGTGTGTGTGTGTGTGTGCATGTGTGTGTGTGTGTGCGTGCACCTTGTCTTGTTGAACTGGACACAGTCCAGGCTCCTTTTATTGACAGAGTGCTGGAATTAGCCAGGCTTGAAAAACATTAACATCAATCAAAGGTCTTACTTTTTAACAGACGAGCTCTTTTGAAAAAGCACTTTGGCGTTAAAGCTGTATCTTTCTCTCGCTTACTCACTCACATGCACAACCCCAGCCCCCTCCTCCCACCTCTCTCTCTCTCTCTCTCTCTTTACATATATATATATACACACCTTTCTCTCTCATCCTTGTTGCTGTGTGGTGTTCTGTAGTTTCTGTTGTTATATAGTGTTTCTCTAGGCAGTACCACACTTACTGCCAAGTTAAATAGTTTTAAACACTTTGCTTGCCTTTCTGTATAGTCAGTGTTATAAGAAAACACTTTACCCTCAGATTTGTTGCTTAATATGTTGAAGGAAAATGTTCTTAAAGTTAATGTAAGTGTACATATACAATTCAAGTAGTTTCTTTCAAAACCACTGTAAAATAGTGTTTACTCTTTCAGTAAACGGTTAAAAACAGAGGATAATAATTTGGATGTGGTACACAAGCTCACAGCATCGTGTTCGTCCCCACCTGTTAGGCTGAACCATTAAACAGCATTTATTTTCCTGATGGACTCACAGTAACGCAGAAAACAGACTCCAGAGAATGACAGTTTTCACTTTCCCAAACTCTCTGAATAATTCATCGCTATTTGTGTGATTCTTTTCCTCCTTCTTTGTCCGTGTTTCATTTTGCGGGCCTCTCTGATGTGTCTTAAATGAGTCCACTTCTGAGTGAGTGCTGATGGACCATTCTCTCTCTCCCTCTCTTTCTTTCTTTCTGTACCTTTATTGAGCCCATTACGGCACTGCGCTTTTAAGCTGCCGTAGGAATGTAAAATGCAATGGGTCAACTGTAAACATCTCCTGGCTGGTGAATGGAGGCCAGGAGGAGAACGTCTTCCTATCTAAAACTGAGAGAGGCCCATTTAGCACCGAGAGAGCCTCATTACGTTTGCATGAATGGCGAACAAAAATGAAGCCGTTTGGCTGATCTTATTCTGAGGAAGCTGAATGGCTGATCTTGCTCTGATGGGAAGAGATGGAATTCAGAAAAGGGAAGCTGTTTCATGGGAACTGGACTCTAACAGAAAGGCCTGACTGCAGGTGGTGGGCCGACGTGCCCTCTGTGGGTTCTGCAGGGCCGTCTCTCTGCAGGTGGAGAACCCTCAATGCATGAGTGATTGCCCCATGCATTCATCAGTGAAGTCTTCCCTTTGCACAGCAAGCACACATTGTCAATGCTATAATGCATGCTGCCGACCAAAATTGTGGGAAACTTTAGCTTTTCAAACTAGCTTGTAGTACTTGAACAGATTTTACAAAGTATTAACCAGTGAACTTTGAGGTTAGTAATGCTACATGTGTGAATATGTAGGCTTAAAAAAGAAAATCGAATTAACCAACTAACCAAATAAAGAAATCTCCCAAGCTGTTGTAATTACACTTCGTTTACAGAAATCGGTGCACAATTTTAAGGCTTTTCTGGTTGTCCACCCGTCCTCTGGCCACAACTACGCTTTTATAGTTACTCCTGTAAAGTTGATATTTGAAACTAGGCCGATTGAACTGACAAGCTACCATGAGATTACACGATCAAACGTGGGGAAAAAAGAAACAAGTAACCAATAAATGATTTGTAATTAATTAATTAATTATTACAAATAAAAAACCTTGTCCACCCCCACAACATTTGTAGGGGAGTGTCGATATGTTGTCAGTTGGGTTAAGTTTGGACAACTGTTCATCTCATACTGTGTCAGGATTTTATGATAATCGGGAAAAGTCGAACGTGGGGATAGATCGAAGTCAATAAAACAATGTATTATATTAATATACTTTAGAAGATCAGAAGATATTTTCCATCTAATGTAAACTTACCATTTCAGAGAAACAAGGCTTTGGAGAATGGACTTCCACTAGTGAAAACAATCAGTGTCTCAAAACCATGATCAGATGTGACCATGATCAGATGTGACCCTTGTCCTTTTCCAAACATTTGGAAAACTGCTCTGCATTGTGTTCATGCGTTGTAAAACTTGAACTTCACTCTAGTCATCGTTTTGAAAGGCATTTCTCTCTTCTCTCAGCCAAACAGCGTAAAGGCTGCTGTGTCACGGGCGGCTGCCCCGCTGAGCCTTTCGGACAGTGCTGTATGTTTGAGCTAAAAATAAAGCAGCTACCTCAGTGCAGCAGGGGTCCGGGCCGGGGGGGGAAACGGGTGTTATCTACGTTCATTCCTGAGATTGACATGCTGGACTGCTCTGCTGTACACCTTCCTGTTTTTGTTCTAGGCTTCATTCACCTTTCTCGTCTGCTGCTGGAAATCCGTTTATGGAGGAGCGTGCTTCTCAAGTGTGAACAGCAATACTATTTTGCATTGTTTTGCAAAATAAAAGCCATGCCAGCTGGCCTATTCCAATCTTTCCCAAATGAAACAGAGTCACTGAAGTATGCAGCCGTTGAACTCTATCCCACAGGGTTTTAACACTCGTGACAAGGCTGATTTCCCATGAATGCTGCACACATCCTGTGCTAGGCTGCCGCAGCTGCAGGTGTCAGGTTAGAGAACTTGGCCATACCAGGTGAGCTTCATCACTGGCCGTTTAGGGGGGTAAAAACCGAATGGACCGACAGAGAGAGAGAGTACAGTAGTTAAATATGCCATGCAAATATGTCTGCAACGGCACCCCTGAGCTTTATTTGCCTTGTGGCTCCTGTTTTTTTCTACAAACAAACAACAAAAAAAAGACTTACAGACTACAGTCTGCATCAGATATCAGAGGCTGTTTACACCTTGCATAAATATGTATTGAAATATACATTGGCTGAATTCTGTTTACACTTTACACTGAAAATGTGTCCCTAGTGTGGCTGACTGAGATCCAGTTTTTCTTTCTCCCTCATTAACACACAGGACATTTCTGTTTTACTTGAGTTTGTTCCTTCCTCTTGTCTTTATATGAATAAAAAAACTTTTCTTGAACATTTTCATAGGCCCAGAGTTCATGAAGGCACGTGGTCTGGGTGTGAATCCAGCCTTGTGGATCCTAATGTGTCTTGTATTTCCTCTCATCTGCTAGACTATACATCAGCAGATGTGTTTCAGACTGCATGATTGTTCAAGAATATCGAAAATACATTCTTACTGTGCTTGTTTTCAAAGCGATCAAGACCTATGTACGACCATTTCCGAAAGAGTGAACCGATTACGATGTGATGGCAGTGTGTCCTGCATGTGTTTACACCCGGCTTTTCATGCAGTCGTGTGAAATCTAAACATGATCCGATCACCAAAAACAGGTGTTGCTGAAAGGTGTAAAACGTATTTGGGCTGTTCCGTGCCTGTTACCCAGTCTGTGTTGTAAACAGAGTGACGAAAAAAATCTGAACGCAACATTTGATACAGATTTTGAGCTTTAGTTATTGGGGAAAACAGTCTGTAAGCGAATACAGATGAACATTTAAGCGCCCCTGTTGAAACCACAGATCCCAACGTGTAACAGTGTTTATTTGGACATTTTTGTGAATACATTTTAATGCACAATCATTATTTACTTGTTAAATGTAACATATTGTAAAACAAATAAATAAATGAGCTATAAACTATTCTCTCAGCTGGCACTTAGTAACACCTCCTTTGGCGGTGGCCTAATTAAGGTCTAGTGAGTCAAATAAGTTGTGACACACAGAAAAAAAAAAAAAAGCTTAACTAACATTAGCGAATTGAAATTATGCTCTCATTTTCTCTTCCTTTCTTTTGCTTATTTATTTATTTCAGTACGTTCAGTTCGTCGTCCCATGTAGATGTCGTGTTAACTTGTGTTTTGATCAGAGGTGCCCGTATGTTTGCCTCGAACCGTACACTCACTGCTTGAGAGAGGTGGATAGAGTAGCCGAAAATTGTACTCAAGTAAGAGTCCTGTTACTTTAGAATAATCTGACTCGAGTAAAAGTAAAAAGTAGTCGTCCAAATAATTACTTGAGTCAACAGGTCAAAATCATCAGAGATAAGTTCATGTGGTTTTATAGTGTTTTTCATGCCGAATTCAAATCTGTGCTTAGTTTTTCCCTAGCACGTACAGTTTTTGTGATGAAGCAGAGGTCTGGCGCAGAGGTCTGCGTCTCGGTATCTGCAGCTCGGCCGAGAAATAAAGGTCGACTGGACTTTTCCAGGACACACAGATTGCCAGTCCCCCCTGCTGAAATGTCGACATGTTTAGGCAGACACGTATAACACCGCATGACTCTTCTTTTTAATAGTCTGTGAGGTAAACATAGATTGAATGTGTGGCCAGGGGTGTCCTGCCTTTTCTGATTCCAAATCACACGCCGTTGTTTCCGCCACTGTTTTCTGCTTTCAATCACTTCGCTCCTGTGCAAGGCCGTTGAGATTTTGTGGGCGGTCATGTGACTGCCTGGCTCCGTTTGATTGGTTGTTAGTGGCTACGTTTGATTGGCGACAAAGAGTCACGTGACAGAGCCTTTGGTGGAAGTCTGACAAACCAAAACAAACCCCTGTGTGCTAAATAACAGATGAATGAAAATAAAAGTAGCGAGCGGAATTTGTCGCACTGTAACGGAGTAAAAGTAGCGTTTCTTCTTCACAAATATACTCAAGTAAAAGTAAAAAGTGCGGTGCATTAAAACTACGCTTACAAGTACAGTTTATCCAAAAAGTTACTTAAGTAAATGTAACGAAGTAAATGTAGCGCGTTACTACCCACCTCTGCTGCTTGATTGACAGTTGAATTCAGCATCCTTGAGAGAAGGTCACCAAAATTGGAGGGTGGAAGAGGTCAGTGAAACATTCCTTTATTCAAGGCATTTTCCTGACTTTGCCTGAATGCAGGAAGTTAAATAGTGGATAACACCTTCATGACATAATTGCATAGTGCAGTCAATCTTATGAGTGCCTAGGGCAGCCAGAGCTATATACGTTTTTTCTTTCTGTCTCTTTTCTTTTTTTTTCTTTTCAGTGGCGCCTACATGTAAACTCGGCATAAGGCCCGAGAACCAGGGGAAACAAGTGCTAATCTCTGAAATGGGCCCTGTTGCTGGGTAATGATCTGTTGCAGTGGCTTTAGCCAGGGTTTATGTCCTGCTAAATTATTCATAGGATGATATGAAGTGTCTCCAGTCAGAAACATCTCATTTATTGGTGAGGAGAAGCGTAGACGACCCTTCAGCAAGCTAATCATCACACATGGCGACCCAAATACAGATGACTATACCTGAGGCAGACAGTCGCTTGCCTTGACTAAGACTGCTCCTTTTCCCTCTCGGAGCAAAACAAGAGCATGTGAAATCTGATAACGGTGAAATTGATTGGCCATTGCTGTGATGAAGCTGGGGCACAAAAACAAATCTGGTTTAAATGCATGTTTTCAGTCTGATATAAATGATGTAAAAACAGTGTGAAAAGTTGAATTGAATTTAAACCCAAAGCCACAGCTTTATCTCTTTGTCACATATACACATTTACTTTTCTTATGTTTTTGTCGATAAATGTGTGGTTTTGTTTCTGTGTGTGTGTGTGTGTGTGTGTGTGTGTGTGTGTGTGTGATTGTACCCATTCATTGACCTTCATAGCTGAAAGCTAGATTAATCATCCCGTTCGCTGGTACAGACACTGTCCTCCCTCTTAATCACCTCCAAATGATGATTAATCATGGAAAGGCAGCCATAAGCTTATGTTATTCTCAGCTGAAGCAATATGCTAACATATCCCCAGTACTTATTCTATTCTTACTGTGTAAAAAGGGATTAAAGGTTGCCTTTATTTCATAATTTCATATTTTTATACTCTTATGGTTTATGTCTACAGCACTGATACTACAGGCTTGAGAATGGAGCGAGAGTAAAGAGCTGACGCAACAAAAATCACTATATTACCACCACTGGCCAGATATTTTTTTGGCTGGTGGACCATTCTAAGCCCAGAAATGACATGGATGTGTAGGTGCAAGGTAGTGCGTGTGTGGTACAAATGTAATGGATGATGGTCTTATTACACGCGGTGTACACTTACTGGCCACCTAGGAATGCAGTCTTTTTCTATACGCAGTTTTTGTGTGTCCTATAGCCTTTATCAATGGTTAGTTTCTAACCACAGGGCCATTGTTCCACCTCACAAATATTGGGGACTTTAAGCAGTGGTGGATGTCCGCATGACATCATTTCACATTCTTGCATTGTGTTTACAATTTTATTTTCAAGTGAAAAGTCATTCATTGACTATAGTGCAGTTTTTAAGGCAGATCATTTGGATTTGTTTTGTTTATTTGTTTTTTTTTTGTCCCCCCAATTATTTTGAGGATTTGTCATCAGGTGATCACTCTGTGACACCGTCTTACTAAGAGTTGCTCAGTGACTTTGGTGTCTGAGGCTGCAGCCTTAAGGCAGATTTATTTCCTATCACAGCTCTGCCTCTATAACCGTGATGTTTTAAGTCCTTAGCATCTTATCACCATAGGGTGATCCCTTTCCACTGATAGATGAGACAGATGGACTAGTGTCAGATATTGAGTGCACCTGTATCGCTGGTGCACCTGGCCAATGAGTTTGATGTCTTGTTTCTATTATTTTGGTCACCCCTGTGTTTTTTTTTGTTGCCCCAGTTTTTAATTCTGAAAAATAAAGCAATTTTTTCGGGAAGTGAGTGTGTTGGTGTACGGTTGGACAGTGGTGGCATATGTAGAACTTTTTTCTGTTCCTACATGCCAAGTCATTACTGTTCAGAATCAGATTGTTGTACTCTGTGTTTGATTTGTGGACATGTCCAGTGCTCTATTCAATGTGGATAAATGATAAAATAAGCCAAATCTTCCTTTATCTGCCACCCACACCCCCACCCCCCACCGCCAGGGGACCATGTCAGAGTGACCGAGGACGAAAGCAAATTGCGGTAACTTGATTTTCAATAATTCATACCCTCTCAAAGCCCTGTGTAGTATGAGAGCGCGTTCCTGTCTGTGGTTATTGATGAGGGCCTGCGAGTTTTAGGCATGGCGAGCTTTAGGTTTTTGTTATTGACTAAGTGATTGATTTAAACCCTCATAATTAGCCGGCCTAATTTAATTAAAGTGCAATTTAACGATGCAGAGGCCCCACCAAAGCATGCTCTGGCACTGATATATGCCTGCGCTCGTATGAAATCTCGGTTGACAGACGATGCCTTCGGCGCAGATGCATTTCATTGACTGGGGCGGAGCGGGGAGCGGATTAGAAATCGGCCCGTGGTCCTGTTTAGCAATGCCGCTCAACATCCCCCACTTACCCTCTCCAACCTCCTGATCTGGACAAATGCGACCAGCTCACGTATTTGATTTAATTTACCTAATAGCATTAAAAACCTGTTTGGCTTTAATTTGCTTAAAGTAATTCACGTCATAGCCAAACTTTTATACACCATTAGCAGTGTCTTAAAAAGCGAAATGCGGACAGATTTAAGGGGCGCTGTGTCTCTGCTGATTAAAGCTGAAGGAAAATGAGCGGAGTGGAAGTACAGTAAGAGGAATAAAAGTTGACTGAAGGCACAGACTTACGGGAAACTGCGCTTCAGCTGCTGATTAGTTAAGATTGTTTTCTTTTATGAGTTATTCTGAGACTTTTAATGCTCTGCCTGTATATCTAGACTGTAAATCCATACTCACTGTGGGCTCTGTTGTTAAGGGGAATAAAAATAATAATAAATAATAATAATATAATAAAAATTAAATTACTTACTCGTAGACCTTCTGTATTTCAAGTGCTGTTAAACTGTCTGCAGCCAAAAAATGATGCTGAAACACTGTTCTCTCCCGTAAAAACAAAAAGAAAAGCATCAGTAGCATAGTAGCATGTAAAATGTGCAAGAACGGACCTTTTATTGAAGCTTAGCTTTAAACAGTGCTCCACTGTTGAATTGCTGTGGAACTTTAATTATGGGCAAGCAGCATAACTCAGTTTTCAGCTGTTCAGTAATAATTTGCTCTAGAGATGTAGCTGTGTGATTCTGATGCTGCTACTAAATGAGATTTTGTTGCTTTGTGTGAAAGGACAAGTTCACTGAAAGGACACTTTGTTCAGAAGCAAGTAGTCACTTTTGTGAATCATGTCAAATGAATGATGAAATTAAGGTTTGCTAAGGCTTCGTTTCTTCATAGTGCACCATGTGCTCCATCGATTGAGTCGGTATATGTTCTTCCCTGTCTTTGTCATTCCGCTTTTATCTGTGATGTCAGACAGGCTGTTGTATGATAAGGGCTAAGCTGACGAGAGATTCAATCAATACTCAAGGCGGCAGACTTATGATAGAAAGTGATTTGAGCTATTCAAAGAGGAATGCACCCAGATGGCCTGTTAACATGCTATGAAAAAAAGGAATTTGTACGTGCTTCGCCCATTCAGAGTAATCTGCCCATACAGGATCAACTAAACCACACTGAGATAGTATCCATGCACCTAGATTGGATTATACGGGTCATCTCAGTGTCCACTAATGACTTTAGAGTGAGTTTAGGCCCTTTTAACATTTGTTTGCCCAACATAAATGCAAATAAGTGTCTAAGAAATGCTGACTACCATGATGCATGGACTGCTTTAATAGGGGTCATTGAAAATGGAAAATTCAAATGGGTCTATATGGGCGGAAAGGGTTAAAATGAGGCTACCAGTCAAGTCCAATTGAATCAGCCTTCCGTTGTAAAGCTCTAATTGGGGTAATGGAGGTTGGCTCTGAGGGACAGCTATATTGTAATGGATCTTTGACGAGAATGGTTCCCCCCCTCATCTCCTTTAGGGCTTGACATGGCCTTGAGCATGTAGTTTTGGCGTCAAGATGACAGTGCATCCCCGCCCTTTTGAACTCCCTTGTCCAGCCCAGCCCTTCAGGAAGTTATTGAGCTCCTAAATGCTCCGTTATGGTAGAGTCAAAATGTCTGTCATACTCACTTTAAAAAGCCCCTAGCCAGATGTTTCTAATCTCTAAAATGTGAATTGATGTCAATTAAGACTTCTTGAGGAAGAAACGGCCACGAAGTCTATACAGTCTCATTAAATATGAACCTACTAACCCAGTGATGGTCAAGCCAAAGACAATAATGGGTCCTACCAAGCTATAACGGGGCAGAGACCACAACAAGCCATAACAATCTAAAGACCATAATAAAGCAGAACAAGCCATCACAGGCCAAAAGCAGTAACAAACCACAACATGCCAAAGCCACAACGGGCTATAGTCCTCTAAATATTATAGCAGTAATTAAGCTAAATGATATAACAATCCACGAGCCAAATGCCACTACAGGTCTTGACCCATTGGACCAAGAGCACCACGGTTCTGTGCCAGAAGCACAACAAATGGAAAACTGTCATATGGCAAAACAATTCCTTATATGGAAGTTATCCTGGTTTGTGTTGACGCTCGAGGTGTCAGATGTCATGTTGAGCTTTGTTTGGTGTTTCTATGTCACGTAGAACCAAAGTTATGGTAATTAAAAAAAAAACATGTAATAATAATAGTAATCGCTACTGGGGTTTTAGAAATGGAACCACATGCAAATGCCCATAAAGAACATGCCTGAATATCCTTAAAAACAAATGGAGAAAAGCACAGGGTTTTTCAACTTGGGAGACGTTTTATGATAGTCTCCGCCCATAAGTGGGTGGGGAAACTTCACAGAGGGAGAGGAGTCTGGAGAGTGCTTGAGTGGTGGCGCACTTAGCAAAAGATCAGCAAATGGTGGGTTGAAATCAGATTTTACTAATACCCTCTGAGTTCTAAGGGTTAATAAGCCATTACAGGCCGTAAAAGGCATAAATAGTAACAAGCCATGACAAGCTATAACCAGCTAAACACTGTAATTCTGACTAAAAGGTCAGGAAAGTAACAAACTGTAACAAGCCAAAGACCGTAACAGACAATAACAAACTATAACAAAAGGGCTAATAAGGCCAAAGGCTATAATGAGCCTTAAAAGGCCAAAGTCATTATTATTATTCTCAAACTATGACATAAGTAAATATACGTACTATGTCATACATTTGTAGTAGCTGTACTTCATGGCTGCTCGTATTCTGTGTGTGCTTGTGTGTGTGTGCTTGTGTGTGTGTGTGTGTGTGTGCGCTCTTGTTGCCCTTTTATGAGGTCAGGGAGGTGAGCTGTATGATTATGGCTTAGAGCCCCTGCTCTTTGACATACTGCCCTGCACTCTGTCTTTTCAGAAAGTGTAATTCAGACGAACCCATCTGGACAGGGCTCCATCTCGGCCACTAACCCGATTACACAGCGCCAGGGTGCAGAAATAAGCAGGCAACAGGCCTAGGCATGACCCCTGGGGCTCTATTGAGGGCTATAACTCTGCCGGACCTACAGTACTTTGACATGTGAATACAATTAGGCATTTTCTGTGAATGTATACAATTCAGAACAAAGAATTTGAGTTCATAATATGGAAATAACATCTACGTGGCATGTGAATGTCTTTTAGCTTTAGTATAACTCTTTTCTTAAAACGCTGCTGCTAGTTACTTTCATATCATGGCTGTTAATGGCAGAAAACACATACGGACTCTGGTAACCCACTTTTAACTTATCTTGTAAAGCTGAAGCCTGGTTTACTGTACATCGTTTCTACATACACTGATTGGCCATAACATTAAAACCGCCCGCCTAATATTGTGTAGTTTCTCCTTGTGCGGCCAAAACAGCTTTGACCCGTCAAGGCAAGGTGTCTGAGAGTGCGGTGCTGGATCTGGCACCAAGACATTAGTAGCAGAGACTTTAAGTCCTGTAAGACGCGAGGTGGGGCCTCCATGGATTGGTTTGTCCAGTATGTCCCACAGTTGCTCGATCAGATTGAGATTTGGAAGTCAGCTCCTTGACTTTTTTGTCATGTTCCTCCAACCATTCCTGAACACTTTCTGTTGTGTGGCAGGCACAGTATCTTTCTTCAGCTGAAACAGGCCATTATACTTACCCGGCTGTATCCTTTATGGGTGTCTGGGGGGAGACATGATTCATCTTTTGCTGCTCCATGGTCCTGTTCTGATGATATCAGGGGTCAGCATGGGCACTCTGACCAATCTGCATGACCCCCCCCTCCCCTTTTGTGATGTGCCATTATTACCAATTATTCACGTCCCCTGTTAGCGGTTAAAATTTAATGGCTGAATGGTATACTATATCGAATATGTTTTGGATGTGACTTTTTTTTTTTTTATCCAGTACCTTGATGAAAAAAGGAGTGTAATCTAGGAGTGAGTGCTAGTAAGGAACTCAAATTTGAATGGAAAGTTTCATTAGCAAGTTTTTTTTTTCAGCCTCAACTGCTAAATAAATAAATAAATTAATGAATGAATACACACATACAGTTAAGAACATTTACATGCTTTACCCACAGTGAGTGGCTGATGTTGACTGGCTAGCTAGCTCAGTATCAGTCATTACCTTCCATTAAAATCGTTAACCATAGGTAGTATTTTAGAACTGGAAAGCTTTCTTGTATTGTGAGCTACATTAGGATAATAGGGCAATTCAGGAAAAAAAAATACTGTCAGAACCTTCACTTTAACCAAGTAGAGGCTGGCCTGAAGCTCTTCTAGTTTGTGGCCATCAACCCATCTGTATTCCACTTCAGCTCTCCACAGGGAAAGCCAGAATGTCTGAAAGCTCGCTCCACAGATCCACTCACTCTCTCACTCTCTCTCTGAAGTGAAGCCATCCCCTTTGGGAACCTGGTGAAAATGACCTCTCCTCTCATGCTGTGGGGTCCAGCAGTGTGTCCAGTGGGGCTCGGAGGGATGATAAACGAGGCTTTCAGGGCAGCTAGCGTGCCTCTTTGGCTAAATGCCTCAGATTTGGCAGGTGGACAAAGCTGGACAATAGCTGCCAGCCTGCATATTGTTCTCAGTTTCTCTCTCTCTCTGTCTCTCTCTCTGTCTGTCTCTCTCTGTCTGTCTCTCTCTCTCTCTGTCCGCTCCATGAAACTGTAACCCCACTCGTTTCTTTATGGTTTAATTTCGCGCCAATTTTGAATTTAAATGAGTCCAGACTCTGATGATCTACCCATCGATTCCGGCGTTGCGGAGAAGCGAAAGGATGAAAAACCAAAATTGCTTTCTTCAAACCCAAGGCAAGTTAAAGATGTAACTATGGCAACCAAAGAGGGGGTGTGATGCGTGCGTGTGCGTTGCGTGTGCGGCGCGTGTGAGTGCGTTGCGTATGTAAAGCGTGTGTGTGCGGTGCGTGTGTGTGCGGTGCGTGTGTGATGCATGTGAGTGCGTTGCGTGTGTGATGCGTGTGTGTGCGGTGCGTGCGGTGCGTGTGTGTGCGGTGCGTGTGTGATGCGTGTGAGTTCGTTGCGTGTGTGGTGCGAGTGCATTGCGTGTGAGTGCGTTGCATGTGTGGTGCATGTGAGTGCAGTGCGTGTGATGCGCGTGTGTGCGGTGCGTGTGAGTGCGGTGCGTGTGTGATGCGTGTGAGTGTGTGATGCGTGTGAGTGCGGTGCGTGTGTGATGCGTGTGAGTGCGGTGCGTGTGTGATGCTTGTGAGTGTGTGATGCGTGTGAGTGCGGTGCGTGTGTGATGCGTGTGAG
>JBBIGA010000007.1:6780746-6795243 GCA_037576975.1 Alestes dentex
ATGTGTGTATATGTAGAGAGAGAGAGGGAGGGAGAGAGAGAGAGAGAGAGATTGATCATGATGTGCTGGAAGTGGACTTGACTCTAATGTGGTGTAATGCTAATTTATGTTCAGTGCTGGAGACACTAATGCAAATCCGACTCTACAAGTTAATTTTCTTGGTGTCTCAGGAGTTGATTGTAATTTTAACTGGGTCATATGTTTTCCCCCACCGAACACCTAATCAAGACCTCTGTTTCGTTTTGGCAATATTCCATTTTCAGTCTTTTAGAAAATATTGTTTTAAGGCTAATCATTCTATTATCTTTTCCTTTTCATTTTTTCACAACCCAGTACAGAATGAGACAATCATGGAAGTAGTAGTGTCGGAACCAGAACACTCCCATTTCAGTCCACAAAGCTGTCTGTACCAGCCCTCAGCACTGCAATACCATGTGCTGCTGTGTCTTAATTAGATGCTGTGTTTCTATTTTTGTTATGTTGCATTCCCCTGATATTCTACCTCCCCAAAAAGTGGATGAGAAGAAACAATTCTGTGAGGTGGGGAAAAAAAGATAAGTGTTATTTTAAGTAAACAGGCAGGCACAAAACTAATTTACATGATTCCCCACCTACCCCAGATGTTGTTGATACGTCAAGACATGTTTTGTGCCCAAATTATGCCTTTTTAAATATTATTTTAGGACTAACAGTGCGAGACTCAAACACACAAAAAACACTTGTCACCCAATTCTTTCCCCTAAATGCATCCACCAAAACTTTTCTTAATCTGCTCAAACAGCATCTAGCTTTTTGTTAAGGTGTCACAGACTCATCAGTGTGGTGCATCTTACTGTGAGCTATAAAAATTAACAAAGCTCCCACACTTCAGATGATAGTTTCAGACAAAACTAGGGCTGCTTTTTACAAAACAGCTTAACTTTTTATTAATGCTTTCACATTAGTTCATAGATTTTGAGTTCGGTCTGTATTTTTGTGGTGAAGACATTGAAATGCAATACAGTTCTACTGAGCACATGCTTGCTGTTGTACATGAGATACGCCTGCATGCTCTACACTGATCCTGATCCCGTTTGCTCTTTAAAGACGCCCTACGACTGCAACTAACAATTATTTCGATTGGCCTAATCGGTTTATCTTTCAGCTGTTATTTTTTACTAAACGCTCTGTTATGCTCCCTGCTGGTTATTTCATCCAATTATAGTGCAGCACTAGTGCACCCCGCGCAGGTTTGAGTCCTGACGACTGTGGAAGGTTTTTGGGGCAGCTGGTGACCTAGTGGTTAGTGAGTTAACCCTGTGATCAGAAGGTTGTGGGTTTGAATCCCAGGACTGCTAGTGGCACCTCTGAGGTTCCCTGAGCAAGATAGCGTCCCCACACACTGCTCCCCAGGCGCTGTGTTCCTGGCTTCCCGCTACTTCACTTGGAGAATGGGTTAAACACAGAGAACTTTCCTGCTGTTTACACTGTGTGCTGTGGTGGGTTCACGTATGACAAATGATCAGTTCACTGTACCTTGATACAACAATGCAACCGAAACCATTTATTGATTATGTGTATGAACCCTGTAAAGCATTATAGAGCAAGGACTATTCCAACATCGTTTGGTCTAATCTCCGTCCTCTTCATCGGCTGATTACGTTAAATATTTCCCATTACATAGTAAAAGGGAAGAAAAACCGCTAAACTTACATATATGAGAAGATAATGGGCAGTTAATCTAACAACTTCCCATTAACTTGTCATGGAACATGTGTTTTGCTCAACAGATAATGATTAGGTTCCAAAATACTGAGACCCTCCTTGAAGCAAATCATTTCAATATATCTGATTTAAATTTTTCCACAGTTTTCCATGATTAACGCTGTGATCTGGCCTTGCTTGTCAGAATAGTTGCAGAATTTCTCCCGAAAGGAGCCGCGCTGTTCGCCTCAGCTCAGCCTTCCTTCTCCTCACAGAGACAAAAGCAGCCCACAGCACAAACAAAGAGAAATGCTGATATACAACAGATGAGGAAAAACAATCTAATTTTGTCTCTCTTGCTTTCTCTCTCCCCATCTCTCGCTCTCTCCATCTCTTCCCCCCGACCGGGAGCATGCAGAGTTATAATTCAAAGAGATATTCTAATCTTATTGGATTGTTTTGCATGGATAAATATTTAGTGCTGCTTAATCTAACTCAATGTAATGATGCATTGATGGAGTCGTTTATTATTCAATCAGAGGCAGGGAGCTGCATGATTAGCTGCGTGCCACCGCTCTGCTCGTTAACACACACACACACACACACACACACACACACACACACACTGACTGCTGTTTACTTGATTTTGGAGGGCTGAATTAGCATAAGAATGAAGAAGGGTCCTTCACTGAGGCTGACTGACTCTCTAGATGCAGAGAGTGATCTAAATGAAGAGTTTATTACAGCAGCAGAAGCCGCTTAGTGTCTGCCACAAACACACAAACATGTGAAGAGATTTTTACAATGGCCTTTCTTTTCCAAATGCTTTTGTGTTCTCACTCAGCGGTGACAACAACAGCTGCAAGTCTTCAAATTCCGAACGTAAACCCTCTTGTTAACCCTTAGAAGTCTACATATTCATTCATATTCAGGACTATTACCATTTAATGCGATGATGTAATTCATTACAAGGCCGGATCTATTATCTATCACATTTGGACAGGTTTGAACCAAACATCTGAGGAACCAAAAAGAAGATAAACAGAAGTCTACAGGAGCGATTTGTTTTACGCACAAGAAGACTGTACACGCAATAATGTTTTATGAGATTCAGATAATAATGAAACGTCCCTTCTTTGTGGTGTGTGTGTTCTGGGTTGAGAAGTTTGAAATGCCGTCCCTTTTTGACAGAGGTTCAACATTCTTCTCATTGAGCTTTGAGTGAGGAATATTAAATATGCTTTTATTATTTGTTTGCAATATCTGAGATTTATTTGGTGTTCTGTTTGCAGCATCCTCCTGCTGTCCAGAGTTGATTAGTTTTGTTGGCCCCAGTGGCAGGTTGCTGAAGGTTGCGTGCCGTGCGTGTGGACACACATCCTGGTCCTGGGCTCTAATGCACATCCCTGCTTCCTCCCCAAGGCTTTGCGATTATGTTAATGGTAGATAATGTAATCTGTGAATTAGCCCTGTTTCCAGCTGCAGAAGAGCAATTAGCCAGCGATTAGTCATGCTGATCATCTGACCTTTATGTGTGTCTGCCTCTTAACTCTCTTACTACTGAGGACAAGTGTCTCCACTACAAGAGGAGTATAGCATGTCATGAATGCCGTCAAGTAATTGAATTGCCTTTCTGATATATCTTGTTTTTTTGTTTTTTTTTTTTGCTTGTGTGTGAATGTGTTTTTTCTTTCTGCTTCTACTTGCATGAGTGTTTTCCTTCACTGTATCTCTACCATATCTCTACAATATCACAGGCTGCTTCCTTTCAGCTTGGATTTGAAGTGTTATAGATGACAGAACTCTATTGCAGTGTTAATGCTGTTACATACACACACACACACACACACACACACACACACACACACACACACACACACACACACAAAAGCACAAATACACACAACGCACACACACGCACACACACACACTCACACCTCTCGGTCAGCCACAACATTAAAACCCTAAAACCACTAACAGGTGAAGTAAATATTATTGATCATCACATGTTACAGTGACACCTGTGGGGTGGGATATATTAGGCAGCAAGTTGCAGTTTGTGTTGGTAGTTGACTTTGACCAGGGCCAAATTGTGACGGCAGGATGATCTCCAAGCTGACAGGTCTTGTGGAGTGTTCCTGTGATGCAGTGATTAGTATCTACCAAAACTGCTGCAAGGAAGAACAACTATTTAACCAGCGAGAGGATTGTAGGTACCTGAGACTCACTGATACACATGGGAAGCGAAAGCTAGCCCATCTGGTCTGATACAACAGAAGAGCTACTGTAGAATAAATTACTGGAAAAAAAAGTTAATGTTGGCTATGATAGAAGGTGTCAGAACACCTTGCCTCCAAATTCACCAGACTTCAAGCTAATTGAGCATCTGTGGGATGAGCTGGACAAACTAGTTTGGTCCATAGAGGCCTTACCTCCCTGGATTTACTGGGTTTTGCTACTGACATCTTGCTGCCGGGTCCCACACCACCTTCTGAGGTCTTGTGGAGTCAATGACTCTGCAGGTCAGAGCTGTTCTGGCGACATGAGGAGGACCTTCACAATATCAGACACTGGGTTTTAATGTTCTGGATGATAAAGTTATGAATGTAGATCCATAAGCAGGTGACAACCCGATAGGTATTTGGAACTTTAGAGTGACACATTACTTATGTTACACTGTGAATCTGTAAGTATTTCAGCTTAAAGTTAATCTTCACTCTTCAATTCTGATGTTAACCATAAAACCCCGGTGACCGATTTAACTCGCGGTGTCATTGAGACGGTACATTTTAATCAGTGAAGCTTAAGTGATTGTAATGTATCCATATGTATTGTAAGTATTTAAATGTGTGTGTTTTCTCTTCTCCAGAGCTCAGAACCTGTTCAGGCAGGCCATGCGAACACCACTCATCTTGTTTCATGTGGTACCAGCCGTGAAAAATGCCCAATATGATCAGCTCTCTCAAAGTGAATTTGGTCTGCAGCCTGGTCCTGGTCCAGGTCCTGGTCCTGGTCCTGGGTCCAGTGGTCTCACTTCTGACTCTAAACCTGGGCCTGCACCCAGTCGTCTCACTCCCGATCCCAAACCTGGAGACAGGGGGAGTTTGGTGGTGGGAACCATTGACTACGGCCCTCAGAGAATGTCCAAGACTGGACCACAGCCCAGCCTCAATCACCAGCAGCTCCCTGTCCGCCCAGAACAGAACGATACACATTCCACCTTACCAGCAGCCGCCGTGACCCCACCAGCAAAAACCACACCCGGACAAGTGCAACCCCTCAAGACCGCAACATCCACCACTTCCGCTGGCTTCTCTAAAAAGATAGGCCGTAAATTCAATGTCCAGCTCAGAAAAGGTAAGCGGAAAGTTGACTTTGCAATGTAAATTTTGAAATAAGGTTTGGCTGTGTTGTGTTTTTTTTTTTTTTTGGACCACCAGTCAAAAGTGTAAAATAACTGTTCAAAAATATCAGTGTTTAATAATGCTAAACTAATTTGAATGAAGTAATTGGCTTTTATGTTCGTCCTTTGCGACTTCACAGATACCGGAAAAAAAAAAAGAAGACGTTTTAGAAGTTTATTGTTGTTTATGATATGATGATTAAGACATTTGTACAACATATCAGTGATTTTCATACATTTAATATGGCACATTTAAAAATGATTGCTTGACCAAAATATATTGTAAACAGTTCAGTACAGTGCATGATTTATCATTTAAGTAACTTTTTGTTCACCACAGTATTGATAGTCTTCACGTTATATTGGATTCATAGCAGGTGAACAGTCACGTTGATATGTTGGAAGCAGGAAAAATGCACAAGTGTAAAGATCTGAATGAGTTTGATGAGGGGGAGAGAGAGAGAGAGAGAGAGAGAGGGAGAGAGAGAATAAAGAGAAAAATCATATATATACACACACATGCAGTACTATACAAAGTTTTGAGGCACCCCTATTTCTTCATATTTTGCTTCCAAAGACCCAACCTTTCTCGTGTTTTTTTTTTTTATTTTAAGTTTTAAAAAACAGTTCATGTGATCAGTATACTGGTGGTGCTGAAGACTGAGTGGTTGGAGCTCCTTTGTTTAGGCATCTTTTATCTTTATGCACTTTTTAAATTGGAACATCAAAACAAAAATTGAATTTGTACTCGGTATAACTAAGATAAGACAGTTTGACAGGCATAAAATAGTATTTTTTTTTTGCACCAACAATGTGATTCAAAGCAAACTGTAAAGAAGTGCAGGTGGCTCAAGACTTGCACAGTACTGTGTGTGTGTGTGTGTATCTTTTTTTTTTCCTCTCTTTTTTTTTTGTGAGAAGTGGCAGTTTCTCTGAAGTCTCCTCCGATTTCAGCTCCTCTTAATGGCTGATGATATCTATGCCGGTGCGATGACTGGCTCTGTGTAACTAATACAGTTAGCACTTCAAAGCACTATAGCTTCCATTGTGAGCAAGTGTGGATTTTGGCACTTCCTGCCAGTCATACCTGCTGCTCCCAATCCTGTTGGTTCTGCATGGCAGTTCTATCTGGGCATTTCACACTGACAGAGAATCGCAAGTGTCTACCAGAGAGTCAGCAACAGCAGAGGAGTACAACTCTGCTCATTCACTACACACACACACACACACACACACACACACACACAAACTCACACTGTTATCTCCTACTGGTCAGCCAGACAAGTTTCTGACCTTCACTTATGCTTGATTTTAACCAGAAACTTTCAAGACCCTCATAAATCCCTCTTTTTCTGTCCTCGTTTCCCGTGTGCTGTAATCACTGTTTGCAGCTTGTTTAAATGAAAGGAAAAGAAAAAAAAAAAGATGTTCTTTGTCAAACGGCAGGATGTTGTGGTCTTTATAAGGTTTGCCCAGTAAGAGAGAAGGGCAGCAGAGACACAATTAAACTCCTGATGACAACCAACAAACCCCCGACAAGCTGTCCCACTGGGTGGGTGAAATGTTCAGAACACACGGATGAGGACTGCTTTAATTGAAAAGGCAGCAGCAGGCAGGAGGGAGTTTTTCGATTTAGCTTCGAATGGGCCATGGCTTCTTATGATGCACTGGTCTCCGGGCTGTATGCTCAGTTTGAAAGACTGTGTGTGTGCATGTGCTTTTAACTAGTTCACAGCAGTTTTAACATTTCTCACACACACACACACACACACACACACACACACACACACACACACACACACACACACACACACACACACACACACTACTGGCCAACAGACAAAGATATGCTGCTTTTTAAAAAATGCATTACAAGAAAAATTCAGAAAGACTTCAAACAAAGGTTCCTCACTAGATTTTAATGTTTTATAGTCTGTAGTAACACATTACTCAGCCACAAAGACTCAAACTATTGGTTTTAAGAAGGCATATCTCTCTTTAGTGCAATGTCATTCACTTTGTGTTGGATCATGAGGAATGAAAGGTATCACTCGTATCATTGGACAAAATAGATCCCAAGCATTCTTCAGAATTGTACCAAAATATATCCAGTTGAAAGAAAGCAAAACTTTTTGAGAAGTATGTCTTGGCCTCCTTAGTACCCAGATCTGTCTACAACTGAGCTGCACGAGACGAGCTGCACCGAAATGAGTGTTCAGTAAATGAGACACAACTGTTTGCATGCTTGAAAAGGTGCTGAGAGGGTTTGGACACAAGTTATTAACAAAAAAAAAAAAAAAACATTAGGAAGGATGCTGTGGATCTGTGTTGCTATGGTAAAGGCAAGGCTGGGTATTTTGATGAAACATTTGCAGTTTATATTGATACATTACACTTCAAAACCAGTGAGTTACATGTAACTATTTCTAATGTTTTCTTGTAATAAAACTTTGAAAGTGTTTTATTGTTAGCTTAAGCCTAGGATGCAGTGACTCCTTTTTTCTCCCATTGTCTGTTTGGTTTTACATAGTTTCGGTTTTTGGAGAGAGAGAGAGAGAGAGAGAGAGAGAGAGAGAGAGAGAGAGAGACCAGAAATGTGCCAGTGTACTTTTACACATGTGCATTTGAAAATGTGTATCATGGACAAAATCATGTCCCCTTGTTTGTTTTCTGTATGAATTAGGAGGTGGAGGCCTAGTGGGTAGGATATTTGCCTCTGGACCGAGAGGTCATGGGTTCGAATCCTACCTTCAGCGTACCACCACTGGGTCCCTGAGCAGGACCCTTAACCCCAGGTTGCTTCCGGGGAGACTGTCCCCTGTAGTTAGGGAATGGAAGTAGACCTGCTCATGAAAGCAAGTCCCCCTTTGTGTGATTTCAGCCAGCACTCCCTTCACTGAAGTCCTGAATTTAAACACGCACACCATCCCAGCTTTCTCTTTTCCTCCCAGTGATACGCAGAGAGTGTGAGAGAGGAAGAGAGCAGCGAGAATGTGTGTGTGGTGCTGTGCCCACTGGCTGGCCTATTCCTGATGCTCTGGCATGAAAATTACTCAAGTCCAGTTTATTTATGAAACATATTTGAAGCTCTGTACAACATTAAAAATGAATTCAAAAAAAAATGTATGAATTTTAGAAGTGCATTCTACAGAGACAGATATTATTACTGGAATTATAAGGCCCTCTATTGTGATTGGGCAATATCCCCTACTATGTGTATGAAAGATGCATGGGTGAATTAGAAATGTAATAATTGTTAAGAATGGCAAAAGTTTGATCTGTATAATTTTTTTAACATTTGTTTGTTGGAATTCTCATCTAGACTTATCAGCACACTGGTTAAAAAAATAAATAAAATTCCTGCCTTCAGCTATGTCAGTGTTGGACAGTTCAGTATCATGATAATTAAGGGTACACTAATGTGAACATAATCAGAAATAATATAACCCACATTAAAAGCAGGCGCAGCCCCGTGATGACTATAACACACATGAGGGAGCTGGCGCTCGCTACGCTGAGCTGGCAGGAGATGATGGTGGCAGCTCCAGGGCCACAGGCTAATCTGAGAAGGCCTCTGAAGGAGCCCTTACACTCCAGCACTCCATAAACAAGCGTCCTGACCAGCAACCGCATTTATACAAACCTTTCGTTCACTGCGGTGATGCAGGGATTGACCCTGTGTGTGCGGTGCGAGCCACACGGCCTGCCTACCCTGACCCGGATCAGCATCCAGCAGATTTGCCGGCCCGCCCGGAGCCTTTTTTCACAGCCGCTCCGGCTGCACAGCTTTCAGGATTCTGTACGAATTATCGGACGTTTATTATTTTTTTTTTTTTTTACCTTGAATCAGAACTAGGTCTCCGAGTTTGTTTTGAATTCCAGTTTTATGGACTGAGATGTTTGGCTTATTCAGAGCTGTCAGATGGGTTTTGTTTCTTTTTCCCCCAGCTGGCTGCTGGACGGCCTTGTGGAGGGCCAGTTTTGGCCTCGTCCACTCTGGCTCATTTGGATGATTTATCTTTAGTTATTTTTTCATCTTTAAATAGGATTCCTAATGGCCAGAACCCCTCCCTCTCTCTCTTTCTCTTTCTCTCTCTCTCTTTCTCTGTCTCTCTGTCTCTCTCTCTGTCTCTGTCTCTCTCTGTCTCTATCTCTCTCTCTGTCCTCTGTCTCTCTCTCTCTCTCTCTCTCTCTTTCTCTCTCTCTCTCTCTCTTTCTCTCTCTCTTTTTCTGTTCTCTTTTTCTCTCTCTCTCTCTCTCTCTCTCTCTCTCTCTCTCTCTCTCTCTCTCTCTCTCTCTCCCTCCCCCTCCCCCCTTTCTTTCTTCTCTAGCTTTCCTTCTTCTCCCCTTACTAGTCCAAGTGTTCTTAATCAAATAATGGACTATCCAATGTGCTCTTTCCATTTTCACCTCTGTTTTAAGAGCCCAAGCTGCCTTATGGCCACTAGTTAATTAGCTTTTTGGAACTGGGACTTTTAGCCTAATTCAAAAAGGGAAAACGTTTATTTATTTATTTATTTTTCCATTATTTTCCCTTCACATTACCAAGAAGAAGGGGAAAAAAAGAACAGCAGACATCGGTGATTAATTAGCAGCCTGCTGTTAGAGAAACAGTTCTCTAATTACCAGATTGAACACCATTAGTGGTGGACTCTCCTAATATCCTAATATTGGGTAAAGGACATCAGATTATATGTAATGACCTCAAGTTATTATTTTAATTAAAGGAGTGCCTTCTCCAACCTTCTGTAAAATCACTGTAATATGATGGAAAAAAAAAATCTACTATTCTTTGGGTTTGAAACAAAGTTGTATGAACCTGCTTGAATTTTCCGATTTTTCGGGAAAAATCTGTCTGGAAATGTGTCTGGAAAAACTGAATAGAGCTGTGGACGGATATGCAGTAACTGAAAAAGCTGTATATCAGAGTGGGGTTATAATAAAAACAAGGATTCTGTATGCCTCATGTTTAAAGCACAAAATTACAGGTTTATTTTATCTGACGTGGCACTGGTGGCAAAACGTAACGTTTTCACGCCAGTTGTGAGTGAAAAATGTCTTTATTTTGTGTACAAACCTATGTTTATGTTATTGTCAGCCTCAGTTTAAATCAGCTTTGTTGTTGAAATAAGCTATATGTAAAAGACAAGTGAAAAAAAAACAGAAAAAAAAGAGAAGTTGCATTTTGAGGAAAGATAAACTAGCGACAGGTTTGGTGAACACATTGGCCTTTAGTCAGTCGCTGTAAATGTATCTCTCTGGTTGGTTCTCTCCTGAATCTGTGACTGTTTTGGACCACTGCAACAGGTAGATAATTATATTATTAATCACTTCATTGTTTTGTATGTTTCCAAAAATGTTTTTCAGTTCACACAGCCTGTCTCATTGGTGAAATATGCCAACGAGGATTAATATGACAGGTGAATTCTGATCTGAAGTAATGTAGAATGGTGAACAGGACGCGTCAGAAGCAGCTCAGTCCATGTGTTCGTGGGCCTACACTTACTCCTCCCTGGGTTAAGAAATCTAAGAGCGTTGTTTTCACCAGACAGCAAGGCTGAGTCGATGGCTATAAATGTGCCTCGAAATGAAGATGCGCGTTTTGCGGCTCACCTATCGCTCTGTGCATCATCTGGCTTCCTCGTCTGCTCTCTGAGTAATGCAAGGCTGCTGTAGTGATAAGGTCAGTGCTGCCGTCCACTCGTTGCTCTGACCGGAGCTCTCTTCTCTCTCCAGCTTCACTCTGTCAGCCCATTTATATTCATTTGCTGCTCCCAAAAAGGTCGTTTTGTGGACGGCGAGCAAATTGCTTTAGAGACCCCAAGTCTGAACCCTTAACAACGTTTCCCTGGGACTTAGTAGCGTCTGTGGCAAGCCGTAAAGCTCAATTTGCCTGATGCATCAGTGCATCAAGCCCCATCAAAGGCTGAGTTTGAGGGCACGGATGCAAAAGAGCTTGCATTACCTTGCCCTCGTAATGAGTGGCTAATATTCCCTGTGCTAGACCTTTGAGTTGACATAAAGGTTTAAATACATAGTGTCACCGTCCAGCTGCCTTAAGGCCTCTTCCACAGCCGTGGACCGAGCTAAATTCGGCCCTGCCCTGCTCGCAGATGGGCCTCAAACGTTTAATTAGGGTTTGCAGTTTGGTCTTATGTTTAGAATGCTGTATGTTTTGATTTATACACGCACATATGGGCAGTCACGCCCTACTGAAGTGTACACATTTCTTTTTTTTTTTTTTTTTCTTCCCCCCTGACTGAAAGTTAAAAAAAAATAGCCCTGCTAATGGCCTGTGATTGGTTATTAGATACAGTAGTTTTTTAGGCTTTAGGCTGGGCTATAATTTTACCGTGACCGATCCATAATGCCTTTTACAGTGTTAGGTTTAGAAAGTTACTCAAGGCCATGTGTGCACAAGAGAAGCTGTATACTGTTCGAATCAGATTTCGATTATATTATGTTATTATGTTGTATATTATTAGTTGTGTTAAAACAGTAAGATGTTACACAGGTAACTCTCTGTTCATCTGTTTGGAAAGCATTCTATTCTCCGACCTGATTGGTTCTGTAATATAAAAACATGGAGCGTTACTTTTGAGCAGTACTGTACACTGTTTGTAATTTTTTTGTTCGTTTGTTCTTTGCTGCAGGTCCCGAGGGGCTGGGCTTCAGTATTACATCGCGAGACGTCCCCATTGGAGGCTCTGCCCCCATCTATGTAAAGAACATCCTGCCCCGTGGAGCAGCTATCCAAGACGGCCGCCTGAAGGCCGGCGACCGGCTGCTGGAGGTGAGAAGGTTCAGATCAGCCTATGATATCACTTCACTTGTCTTCTTCTCAAGCAGTTCAACACAACTCAATTTATACAACGTCTGCTCTGAAACTGCCACTGTGCAGCCGCTGCCACCACCGCTACTGCTCAGACTACTACAAAGTAGTAAACCGCAGGTAAAAACAAGGTAATCCGTGATGACAAATATAGATAGTCCTGAGAAACACATCAAAATTTGATGAAAACTAAAAGCTGAATTTAGCAGCTTCATAAAAAGGTGTGCTTCTGTTGTCTTCCTGCTCCTCACTGGTACATGTTTCTACCAGTAGATAGATAGTTAGATTTTTTTTTCTGTGTTAAAAGGCAGCATCATAGTTTTTCTTCTAACCAAATGGTACATTTAAGAAAGCTCAAGCAGCAATGTGAAATAGGAATATGTAGTAATAACTAATGTATGACTATACTGTTCCTCCTACTAATAAATGGGCTTGAGCAGCATTGTGTCTCTTTCAGGGCTGGTGCTTTCAAACAAATACAATTCTCCCCTTATTTATGAGTCTCCCTACTTTCTGTTCCCCACACCAGCTTTTCCAGAGCATGTCCTGTCTCAGTTTACATCAGGCTTTTGTTTTTAGCTCGTCCTGCTCAAAAGCACACCGGCCGCACCACACTTAAAAAAAAAAAAAACCAAAAAAAAAAAAAGTAAGAAAGAAAAAAGCACTGTAGGTGAAGGCTGATTCACAGTGACAGGCAATCAGCAAAGGCCATTTGATTTGGCGGTGGAGCGGCCCACCTGCCCGCTCCGGTGAAGTTGCTGGTGCCGGGTCCTGCTCTGCGGAGGCTGAGTCAGAGCTTTATTCTGGCCCACAGAGCGCGGGCTGAGTCATGAGGTCACCTTGCTCCACCTCCGATCTCCACGCCGCTCTGCATGCACTCATCCTTCGTCAGCATCACCGCAGTCATGCTGGCCTGTAAATTATTACTCCTCTCTCGCTCCACATTTGGCTGCTTTGGGTTTGATTTGGTAGCAGCAGGTTGTGGGGCAACATGCATGAGTGGAAAGAAGAAATAAATGGTGAGCTCTTTCCGGTTTGAGCTTTAATGTCCAAAGTGTTTTTTGCCTTTCTGCTTATTTTATTGTTCTAAGTCTTTGTTTATTGTCCTTCATTTAACCATTATACTGTACTTGTTCATTATATGCCTCCTCTACAAATAAACAAGTGTATTTTGGACTTTGGAGTTAGTGTGTGAGAAGTGCCCAGACTTTAATAAGTATCACCTTCAGTAATCTTAGTCCAAGGACTGGAACATAGTGAGATTTTGGGGATGACTCATGGCTTGTGCTTAGGGTTTTTTTTTTTTTCTGATTTAGCTCATGATCCGAGAGCTCAGGCAGCGAGCTGTGAACTGCACACCAAACCTGCACCTGTGAATCGTGTGTGAGAATTCTATTATTATGATTAATGAATACAGGCAGTGTGAATTATAGTGTCAAAAGAGCAAGTCGCTTGAGCTTTTTTCACATTGGAAGAACAAGAGGAGACAAAAGTAGCAAGCAGGCATGTCACAATCAGGCCATTTTTCTGATAATTAATAATAAAAAAAACTTTTTTATACTATATGCAACTGTTAAAATGTAGACTTAAAATGGCAGAATTGGATGGTTAGCTATTTTGTTTTCTAGCTTTCAATACTTCCCTTAACTAAAGACAGACAGAGCTTGACCTCAAGTAAACAAACATCACTCACTGCTGCCCTCTAAAGGAGTTATAGAACCAGTTGGACATCAGATTGTTTTGTAGTTTTCCTGAGATAACTGACATACTTTTGTAAATGTTCACATTTACTTTAAGTCGGCCGATGAAAATGCACCAAATTCACCTTTTCCTTGTTCCATAATATTAATTACTATTTTCCGACAAAACAAGCATCCTTTGGCTACTCTGTTGCATCTTCTCGTAGCCTCAGCATTCAGACCAAGCATTCTTTCTGGTTTCCATCAACTTCCTGTGCTACTGTGTGAACACCAATGCATTACTTTGTAGCCTGTTGCTGAACTTTTACACATTTATACATACACACTTATATATATATATACACACAGACATCCATATTTATAATTACAGATTGTTTGTGTAGTGTACTTTTTATACTGTACTGTTGGTGTAGTTTTTACTCTGGCTTTTTTATATTTGCTGCTCTTGTACTGTCCACGGTCTGCCATGACAATGCAAATTTCCCACTTGTGGGACTAATGAAGGTTTATCTTATCTTATCTGAATACTGGCACACGTCTCATTCAGCCTAAAAAAAAATTGTAACATGCAGTTTAGAGAATGTTCATTTTCAGTGATTAGTTCTGCTAATGGAAATAGTGTGGATTTCATATAAGCTGAACACAAAGTTCAACAAATTCAGCTGTTTTAATCTGGCTCGCTTGTCATAGCCTGTAGCACTATAATGGTCATTTAGATCATATGTTTTTTTACAGCTTGTCTAGTCTAGCAACAGTTAGCAGTTAGCTAGCATATTTGAGCCAAGAGGATGGATAGATAGAGAGATAGATAGATAGAGAGAGAGAGAGAGAGAGAGAGAGAGAGAGAGAGAGAGAGAGAGAGAGAGAGAGAGAGAGAGA
>JBBIGA010000007.1:6825907-6836542 GCA_037576975.1 Alestes dentex
ACAACCCTCTGCATTTATCCGGACTTGGGACCGGCACAAGGAATCACTGGCTTGTGACCTCTTATGGTTGCATTTCTTTATTACACATGCACGCAGTCATTGAAATTTTTATACCGAAATGGTACCATGAATCGTCACAATAATAAATTATTATTATCATGAGTATTGTGCCATTTACGTGCCATTTATTAGTCCTTATATTTCATAAGATGTATTTATTAGTGGACCAGCTTTGGGCAATATCAGCGTTCCTACAGAAATTCAAAACCTTTTTTCTTTCTTCCGGAAAGTTCCACAGTTCCTAGTTCATGTTGCACTGTTCTGTAAGTTGGAGACATTGGGTTTTGTTCTGACAGCAACAGTATGTTGGTGGAAATGCATCAGATATATCCCAAGGACATTCAGTGCACCCACACTTATGGAATGACTGACAGGCCAATATGTGAGCCCCTGTCTCCCGTCTTGGGAACCGCTGAACTAAAAGGGCATCTCAAGTTCTCAGAGCAGAGAAAAGCTTTCTTTGAATGGCGTTGTTACACAAGAGGATGCACAGCCAATGGTGTGCATACAGATGAAGCCATGAGGGTCGTGGCAGGATGATGACGATGATGTGAGTTGACGTGCGGAAGGAAGCAGCAAGGCTGCTACACGAGGCCGTTCCACAAAAGGAAAGGCCTGATCGATGGTGTCTTGAGAGCGCTATCAATCAGCGCGGCCAGTAAATTATGGCTTTATTAGTATTGAGCCAGGCTCCTTCTTGCATGCAGCACAAAGAGAGGCCTACTGAGATGCATCAAGATGCAGCCAGAGGAGAGACGCACCTTAACTTACTGCACAACCTTGGCTGATCCAACGTCCATCGGATCGTTGTGACATTAGCGCACATTGATCCTGCTGATGCCGTTGAGGTAGCCCATGTGAAACAGTGACGAATGTGACATTGTGAAAACTGTAGTTTTGTGCTAGGACAAAAGGGGAACCAAATGAATGTGAATAGAGGATTACAAAAGGTCAGCAGCCTGGTTCTTCTCACTTTTCATCCTCTTGCAGCTACTGAATCACAGTGAAGTCTTCCCTTTTCGAACCCTGAGAAACGCAAAGAATGCTTAAGAGAGTCAATGCAAGTGCAAAATATACATCAAGAGTGATTTCTTTTGGTTCTGGAGGGCTGGTGTCAAGCATAGACTGATACTGGCCACCGACTCTCTCATTCCTCCTAAAGCTGGGATATAACAGATGAGCAGATGCAGGTGTGAGAGAGATGATTCCAGCGCCAAACTGTGCTGGATAGCAGCACTCTCACACCTAATTCAGCTCATCTGTTATTTATCAGGCTTAGTTGGTGTGAGACAGCTGGTGTCCAGCACAGCTCTCACTCACACCCAGTATATCTGGTAAATAACAGATTGAATCAGGTGTGACCAAGCAGGGGAATCTCTGAAATTCTAACAGTTTGAGATATGCGATCAAAAGAAATCATGTATTCACAACAGGAGTGGACAGTATTGTCAAAATATGCAGTTCAGCTTATTTTCATGATAATCTATGCGCTTCACATCATTCGGTCTGTCTGATAACATATCTGTAGCCTAAGACCAGACAGGCAACTCTGTGTAGTCATCTGACTAAAACTAATACAGTTCATACTGTTCTCAGAGTTTTGTAGCTCACAAGTTAGCAACATGCTACCTAAAGTGATGAATCATAGAAAATGAGTACCCTACGACAGCTATGTCATTATATCATGGGTCTAAGAGCACTGGATGAGACACACCTGTTAATGAGGATGATTATACAGCAGTCAGCAGCACTAGTTTACTCACAGAACTGCTAGTACTAGCATCTCTGAAATGGCAAACATTAGCATCTCATGAGGTGGCAAATAACTCTTTACTTCTAATGTGGGTTTATGTAAAGAGTTTTCATTCCATTTTTCATTCTGAAAGTTTAACATAGTGTAAAGGGTGACTTGTGTGTAGGAAATCTGTAAAAATGGAGATACATAGTTTTCTTTGTATAGTGACGATTTAAGTGACAAAAACAGTGCTGTGTAGCATGTCAGGATGCTCCCCTTACCAGTGTCCATTGTGGAAGATTCACTGTTGTTTCTATGAGATACCAAGTTGTAGGTGCTATGTTGAAGCTTTTGTCATGGTCCTTGGTCCTAAAACTAAAACAGCTCATCTATTCTAAATCCATGGAGATGTTTTTCATTCTTCTGAGAAGAAGAAAGATTATAATGATAATCAGCACTGCATTCTTTGTTATTTAATGGCTATGATAACTAACTACTCATAACTATGGTCCGACTAAGGGCCCCCTTCTCTGCTGTTTTGTAAAACTTCTTCCTTTTCGTGCAGTGGCAGTAGCTAGGGCCTCAGGGGCTGGAACGAGTTTGTAAAGTCTGGCCGTGAAGATGAGGCAGCAGTTCACACACGCTCGGAGGCCGTCCGAGCATCTAAGCACTGTTTACGAGGCTTTAATCCAGCTGCCCTCTCCTCTTCTCCAATTGTAATTACAGGCCTTAAGCCATCGCATCCACTGGGGCAGTGCTGGACCAACCTTCCACAGACTCAGCTGTATTCATTAGCCATCGGCATCACATTCCCTTCAACAATTCCTCTTTCTCACTTCCTGACACACTATTCTTCTCTCTCACTCCTTCTTACATAACTTTCTCTCTCTCGTTTCCACGTTGGTATTAGCATAGTAGCATGTTTTGATGCCAGTGGATTACAGCTAATGCTGTTCTCTTTATGTGGATCATTATTAGCCTTCAGAACTCAGAGCTGCTGGAGAAAGGGATCATCACAATTTAGTGCATGTCTGAGAGCACTTTAGACAAATACAGTGGAATAAAGAAACTTTTGATTTTTAAATTTTAAATGCAAGATGTGCATGTTGTTGTTATTGTTATTATTATGATTATTAGTATTATCATTATCATTATTGTTGTCATGTTGTTGTTGCTGTTATTAGAAGATCACAAATATTAAATAAAGAAAATCACAAGTACTTTACTTTTAAGTGCTTTTGCATCAGAAATGAATTCTGCGTTACCAGTGGCACGAAGAGTGACCTTTCCATTCCACAACGTCCTTTATTCAACATTTTTATCAATTAGTCTGTCTATCTTTAATCAATGTATTATGTGATATTGTTATCATTCCTTTATTTGGGAATTGTTCACCCATTGTCAGGGAATTGTTCACCCAGTGGAAATGGCAGCCAGTATTCTCAAATTATAAGCATTATTGCACAGCAGAACTTGATGGCTGCAGGCATCCTGTTATAGTTGTTAACAGGCAGGCAGGAACATTCAGAAAAAGTTCACAATCAAAAGCCGGTGCATCAGGGTCAAAGCACTCACAATAAGAGTCAAAGCAATCTCACATATTATGAGGGTTACTAAAGAAAAGACCAGAACTGTGCAAGCAAACAACAAGACTACAAGGAGTGAAGCCAAATCCTGGAGGTATATGGGCGAGGAACTGATTCGTGAAGCAGCCACGAATGTGAGTGATCAAGCATGGAGTGGGTCTGGGGGTTCTGTGCGTATCATCATATCATGCGTTGTCAAGGTTTCAGGACTTTATAATGAAGCCCTTACTAGTTGGTCCTATCTTAATCCATTCAGTTAATCCAGTCTTGAGAAAGCAGTAGATTAGGGGAGATTAGGGCTGGAATGGGACAAATAAATGGGCCTGTGATAATGCAGTGCAATGCTCTGTCTGCACCGCCTTCGCTCTGGAGCACTTCACTGTTAAGATCGGAGTGTCCCGTAAGCACTATTACTCAAGCTTAGCTCTATCATCCTCCTTGTCCTTTGTGGAATATATGCTCTCTTTCATTTATGCTCTCTCGCACAAACATATTCTCTCTCTCTCTCTCCCTCTCTCTCTCTCTCTCTCTCTCTCCCCCTCCTTCCCCCCACCCCATTTCTTAAAACTCATCCCTTCTCTGCTGCAAAAGCTAATATTTTATCAGATCTCATTCTCCCTCCGCCAACAGATTAAGACGCGAGAGAAAAGATTCATAAAACAAATCCTAGTCTTACAATTGAAAACTCATTGAGGCCAGAGCAGACTGCTATGAGGGCTTTCCAATAAGGCCGGCTGCGCCGTCCTCAGCAGGCTCTGTTGTAATTGCGTTGACCTGGCCCATGCCACACTAGCCTCGTTTTCTTATCGAGCCTGCCTAGATAAGTCCTCAGCTCCAGACTTCATTAAATATCTGATCTATATTAAATAGTCCGGGGTCCCTCGGCTAATGTCTCTGCCGACGCCACCCTGGAGGCTCCAGATCATCTCATCCTCAGCAATGAAATGACCTACACCTCTGTCTTACCTTCACAGATAGTGTTTGTTTTGTGAAGCTGTTTTTTTTTTTTTTGCTGTGCCTTTTCCTGTCCTTTCTTCACCTACTCATTTCACAGTCAAGGCTGGATACTTCAGATTATCATAGTCCATAGCAGTGTTTAGCTGCAGTCTGCATCTATCTTGTTGCCCCTTCCCTTGGTTAACACTGCGGCCAGTCAAGGACTTCTGCCGAAGTTAGTTAACCTGAGCAGGTGTTGCGGGCTCTGGCTGGAACTAGACTTCTCAGGAAGGTGGATCTCCAGGGCCAGGGTTGGTGAGCACTGATCTGTAGATCACAGCAGAACCGCAGAACTCGCTTGCTTAATCATGTTGAGCAATATCTTTTCGTTAGGAATCTGACACAGATTTCATTTCAATTTTCCGTTCCCATTCACCCTCTCAAACTCCACATCATACATGCTTAACATGAGTGCTCACTTGTCAGCGAAAGTGCAAATCATGGCAAATTTAGATTTGAATTTTTGCAAACCTGAAGTGGGAACGGATTGCCAAGTAGATCATTTAACCAATCTTTAGGTGTGTTCAGACTTGGTAGGTTTGGTTTCCTCTTAAGATTGCTATTTTTGATGCACTTTGTTAGAGCCAGTGGCAGCGCTGCCATGCCAACCCTTCTGCAAGTCAGAAAAGTAGGCCGGGACCCCCTGAGCAAGCTGGTCTCGGTTTGCTTCCGGATGAACTCTGGTGTGGCTTGTTTGAAGAATGAACATGACATGGACCAATGGCATCTAAACAGACCGAAAACAGAATGAACCATCTTGACACATTTTTGAAGTTATTTTGATGCATGCATGTATTTATCATTTCTTCATAAGCTCGAAATTGATTCAAAAGTGAAAAGAGTCATAAAAAAATCCTGGTCTTATATTACAGAGAAATTTGGTTCATATCATATGTTAATGTGACAACAAAACCAGGAATCTGAGCCTCTTCTGAGCATGACAACCTGTAACACTGGCAAGGGGAAGAAACATTGAGAGGAACCAAAGGAGGAACTTAGAAGGGTTTATATTGCCAATGACTCAAATAGGTTATCTTAAAAGAATAAGCACGAATAAGTCCATGACTGCCATGAGGATGTTATTGTGAAGCTCACTGTAGTGTGAGATGGGTATAAAATTCATATGAACGAACAGTAACAGTAACTTTGTTAAGTAGCAAACAGCTCTGCGATCTAATTTAATGTGAACCTGAATATACTTTAAAAGAGGCAGAAGATTACAGGAGTCATTTGCAGCGTTTACACGTGGCTGATTACTGTGAGACGTTCTTAACTGATTACGTTTCCTAATAATGATCAAATGAACATAAACACGTTGTTGTCACACACGATGGAGATGCCTCTTTGTCATGCGGTTCTGATTGAAAACTCATCTCAGGATGCCTCTCAAGATTCTGGCAGAAATTCCCCCAAGGACAAGTGCAGAGAGGAAGTCTGGGAGCGCTTTTGTTTTATAGAACAAAAACTCGGTAAACACTTCTGCACTGGCCTTTTATTATCTTTCATTATCTTTAAGCAATGATGTTCAGCTCTAGTGCAGATGACAGCCAGTGAGAGGGGCCTTTATTCTCACCATGAGCCTTCACACTTACGACTGCTGGGATTTCACAGGTGTTTCCGTAGAGGACTATTAAATACTATTAGCAGGTGCTTCTCTGTATTTCTGCCTCCCCTAGCTGTCTCACATGAGGGATTCTCATGCCCACCCATCTGGGAGCTCATGCCCCACATCTGGAAGACTGTTTTTGCTTGATTGTGCGATGAGCAAAGCTGACAGTGTGCTTCCCTCCTCTTTTTCACATTGCTGTGGAGTCCACTCAGACCCAGTTGGCTCCCACCTACTCGATCTTCCCACCCTTCTCGGCTAGTTATTGAAGTTGCCAGTTTATGGAGGCCATTCCATTTACACCTCCGCTTAGTTTCAGTCCAGTGTCCCTCCATTCATAACCAGCATATTACACGCTGAAGAAAGAGTGACACATGGAGGCCGTCTCTCATAAAGGAGGGAGCAAAGTGCTAAGAGCACGCTATATTACTTTCTGTGCATATCTGGTCATACAGAGCGTTTACACTCAAATTTGGTGTTATGACTTCCTTTTTGCTTTCACTGAGGTTCTTAGGGGTCCAAATGCTCACTGCATATTTATCCAGTGTAATAAGAGTCATAGCATTCATCTCCAATATGAAATCTAGCATGCTCAAGACAAAGTTTAAATTCCCTCAGACAATGTATGTTGCACTGTCTAATCGAGTGAAAGTATTTAGTCTTTTGCAGCATAACCTGATGAAATGTTGTCCCTCAGGCCCTTGGTACAATGCAGAGCAGCATCTAATTACACAGGACTACACGTGCACCAAATACAACGGTGGGAAAGAAGTACAGACAACATTAAAATGACATAGGGACGGCTGTCATATAAACTAATGCAAACGATTTTTACCTCAAAAAGGCCGACGGCTTTGAACGTTGAAGGCTTTTTGCTGCTGTTCAGAAGTTGAGCTGTCCTTGGCCTTTTGGAGGGCCACTCTTTCTTCTTCATTAGACTAAACTGATGGAGCCTTTTTCTTGTCACATTCTTGAGGACGATGCTGAAGACTGACAAAAGCTAAAGTGTCTGGTCTCTTTTTTTCGGGAATCAGTAATGCAAAACGTCGACCCCTGAGCAAATGTCACAGGCTCTTTAGCCATGCTTGACATGAGAGGAGATGTCTGAAAGGCTATTGGAAATCCATGCCGTCTTCTTTAACTGGAACTTATATTAGCATAATGTTGCAGCAAAAATCCTTTAATGCAGCCTTGGCCTCTCACTGAAGTTTCGAGGCAAGCCAATGATGCGTTACATGTTCATCTGTGAATTACATGTTATTTACTGTAGTTACCCCTAAAGGCTGAAGTGCACTTACTGTTAACCACTGGTGTATGGATGCGTACACTGGTGTATGGATGTGTACAGGGCGCTTGTGTGAGCAGCATTGTTCACACACTCGCCTGTGCACACGTTGTCTGTCTGAAGGATTGAAGACAATATCCATCAGGGGCCCAGTCTGGGCCAAACCGCTCTGTACTGGCACAGGAAGGTCTTCTTTGGTTAGTGCTTGTGATTTAGAACAACAAGGTCATCGACGAGCATGACAAGAGATGAGGAGACCACATTAGTGCTGCAATCATGTGAGCAGACGGTAGAGGTGGGAATTGCTGTGGTTTGTTCAGTCCACTGCCGACAGCACATCACATAATGGTTCTCTGACCTTCAGTACTTATGTTGGCATTGCATCTCGCAGATGCAATTTAAGACCAAGTATACAGTAAGTCCTTGCAAGTGAAGATGCATCAATCATTGTGGTTTTCTTATTTAATAAATAAAATATATATTTTATTTATTTATGTAAATACTACTGCTGCTACTACTAGTACTACTACTACTACTAATAATAATACAAATAGTGCAAAATATACAATTAAATATGTATTTATTACTAAAAAAGTATAAATAGTTACATTAGGAATTACATTTGCATTCTGCACTATGGTTATGTATAGTTATGTGTTACATATACTATGTATGCCATATAATAATAATAGTGCAGTGTATAAAATTATGTTTTTATTAATGAAACAATAGTTACATAAGGACTAAGGTTGGCATTCTGCACTGATAGTTGGTAGTCAAGCCTTTTCTTTTTGTCTCTATGTGATATGGACTTTCTCTGCTTGTTCTCTGAGAAATGACAAGACGCCTTTGATATTGCTTCAGTAAAGAATGTTCTAGTCAGTTGAGATTTCTGTGCTGGACATTTTATATTGGGCTTTCCTTTGTTCATAAAAAAGCTGTCATAAATAAAATCCTCAATATATGACCGTGTGTGGTTTTGCTGATGTGGTGTTTTTTTTCTCCCCTCTCGGCAGGAGGCTCCAGAAAGCCCCACAGTTTCAAACGTGCCTCTGGACCGGCCTCGTGCGGAGCTGGAACGACGCATCTCACACTCACTCTATCCCTCGGCTATCGAGGGCCTGGATGACACCCTGAGCCCACGACCCGCCATCTCCAACAGGATGATGGGTAAGAAATATCAACATGCACACTGTGCATCAAAAGTTTACAGACCCATAGCGTTTTGTGATGATTTTAATAAAAATAAGTATGTTTTCATTGTCAGCCAGGCTAAATGTGAGGTTTTAGATTTAGCTCCCTTTTTGTGAAGTCTGCGTTGAGCAGCACTGGGAGCTTTCTGAAGTACCTGCGGATCGCATGAAGCTGAGAGTTAGAAAATATCAGATAGATATACATACAGACATGCATATGTATGTATGGGTGCAGTGCATGTATGTGTAGGCACACACTTCTAGTCTGTGCAAACCCGCCTTCCATGGCTGTGTGGTTCTGTAATTAAGGTTGAATGTCATTTTCACTCCTGAACTCCATCCAGTCTCATCCTGCATGATTTCACACAGGTATTTCCCCTCAAACTCAACATCACTTTTTTCCTCTCATCACGCAATTGGAATTGGCAGTTCAATTCTTTCACTGCCAGAGCTGCCAATTCTCAGTGGACTTATCCGCCACGCTGTTGCAGCTCTGAACAGCATTCTTGAGGAATACGTTCCTCTCCCTGAAGTTTTTTTTTTCTTCTTCTTCTCGCTTCTCTCCACACTTCTCATACTGACCCTGTTTGTGCAGATGTCTCTCTCCCTCTGTCTCTCTCCCTCTGTCTCTCTCCCTCTGTCTCTCTCTCCTATCTCTCTCTCTCCTCTCTCTCTCTCTCTCTCTCTCTCTCTCTCTCTCTGGGTGCTGAATTGATTGAAAAACACCAGTTCATAATCTAGATAAAGACAGCCCTTTCAGTTGTTGAACTGATCTAGCTGAAGGTACTGAAGACACTCAAATCTATACTGAAAACATATACAACATTGTGTCAAAGTCTTGAGCCAGCCCTCATTTCTTCATATTTTGTTTCAGAAGAGTCAGACTTTCTTGTATTTTAATGTAGTCTAGAGGAAAAGTTCTCCAGGCTTCCTGAAGGACTTTCAGACACTTTTCAGTCCAGTCCCTGAACCTGAGGAATGATTTTTGTTTGACCTATGTGTGAAGCATAACAAACCACATCTAACTGAAGTCCTGAACCAGTGAAGAACCAGGAGCAGGTGATTCCAGATGGTCAGGCGGTGATCAGTATACTGGTGGTGCTGAATGCTGAGTGGTTGGAACTCCTTTATCTAGGCTCCTTGTATCTTTAGGCACTATGCAGCCTGTCGCAGTAAAACATTTGTTCCCGTTTCTTTAATCTAATCAATATGCCAAAGATAAGACAGTTTGACAGACATGATATGGTATTTTTGTACCTACAAGTTGAATCAAAGCAATTTAAAGAAATGAAGGGTATGTAGTTTGTATAGGCCTGTCTCACTTTTGAATTCTGACGTCAAAATACGTCAAAATCAGACTGGCTTGATTAGAGGACAGTTCTCTTTCTCCAGTATTAGGAGACTATTGAGGATAATTGATTCCTCTGCATCCTATATATTCTCAGACACTCCTGAAGTGTCTTTTGGCAGTGCTGGAGGGGTCTAGGTTTGGGCCAAAGATGATTTCTTGGATTCGAGTACTGTGCTTGTCACCCAAAGCATCTGTAGTTACAAATACTTTACATTTTCAGTTTTCCCACTTTCAAGAGCCACAAGACAAGTGTGCCCTCTCCTTTTTGCATTCATCTCTTAAACTTACTCATTGTTATCTATTTATGGAAGTAACAGATGGGGAATAGAACACAAAGCCTTTATGCAGATGATTTATTATTGTACTTATCAGACCCAATATCTTGCTCTCTTCTTATAGTGAAAACTTTGCATTTGGTAATTTTTTTAAAAAGTGAATGCTTTCCTTTCAGTTCCTTAGTCTACACATTTACGGACGCAGATCTGGCTCTTTGACTGACTAGGATTTAAATACTTGTGGATCCCACACTCTTTGCCTAGTCTATATAATGAGAATTTCACACCCCTGATAAATAAAATGGATTTTCAGAAGTGGAATGTGCTACATTTGTCCACTGCAGGAAGACTGATTTGTCTGTCAAAGTCATTTTTTAAAAATTAGTAAAGGTGATGGAAAGGAAAATTACCAAGAGTACAGGAAGAACTTCTTTAAAGGCATAGATCACGTAGGCTTATTATTATTATTATTCACTTTTCATTACCACTGGACCAAACACTATGTCACTTTCTTAACTACTTGCACTAATAGTGTTATTTTATTATAG
>JBBIGA010000007.1:6850362-6863099 GCA_037576975.1 Alestes dentex
CTCTGTCTCTCTGTCTCTCTGTCTGTCTCTCTCTCTCTCTCTCTGTCTCTGTGTCTCTCTCTCTCTCTCTCTCTCTCTCTCTCTCTCTCTCTCTCTCCTGCTCTCCTTGCACTTTCTATATTTTATCCTTTCTGCACTTTTCGTTTGTTTCACTGTGTGTTGTGTGTATGGCTGAAATGACAATAAACCTACTTGACATTACTTGAATGACTGTTTACTTGAATGACATCTTTTCTCTTAGTAAAATAGCTGTTGTATTAATTTTAGGGGATAAAACCCGCACAAATGGCGAGTAAAAATGAAAAAGAAGGAAATTGTGAAAAATGAGCCCTTTAAGAGCACCTAGGCAAATCAGTGTATTTAATGGTTATCTATTGACCAAAATAATTAGACTTACATTAATACTTCAATTCATAAAACCACCCAGTAACTCACCTGGAGCTGTGATTGGTCAAAACTTCATTTACGTACTGCAGCCTTCTGTGATATCAATATTACAGAGACCGATATGAATAATGATTTGCAGACGATGTATTGTTCAGCCCTAGTATGAATATATGTGTATATATTTTATACCAGTCATTTTGGAGACTGCTAAACTTAATTTGTCACCTACCCATTTCTGTCACAGCACTTCAGGGGCATCTTGAAAATTTACCAGAACCGTTTAACTAGAACTACATGCATTTGTTTCATTTGTGACCGTCTTAAATTATCTCTATGACTGATTTTCTTGGTTTGCAGGTTTTCTTTTCATTCTTGTAGTTCCTTAAATTCAGTATCATTCACAACTCTGCTTCTTACACCTGAGACTCCTCGTCAGTGGAAAAGGAATCCTTTCACTTGAGCTACATTACACCTCAAGCTTTAAAACATGTGCTTTTGCTGTTCCAGTCTGTGCTCTGCACTCACGCTCTCACTGCAATCTCTCTCAGGTAACTACCAGCTGTCCCCCACTGTGAACATGCCTCAGGATGACACCGTCATCATCGAAGACGATAGACCACCTGTGCTTCCTGCCCGTCTGTCTGACCAATCATCTTCCAGCTCTCACGATGACATGGGCTTTATGACTGACGCACCGACCTCCTGGCCAAAGGATGCTCTGAATCAAGATGAGGGGTAAGATGTCCTGTGCTGTGGTGCAACTGCTTTTGTGGGAAGATGCTCAGAATTAGATGCATAATCCGGCAACTTTCACTTTACTTTCATTTCCTTCAACCCTTCCTCTAATAAAAAAAATCACTGTATAATATTCTGTAATGTGCCTATAATGCACACAATCATGCTGTCGGAGTTTATTATGCTGCAGAAAGTGCTACTGATGACATGACTTCTGTTGTTTGGCTGCACTATATAAGAAGCAAATGATTGTTGCACTTTGAACAGAACTGAAAAATCAAAGCGAGCAGAATAATTGGACTAGTTGAATGTAGTCAATATAATTCATATAAAAATAATTGTTCTTTGCAGCACTACAGCTAAACTGCATACTTACGTGGAAATTCTTCTCCTAAGTGAGTACAAGTGGGTGGCATTCGTCAACAAGCTCTGACTGAAATGTGTGCTCTCTGTAGCTGAAAGGTCAGAACAGTTATTCAGTTGGAACAAATGAATGCAGAGTTTTAGATGCAGTTAATCGAAATGATAAGCATCCCTTCCCCTGAGAAAACACGCATGACTTTCAGATGACATCATACACTCCCACTCACTCTTGTTTCCAAATAAGCTTCCCTTTACATCTCTAATACCTGAGACAGTTTGTCTGTGTGTGATTGTGTGCATGTGTGGGAGTGTGTGTGTGTGTGTAGGAGTGTGAGTGTGTGAGTGTGTGAGTGTGTGAGTGTGTGAGTGTGTGAGTGTGTGAGTGTGTGAGTGTGTGAGTGTGTGTGTGTGTGTGTGAGTGTGTGAGTGTGTGAGGGTGAGGGTGTGTGAGGGTGTGGGTGTGTGGTTGTGTGAGTGTGTGGGTGGGTGTGGAATACAGAGACAGTAGTTTTGTATTCTGGGGGCTGTAATTGTTTAGTATCTGATTATAAAAGTGTAATAAGTTCTTTATTAACACGTTAATGAAGAGAAAATTGTGCTTTTACTAACACAGGTCCAGTTCAGCTGGAGAAGGTATGTTGGGGGTTCTGCACAGTGTGTGTATGTGTGTCTGTGAGTGTATGTGTGTGTGTGAGTGTGTCGGTCAGGGGTGGACGGGCAGTAGTGGACATTAAGGATGTAAAACTCTATTCAGCGGTAAAAAAAAGGATGTAAAACTCTATTCAGCGGTAAAAATAAATCCACCTGGCTTTTTATTGCCCAACAGGCTATGAGATAAAAACTATTAGAACTTTTTATTTTGACCAAAAATGAGCGCAATATAAAAGAGACTGTGATGTGTAATAATTAATAATTACTTTTCAGCACACAATATTGTTTCAATATTGTTTGCAATATGATATTTAGCACAGCTTTGTGTGTGTGTGTGTGTGTGTATGTGTGTGTCCTGATTGGAGGTGTGTGTCCAGTAGAGGGCATCTGGCGCTATGGACCCCCTTTAGGATAATCTCTAAATGTATCATTTATTACCTTTTTGAGGAAATTCCTTTCATTTTTGCTTTAAGACCCTTGGCGTACCATTATGCTGACTGTGTGTGTGTGTGTGTGTGTGTGTGATTGATTGAGTGATTGAGAGTGTATTACGGGAAGGATTTTAATTTAGTGCCCCCTTTGACTTTAGTGCTCCTCTCTGTGATTTCCAGCTGTTATTATAACCGAGTAATTATAAATAAATAAATATGTTTGAGCCTTGATGACGCTGTGTGTCTGAGCGATGTTATTATGGGGTCGTCTCATTGCACTCATGTCGTGTTTCGTCCTAAAAGTCAGGACAAATGTAGGGCTTCATTGTTACTCGAGATATTATGATTTGCATTGGATGAGAAGTTATTAAAAAAGCATTTGTCAAAAGTAAATGCAGTAATTAAAGGGAAAGTCTATCCATTTTAAAGTCCTCCTGTAGAGTCGATTTGGTGGGGAAACTCAGAACTGTTCACAGTGGAGCTTAATGGAACCAGACATCTGCTGGTAAAATTGTAAAATGTTTTTAGGAGCATCAGCAGCCAGACTGTAGATCTCAACTAAACCTTTATTAATCGCACACCTCACACAGTTTCAGCAGATTCAGAGCCATGTACTACAGAACCTACTCACAATACATACACACACACACACACACACACACACACCGGCATATCAGATTAATCTACAAACTACTGTACAGCTTCACTTCATAGAGGACCAACTAAATATGTGGAATAATAAATGTCATACACTGAAGAAGTCTAACACAGCTGATCCCCTCAGCATCACCAGCAGAACATTCCAGATCATCTCCAAACTGAACCTCAGCCCTGGATCACAAACACATGAGTCTAAACATATCACTTCATGAAACAGTGCCTCATAAAATTCCATCTGCTCGACCACTCAGCACTGAAGATCCACACTTTTAACAGATTTACACATTTTCACGTCAGTATTTTGGTCCCCTTTAAGATGAGTAATATTTAGTATTTTACTATTTAGTGCTTCAGTATTTGTTTTCCTGTTTAGAGTTTTAGCTGTGATCAGTCTAGCAGCTAACTTGGCAACCTAGCACCTACTCGTCCTTGTGTATCAACCATTAAAGTCCATAATTAAAATTAAGATAAACTAGAAATAAGATAGATAAGGTAAGCATGGGTGTGCTTGTAACTAACAAAGTCTTTAACTGGTAACTTAGAATCCTTACAGCTAACATGCCCTGGGTGTTTCAGTTTTACAATGTATGATTATATGCTAACTAAAACTAAAGCAAAAACAAAAAGTTTCTTTGCAAAAGAATCTCTAGCACAGCAGCTAGCAGATAACCTGGCAGCTAACTACCCTACCATTTAGGTGAGTCAACATTAAAGTACATGATTATATTTGCTAACTACGGTATGTGTGAAATATAGCAAAGTCAGAGCTTAGCTTAGCAGCTTACTGCCCTACGATGTCAACATCTAAGTACATGATTTACTTAGCAAAAAAAAAAGCCTCCAACTTGTAACTCTGTTAACCTAGCGCTCTAGCAATTAACAGGTACTAACGCCAGCTAAAATGCTAACAGGTGGACATCATTAAACAAAGATCACAGTCCATCAGTAGATCTGAGCATCAGACCATCTAGAGGAAGATCTCATTGCTCACAACAGTGTTCTTTCAAATTACAAAAAATCATCTTATTTGTAGGTTATTGAAGTCTGACTTGTTTCTCCTAAACACCTACCCTTTAGGAGAAACAGGCTGAACAGAAAAAGATTATTCTGAAAGTTCCTTTATTCTTGGAAGTCTGACCTCGTCTGACCCACGTCTCTCAGTGGTGAGAAGATATCTGTGTGTGTGTTTGTGTGTATATGTGTACATACACTCCCCGTCCGCTTTTACAGTAACAGCTGGGACTCTGTAACTAAACAGCAGGCAGTTCTGAAACCCATCCAGAACAGCGAAGCTCTCAGAGAACGTTATTAAGATTACTGAGGTTGTTCAACACAAAATCCAGTGAAAATGTGCTTTTTTGGGGTCAAAATGGCTGTAATTTTGTGTTGGAACAAGCCTGTCATTTTCTTTGGGATGTAAAACTCTCTGGTTTGTTGAGCTTCAGGTAATGTATGAAATTATAGATAATTATCACAATAAATGAGAAAAACTGTGAAAAGACTGAGACCCGGTGAAAACAGTGAAAATACTGAGACACCCCCCCCCCCAGCAAGAGCAACTGTAAGAGTTTTCAATAGTGCGGATGGTGAATGTATGCATGTGTATGGATACGTGTGAGTGTGTGTGAGAGTGAGTGTATGTGTTTCTGTATGTGGGTGAGAAAGTGTGTGTGGGTGAGAGAGAGAGAGAGAGAGAGAGAATGTGTATGAGAGAGTGAGTAAGAGAGAGTGTGAGTGAGAGTGTGTTTGTGTGTGTAAGAAAAAGAGAGAGACAGAGTGTTTGTGTGTGTGTGAGAGAGAGAGAGAGAGAGAGAGAGCGAGCGAGTGTGTGTGTGTGTGTGTGTGTGTGTGTCTCAGGGCTCCTCCTGGATGAACCACACTTCGTTGCGGCGGTTGTAGGGTTTGATTGGAGGGTCGTAGCTGCAGCAGAAGTAGTGTTTGCGCTGGTAGGGGGCGCTCTCTCCCAGGGCCCGAGTCAGGCGCGCCGCTTGTGTGCGGTATTCACTCTCACCTGCAAACCCACCAAACTGCCTACACACACACACACACACACACACACACACACACACACACACAGAGGTGAGAGGTCATGTGTATGTCCTTAAGAAGATTGTGTGTGTGTTAACATTAATAATTTTGCATTTAGTATGAGGCTAATGAGCGGCTCTAGCAAGCAAAAACGTCCTAATTGGATGGGGCTAAAGGGTTCAAATGTAATAAAACATTTTTCTGTTTTTTTTTTATTCTGGAATTTTCTTTCATTTTGGAAAGCTGAAAATAAATAAATAAATAAAATCTTACAGCATATTTCTGTTTTTCTGATACAGGTCTTTGGGCAGCAGGACACTGACTGGCATTCTGACTGCTGAGTGCTGACTGGTCCACAATAAATATAATGAATAGTTTACATATTACAGCTTTACAAAAGCTCCATGTACGAATGCCCCCTAAATTCCATACTGGCTCTTATTTTTAAGCCCCATCTCCCTGCAGTCTAAGATCTGATTGGCTGAGAGGACAATGTTGATCACAGTGAGTCTTTACTGAGTGTGTGTATCTGTGTGTGTGTTTATATACATGGTATATGTATTTGTATGTATATATACACTGGCATGCGGCCTGGGTTACAGCCGTCATCCACAGGCTGGGAGGCCTAAACATACACGCAGAAACACGCAGAGACACCGGAGCGAGTGCACAGCGCAGTTTTTATTTTGAAGAAAAGACGTGATCAGTGAGCATAAACAAAACCACCACCATTTTGGGCTGAAACTTTGGCACAGGCTCTCCACTCTACCTCCCTCTCTGTCTCTCCTGTCTCTGGTCGCTCTCCACAGCCGCCCCTCGCAAAGGTAAACCCGTATTTGTACTTTAGAATGTAAAATATCGATATTACCCCTGTATAGACTGTAATTCATGCACAGGTGTTTTCTTTGGTATGTGCTGTCGTTTTCTTTGGTATAAGCGGGTAAATACAGTAATAAACTCATTTAATTTACAGTAATAAAAATACAGGGCTTTAAGAAGAACAAAATGAAAAACAAAACGCTTCACCGGGGGGGGGGGGATTTCCTGGAGTGCAGTTGTGTCAAAGGGCAGCAGCCAATCAGCAGCAAGGAGAAAGAAATAGTGTTCATGGATTGGCTACTTTCAAACCTCCCACCTCCAAGTACAGCGGTATTTCACCATCCCAAGACGCGCTTTCTTTGTGTTCTCTGGACAGTTTTTATATGGAAATGTAGCTGAATTTACATTAATATTTATGTTACAAAATTAGTTAATTATATCTTTCTTAGTGATTTAGCACTTAAATGTATAAAGTTTATATATTTCCACGAAAAAAGCTGTGACGTCCGGGCCTCGTCTGCCATGCCCCCTCGTCCTCGTGTTGGGTTTATGTTTGAGCGCAGTACGTAGCAACCCAGCACGAAAACGAGGGGGCGTGGCGGTTGAGGCCCGCACATCACAAAAGCAAAAAAATTGCGGAGGACATCTATATGTATATATATATGTATGGATGTGTGTGTGTGTGTGTGTGTGTGTGTGCACATACAGTGTGTACACGGTCATGCCCGGTCGCTCCTCTATCATGATGCCGTCATCTAAAGGGGTTGGTGGTTCAGTCCTGAAGTTTTTTGGGATCTTCATTCCAGCAGTCAGGCGGCGCATCAGGACCCCGTCATCACGTGGAAACACGGTAATGATGATGGGGATGGTGGTGCCCATCGCCTCACCTACACAGTACAGTTGTGTGTTTGTGTGTGTCTGAGGACACCTGAATCCGCTCTGTTCTTCTTAAACATGTCAGAGTGAATGAATAAAATCTTGTCTGAAGAGATGGTTAAGTGGGTTCTCTGGAGAACGAGTTTACAGTTTGAACAGCTGTGTGTTTATGTAAGAATGTGGGGGCTGTACCTGAGTGCCGTGATCTGATTGGCTCACCTCGCTCGTTGCTGCCTCCGGTGTACATGAGCAGCCGGCGCACCAGCTCACCTGACACCTGATCGAAGCTCCGCCCCTCTGAACTCACACAGGCATATTTAGCATCGTCATAGCGACGCACCTCATAAGTCAGGCCATCCTGTCAGAAAGAGAGAGAGAGAGTGCGTGTGTACGTGTGTGCGTGTGTGTGCATATGCATAAGCATAAAAAGCCAGAACAGAACAGCATGAGTCAGTTATGATGCTTACACAAGGACACACAGTGTTCCAGCAGAAAAAGGCCTTCAGCGACACACACACACACACACACACACACACACACACACACACACACACACTCAGACACACAGAGGTACTCTGCTCCTGTTCATTAAATGCCATTGGCTCTGGTGCTGTGCTGTGTCCACGGCAACGCTGAATCAGGACAGTGTTTTCCAAAGGCAGCATCACATAGTGCTCAGCATTATTCTCATCAGTGCTGTCATGGAGATGTTACCAACATGCAATAACGTGTCACCATGGAGATGTTACCAACATACAGTAATGTGACTGTTGCCATAGAGATGTTACCAACATACAATAACGTGTTACCAGGAAGATGTTAACAACAGGCAGTAAAGTGTCACCATGGAGATGTTTACATAGGGTGGTAGATGTATAGGGTGCTAGTGGCCTTATGGGTAAAACACTTGACTGTGAACCTGCTGACCACAAAGTTGCAGGACCTCCACTTTCTACCATCGTGTCCTTGAGCAAGACTCTTAACCCTCAGTTGCTCCAGGGCACCTGTAACTAATGATTGTAAGTCGTTTGTTACTATTGTTACTAACACGCAATAATGTGACGGCCGCCATGGAGATGTTCCCAACATACAATAATACGCTACCATGGAGATGTTCGCCGCATAAAATAACATAAATGTGGACACATCAGTGACATACAGTGTGAGTGTTTCCATGGAGATGGTAATGGCATACAAGAAACAGAGTGTTTCCATGGACCTGTAGATAGTGTACAATAAAGGAAGTGGACATGTTCCACAGTAATGTGTGTCGTGAGTGTGTTACCATGTACACATTATCAACATGAACATGAATGTCACATGGAAGCTCTGTAAGTGCTGCCATGATCACATTACGTCATATAATAATGTGTGTTTTGACACGTTAAGAACAAGGTTTCACTGAAATAGAGAGTAAAACAGCGAGTGACCCTCAGAGCAAAACACACACACACTCAAATGTGTAATATGAGCAGCAACGTTGGACTCTTCCAGTTCAGCGAACACATATACTGGATAATTTCCATATGAGTCAGCCTCTGACCCACCGCACACACACACACACACACACACACACACACACACACAGCTCCACTACTGCTCCATCCAAACACACGCGAGCCTCAGTAACGCTGACACTGTGTGACAGGCAGAAGGGATGTGCGGTTTCTCTGCACACTCCAGCTTCACTGCTTCAGCAGCTGTGAGGACGACTGGACGAGGAGACGGGGAGAACACGAGCACTTTGATGTTTGTGGAAGATCTGACTGCTTTTCAAGGGAAAAAAATGCTGCCCACCTATTAATGTGCTGCTAATAGCGCACATAAATCACAGCTTCTGATTAAATCTCTCTGTTCCACCATAAGTGGTGTGAGAGCTACTTTCGGGTGCCTCCGGCTTCTTATTGGACTCCTGTGTTCCAGCTGAGGAGGCAAAGTGGTCAGAGTGTTGTGTCTTTTAGCCACAGACACTCTGCAGAAACCTGTAAGACCATCCGCAGGCTGGCATGTAGTTTATAGCAGACATGCTAGCCAGTGTAAAAATGTACCAGCTAATGAGTTTTATAGGCTTATAGCTTTAAAGGCCTGAAACTTAATTAAACAGCAGCTTAATTATCTGTCCACGCTAGCTAACCAACTTACTATCTACAAACTACAAGCTACTATCAAAACTACAGTCCTGTTATTTAAACTACAGTCACGTTACTTAAACTATGGTTGTGTTATTTGACCTATAGTCTTGTTATTTAAAGTACCGTCGTACAGTAGCGTAATTTAAACTATAATCTTGTTATATAGTGTAGAGTCGTGGTTTTTAAGCTACAGTCATGTTATTTAAACTGCGGTCGTATTGTGTAAAGTAGTCATGTTGTTTTAAAGTACAGTCATATTGTTTAAAGTAGTCGTTGTCACATCTCTCTTCATCCACACAATGAGGGCAGGTGCAAACACAGACTTCCATGATTAAAGATCTTTATTTAAACAAAGCAAACAAGCGCGATGGCTTGAAAACAAAACTCAAAACCTAAAACGAAAGGACGGCAAGAGAATCCACAACCACAGCTATCATGACGGTTGACCGACAACCCAGGTCGGTCACTAATGAACTTAAATACTTTAAACACTAAACCCACCACCAATAACAAAACACCAGTCCTAACCTAAACACAACCCAGCTGTGATTAATAGACAACACACCATACACTTCAAAATAAAAGTACAAAACAAAACCTAAATACCAAACTTAAACAAGGGCGGCCTCTAGCAGCCACCCACCGTTACTGTCCCTGGCCCTGACAGTCATGTTATTTTAAAGTACAGTCGTATTGTTTAAAGTAGTCGCGTTATTTTAAAGTGCAGTCATGTTGTTTAAAGTAGTCGCGTTATTTTAAAGTATAGACGTGTGTTTAAAGTAGTCGCGTTATTTGAAAGTGCAGTCGTGTTGTTTAAAGTAGTCATATTGTTTAAAGTAGTCGTGTTATTTTAAAGTATAGACGTGTGTTTAAAGTAGTGTTATTTTAAAGTACAGTCGTGTTATTTAAAGTAGTCATATTGTTTAAAGTAGTCGTGTTATTTTAAAGTACAGTCGTATTGTTTAAAGTAGTCGTTTAAAGTACAGTTGTACTGTTTGAAGTAATCGTGTTATTTAGAGTACAATTGTATTGTTTAAAGTAGTTGTGTTATTTAGAGTACAGTCGAATTGTTTAAAGTAGTCATGTTATTTTAAAGTACAGTTGTATCGTTTAAAGTAGTTGTGTTATTTAAACGACAGTTGCGTTGTTCAATCTACAGTCATGTTATTTTAAGTAGTCATGTTATTTAAAGTATCGTGGTGTTGTTTAAACTACAGTGATGGGGGTGTTTGCAGGTCAGTTTGAGTGAAGTATTGCTTTAACGCTCACTCTGCCATGCTAACGATAATGAGCACCAACATTTCTTTCTGTCTGAACCCTCTGTAATTTAACCTGCAGTCACACACACACACACACACACACTGTACCTGGAGACAATGGCAATTACACATTCAACTGTGGCAGTTTGAAGTTAAAATGTAATGGTGTGTGTGTGTGGGAGAGTGTGTGTGTGTGTGTGAGAGAGAGAATCAGCACCACTTGGTTCTCTTTGTGTAATTATTTTGTGTCTGAGCTGTAATTAATGTAGCTAGGCTAATATTAGCCCTGCGCTAAATAATTGATCTCTCTGCTCTTTTGTTTCTGAGCGGCTTCAGAGTCCGAACCACTCAGTTATTCGCACTCTCTCTCACTCTTTCTCTTTCTCTCTCTAACACACACACACACACACACACACACACACACACCCGTGGCCCTCTTGGACCGGGTCAGTGTTGATGCGTAGGATTTGATTTAAAAAGGTTTTTTTCCCGTCACATTTTAATGAGCACATTCTCAATAGTCAGACACCAAAACACACCTTTAATGAGTTTCTTACAGCTTCTATTTTTAACCTGTCCAATCAAGTGCTTCAAAGTTGATCAATAAAACAAACCAATTTTAATGGATTAGCCTCATAGCTCCAATGCTAAAGCTACTGAAGTTAAACTTAGGCTGATCGGACTTTAATGATTAAAGATTAAAATAATTAGACCTTTGACAGATTCCTAGAAGACCTCGATTCATCAGAACACCCAGTAACTCACCTGGAGCTGTGATTGGTCACCCTGTCAGACACACTGTGTTTGGTTAGAGGTTCATTTGCATATTGCAACCTTCAGCGATAAACAGATGGTTTACTGTGGAGCTCAAATTCACACATTTGATTCAGCTCTGAAGTGCTGCTTTAATGTGAGACTCAGGAAGACAAGTGGAACAGAGAAATTGTGTGTGTGTGTGTGTGTGTGTGTGTGAATGAGCACTGTATTTGTGTTAGTGTATATGTATATGTGTTGCAGTTGTTTTTGTTGTTGATGATGGAAACTGGCCCAGCTGAGCCTCAACACAAAAAGAAAGAAAGAAAATTTGTGCAGGTAAAACATCACACACACCCTCCACTGCCAGAGTCACCCGTCAAGATAGACAGACCGGTACTACCCAGAGTAAAAGATCTGAAACCCATGACTACCAGGTATAACCATTAATGATAAATGTGTGTGTAAATGTATGTTTAAATTTAAATGTGAGTGTGTGTGTGTGTGTAAATGCGTGTTTAGGGTCAGCTCTTGTGTGTAAAGTGTGTAAAGGTCAGGGTCAGGTCAGATTTTCAGTGCTGCAGTGGAGAATCTGCTGTTGAAGTTGTATTTGTGTGTGTAGCCATAGAAACCTCAGCATGTTCATATAAAAATGATGTGTTCTCTCTCTCGCACACTCACACACACACACACTTCCAGCTGGAACACAGAATAAACACTACATGGAAAAGCAGAGTGTGTGTGTGTTCGGTTACCTTGGTCTCAGTGCTCAGTAGTTTGTAATCCGTTTCCTCTGTGGTCCCAAACAGTGAGTTTCTGATCATTCCGAACATGCTGAAAGTGTGTGTGTGTGTGTGTCTCCTGCAGTGATGCTGACACACACTCAGCCTCAGAAGGTCTGATCTCTCTAAAAGACCGTGGCTCCAAACCCAACTGCTCAGGATCATCAGACAGCACTGAGTGTTTGTGTGTGTGTGTGTGTGTGTGTGTGTGTCTGTGCTGGTCACCGTGCGCTTCCAGCTCTGGAGCAGAATGAAATGAAGAGATATAAACTCCCTCCCTCTCTATCTCTCCTCCCTTCTCGCTCTCTCTGTCGCTTCCCTCTTCTCTCTCTTCTGTGATTATTGTTCTCTGTCAGTTTTCTCTGGAAGACGTTGAGGTTTTCTTATTCAATGCTGAAACACACACACACACACGCACATTTTGACATGACAGATTAAGCACTGGTGATTTTTCATTGGTTAATTCTGTGTATTTGTGTGTTCAGCATGGAGATCAGTGATGCATGCACACAGATTTATAGTATGTGCAGTTTGAACAGCGGTGTTTGTGTGTGTGTGTGTGTGTTGGCATGCAGCATTGCTTTAGGCCCGGACTGTTTCCATGATAAGCTGAATTACTCATCTGTGTGTGTGTTGTGCTGATGAGCATTTTGTTTTCAAATCTGGAAGTCTGACAGAGGGAGAAAGAAAAAGGGATGGAGTGATGGATGGAGGGATGGACTGTTTTAGAAGAGACTCACACTGATGGATCCCTGAAGGAGAAATCTGTCACCTCTACTGAATCAGAGAGACAGAGAGAGAGACAGAGAGAGAGACAGAGAGAGAGACAGAGAGAGAGAGAGAGAGAGAGAGAGAGAGAGA
>JBBIGA010000007.1:6873973-6884207 GCA_037576975.1 Alestes dentex
TCCCTCTTTCTCTCTCTGTATCTCTCTTTCTCTCTCTCTCCATCTCTCTCCCTCTCTCTCTCTCTTTCTCTCTCTATATATATCTCTCTTTCTCTCTCTGTCTCTCTCTCTTTCTCTCTCTCTTTCTCTCTCTCTCTCTCTCTTTCTCTCTCTCACCCATCCCTCTCTCCCACTCCCTCTAGTTTTCTGAGTTCAAATGCAGACCCTGATGGTGTGTTTAAAAATATTTCTGCAAAGAGGCACAAACATATTTTTGTTCACTGTGCAACACCGTGTTATGCTGATAATTATGTTGCTTAATTAATGTATCCATTTGATTTGAGCTCTCTCTCTCTCCCTCCCTCTTTCCCCTCCTCTCTCTCGCTCTCTCTCTACCCCCCCCCCTCCAGTTCTCTGAGTCCAGATGCAGACCCTGATGGTGCATTTCAGAGGGAGGGCTTTGGCAGACAGAGCATGTCGGAGAAAAGAACCAAACAGTATGGAGACGCTGCTCAACTTGAGATCATCAAGACTCGTAAATCTAAGAGCATGGATTTAGGTAACTACATCCCTGCGAAATCTCCAGCACCCATAATCGTCCACCCTGACCTTAGCCGCTCCCCTTTCTGCTCCTTTCCCAGCTGAGCTCTGATTAATATGAGTGCGCTGCTCTCCAGATGTTTTTCGGAGACGCACAGTGATGACTTGGAAAGGCGGCTTGCCAGCGTACAGCTTTATAATGACTTAGGCCATTAATGATCCCCTGCGTTCCAGATAAAACATAGGGGGCTTTTACATGATTCCCAAGACAGCACTTTCACGAATACTGGCACAAATATTTCATCTGTAATATAATGGTATAATTTCCCTAGAGATGAGCCTGGTCTTTAATATGTTGAGTCCTTTTAAGCCGACAGAGAATCATTTTAAAAAGCTAGGTGTGCCTGAACGTTTGTGATGCAGTGTAGATATGAAGTTTTAGGCAGCAGAGGTAGTGCCGTTGGGACAGGTCAGGGTCGTTCCTTTACTGAGGAACATGGAGAGGCACTCTGGCTGCACGTCCCGGAGGACCTGTTCGTGCTGCCGCTCCAGCGAGTGGCTAATCGGAGGAGATAAAACAGATTTTCCCTCCTTCATCCCACTACGCCGAGTCACCATGGAGACCCTGGCCTCCAGAGACTGCCCTCCTCCTTACTTTCCAAAACGCTGAAACTTCTCCATCAGGACTCCTCTCGCACTTCACACAAATCATAGGAGAGAAAGCTGATACAGCACTCAGGGGGGAGAGAGGCTTGAAAGTGAAAGAAAAGGGCAGATAAGACTCGGTTTAGCCCTGCCATCTAGGTTGAACCACATTAGGCTCCCGATATCAATTAAAAGCAGCTGCAGCGAGCTGGACTCAATCAGAGCCATTAGTAACGGTAGGAGAATCCTCGGGTGTGTAAAGAGCTGTGGGCCCGAGCTACAGCCTCTCCATCATGCTTTATCAAAATGCTCCATAATTGTGCTGTCAGCTGCCCTCCGTCCTGATGAAAAATTGATATGTGGAGTGATGTCCCCCTGATGAAACAATTATGCCACTCCTAATCAACGGAAAGTCAAGTTTGAGAGGCTTTTAGGGGAAGTCGTTTCCTTTTAGCTTTGCCAAGATTGATGAACTTTGCTCAGATAGACACAGGCGGCCCACAGGAGTGTTGTGTTGTTGGACGAGGGTTTGGGGTGAGTTTTGCATGCCGCTGAAAAATGAGCATTTCTGGTGATATTACGGAAATTGATCATTAGCTTTGCTTGTTAAACTGTTAACGAGATTAATGAGCTTCAGAGTATCAAACTGCTTTATCGTGCTGTTCATGCCATTTTTGTGTTTAAAAATGTGGGGTTTGTTTTTGGGTGGGTTTTTTGGGTTTTTTTTTTTAAAGAAACTAGCACATTTGTGTATTTCCACCTGTTCAGCGTACAGTAGAATAGCCCCAACCGTTTACGTCGAGTGTTTCAGCCCAGACTGTTTTTTGAATGCAGCACAGTACAATGCCAGCCAATCAAAACAGAGATCATTTATCGGTCCAAAAGGCGTCAATACAAAAATAGCTGCTTTATTTCTAAATGAAGAAGAAGAAGAAATTATTCATAGTTATGTATAAATAAATCATCATTGTTTTTTTGAACAAAAACTCACACAAACATCATAAGGAGACATCAGGGAGCAATTTATAAATATGAAAAATATTGTCCCTTTGAGACTGCAGAGAGTGAAGGGAGCTTCAGAGCTTAAAAGAGTGAGGGACAAACCCTAGCGTGTCTTCAAGACCCATAAACAACTCTAAAGACCTGAAAAGGAAGTGCTCCACATTACTTACTACCACCATTATATTTTAAAGCTTCATCACTACCCATCAGAGGCACTTTCCTCCTCTAGCAAATCACCTGTTCTTAGTTCAAACCCAGCAATTTGCCCCAATTTTTTTTTTTTTTTACCTCTTTAGATACACCAGACATTTTTTCCCTCTCAGTCTTGTCATAAGTACTTAGAAGGGAACTAGATCAGCAGTTTCTACCTGAAGACAGATGCGAAGCCATCTCAGAGGCCCCGCAGAAGCATCCGCGTGGCTGATGCTTCGTATTCTCTCAGATGTGTGATAAGGCCGAGTGGGAGAACGGGAGACCGGCTTTACACCGTGCATGAGGATATGAGTAATCACCTAACACATTATAACCTGTCCTCCCGAGAAAATGAATGACTCTGAGGGAAGCATGATATTCCATATCTCGCCGTGTTGTTCCTCTTTGATGTGTCAGTCTGTTTCTGTCTCTCCAGGCTTCGGTGATTTGCATGCTTCTCGTGGCCTTTGGAAATGCCACCGATATAAATAAAGTCACTCTGTAATGCACGGGGTTTGGGAATGGTGGAACGTCTTGCACTAACCAATCATAATTCTTTATGCCTTTTTAACAGTAGCTGACGAGTTTAACCTCACACCCCGCCCGAACCGGACGGAAGGTAAGACAACCAGCCACTTTAGCATCACAACCGGACTGGCTTGTATCTCTGCGCTTGGGCATGCTTGCTGTTAGCAGTTTGGCTGGGATTCCATCTGAGCAAACATTAGCTTTTGTTTCTTTGTAATTTTTTTGTTTGTTTTGTTTTTTCACCTCTTGTTTACTCCTAGCTGCAGTAGTTAATTTGTCATGTGCTTCATTTTTAGGCCTCCTAGTACAAGTGCCCAATGCCATGCTGCGTTACCTCATTCGCAAAATGCTGCAAATGCCTTAAATGTGACCTACAATGCTTAGTTCATCCTTCAAACTCCTTGTCAGCATAATTCCACTTTATTATAGATCTCAGGCAAAAGGCTTGCATTTGTATGCGTGTGTTTTGGAAGTGGGGTTGCAAAGGGCCGGAAAATCCCTGGCAAATTTCCAGAAACTTTCCATTGGAACTTTAGTTCGGGAATTTTGGAAATATCAACATTAGCTGTTGTGAAATGCCTCCACACACTGGATGGTGCATAAAAATGTGTAAAAAAAAAAAATAATAATAATGCAGTGCAGATATGTAGATACCTGAACATATGGAATGGTCTTAAAATATTTTACAACTGATGTATAAAATGGTTACATAAAATCATCTAGCAGGAGGCAGAAGAAACAGCATCACATTTACAGTAGCTAGCATCATGATAAGCTAGCCTCTTTAATGAAGTTGTGCTAGCTAGCTTGTCTGGTTCACCGGTTACCAGCTACTGGATGAATACATTGTGGTTTAATAGATGCTAGTTAAACTTTAACACTATAGATCAAATATTACCTACCTCATATCATCATCAAAACTTACTTAACTTCATGTAGTACTTGGGCTCAAATGTGTGGCTTCAATAGTCTGTATCTGTGCTGTGGGCTTAGAAAAGTAGCTTTAGTAGGTCAGAATTCTAGAAATGATTGTGCATGTGATGGAAGAATGCACAGTGTATGTAGGATGGTGTGTGGTCTCGATAGCCCTGCAGTAAGTAGTGTGCTGTGTGCCTGTGGTTAAGGATAGATACTCAACTGTATTTGCATTAGCTTTGATTATGCCACAGTATATTTTTTTTTACCAACTATATTTTCTGTTCCTAAACTTCCACTTTATTTCCGTTAATTCCCATAAATTCCCATTAATTCCCATGGAAAGTTTCCAACTTCGAAAATTTCTGGAATTTTGCAACCCTATTCGGAAGTCGCTTGAGAATTTCTATCAAATCAAAGATGCTTTTTTCTTAAATTGGAGTAAGCGTGGTGTTAAAGAACGGTTATTGGCTGCGACTTTGCAGAATGTGAGGCACACTGCTTGCTCTTCAGAAAATAGAATGGAAGAAAACATTAATTAGGCTGAGAGGTGTCTCGAAAGGGAAGAGAATGTGTGCGTGCGTGCGGTGGGTGCTGTGGGCGCTATACTACAATCATGTTTGAAATAAAGACCCTCAAAGTCAGGCAAGCCTCTTTGGCTGACTGCAATTAATCCATCAATGTTGAGTGGCTGGAGTTATGTGCTGTAGTCACAACACAGGGGAACACGTTCTGAAGGCCCTGGGTACGGTTAAACCATGTAGAAAACCAATTCGGGAACAAATGTATAGAGCTGCCAAGAGTGTTGACTGAGAGTAAAACTGATTGACTCTGTAGGCCACAGTGGTCGACTAGATGGCTTTTCTATAAAGTACAGGTATAGATGTTTTAAAAATAATTTTACTTTGCAAGAATATATCAAGTCAGCTGCCACACCTGGAACTGGTTCCCTTGTGTGTGTGTTGAGGGGAAGGGGGGGTAAAAAAAAACAAAAAAACACCTTGAGCTGCCTCAAACGTCCAAAACACTCATCAAAACCATAAATGGAAGCTCCCTAGAGAATGTGACTCTGCGTCTAGTGTCCTGGCTCCAACAGCAATACATCACTGGAGTTCTGCCACACCTGGAACCACTCAGACCATCACTGTAACCTCATACATCTTTATGCTGTGCTGTAAAATTAACTGGTCCACAGCCACAGCAATGAATAATCCACCATAACCCACGCTGTGCTATAAGTTAATGAACTGCGTGTCTAGTGGTTTGAAAAGGTAAGTGGTGCCACATGGAGCAGGTCGGTGTGTTACAGACTCCAGGTCGGCCGCAGTTTGTGGGAATGGCATAGTGAGGGATATTGTGGCCATTAGGCTGTATGACTAAGCATAAAAGTGCCAAAGGTAATTCAGAATAGCTGCAGCATTGCTGATGGCACTGTGGTAATGGTACATACAAGAGTCCAATGACTGGTTGAGCTCAGTTTTTGGAAGTTAATCAGGACAGGTGTAAAGAAGCAGGGAAAGGGATGCGTGTCCTGGTCTGCTAATGATCCAGAACAGGCAAGCGTGGAGGCTCGAGCCACTCCAGGGTCCCTTTGCTCTTCCTGGGATACTGGAACACAGCTCCCCCCCTGGCTTGTCGTGGAGCTATTTTTAGCCTAATCACCCTTTTGCTGCTCTTAACTGGCTGAATAAATTATATGTAATGGGTCCTGTGTCCATGCACATGTGCGGGCCAGCGCAAGGCATTGCCCTGGGTAATGGACTTTACAACACAGTCTGAGCCACGCTAACGAGGCAGCAGCCACAACCCCTCACATTAACCACTGCCAGGGTATTTAAGGAGTTTGTGATACCTCCTTTTAACATTTAATGATAATTGCTCCTTGCCTCTTAGTGTCCTTCCCAGTCATCTCTATGGACAGACTAATTAAAGAGATATAGGCTATATGTCTAATTTTCATTGCATGTAGTAGGTTGCTCTCGCGCTGTGAACTAGGATATTCAAGCCTCTCCCTGCTACGAACTGAAAGAGATAAGAAATGCATAAAAAAAAAAAAAACCCGCGTTGTCTTTTTCCCCCTCCTCCTCTTGAGTGACAGTGAGCTCAGTATTAGATATGTGATAGGAATTGTGGAGTAGTCTGGCCTATTGAAAGATCCTCATCGAGAAAGAGTGGGTAGGACAAGAGAAGCGAGCATTTTTTTTTTTTTTCCTTTATGTTCCGTTGAGACATAGTGCTAGCACCAGTGATGCAAAATGCCATGCAGGCTTGGCGGGATCATCATGGCATCGAACTATGCCGGCCGCCTTGGCTCTATCTGCCACATCCCTATTACATTTAGCTTGCAAGAAACTACCCTGATCTTGGACTTCACATTCTCAACTTCAAAAGCTTTTCGTTTACCCGGTGTGCTGATTAAGCGTGCGCATCTGTTACAGTACGTTTTAAAAAAGAGGCTGCTCCTCCAATGCTCTTCGTAATGAAGAGACGATCCTTCGTGGAAATGCATGCAGGAAGGTTCCACCTGTGCCCAGGTGCATATTCATTGTTCTGTAAATTGCTGTAATCAGCTGTGTACTCCCCTACTGAAACTGAAGTGCCTCTGGAAATGAGTTGTAGTTTTGTTCCTCTCCAGGACACCCAGACCATTCTAGCCATTCAGTTCTTACAAGAACATGCTAAACAAACTACACTCGGACTATATTGAGCATTGTTCAGTCATGCTAAACAATCAATAAATTGAAGATTTCATATCCATTTTGACTTGGAGCTTGCTGCATTGACCTCCAAGCATTTCAATTTTCAAAACGGTCAAGGGAAGTTTCTACCAGCCGCTCACTTAAATCCTTGATCTGACTGAAAGAAGTGGGGTGTACAAAAGTATAATAAAGTGTCATATACTAAGATTAGGGCTAGTCACAATTATTAATTGTAACTGAGTACTAAATGATTTGGTTTTGTTATTTATTTGTTTATTTTTGCAAGTTTTGTCATTTCAGTGATCACCGGATCGCTAAAAGAAAAAAAAAACAACAACTGCATAGCTGAAAGCTCATGGATGCACATATGTTTGCGGATATATTTTTTTAATTAAAATGAAAGATCTGCTATCATAGATTGTGTATGAGTTTACCTAATTAATCATTTAAATAATCAAGATACCTGTATAGATCACTTTATCTGATATCCCTGAGACTCTTAGGTGAGATACTTTTAGATTTATTTATCACAACCCCTATAATTTGGTTGTTGTCAGAATGGGCACTTTAGGACCTTCTTGACCATCAGAGAAAGGTTAATGATGTCCAGGAGCTGTAAAATCCGTGTCTGGAACAGGTCCCGTCATAAAACCATCATTTTTTGTTGTATTTAAAGGGTAGTGTTTATAAGGCTAAATTACATCTACATAAGCTTTTTATGACAAGTGACAATAAGCTATATAGACATTTATTGTCTTATTTCCTGCGAGTGTCCATTTTCATTGCATTTTCTTGAGTGAAACTGATGAAAGCAATGTTTGACAGGTGATGCTTGTTGCAATAAATATTTCTAAATGTTAAGTCAGTTCTCATTAAAGACTTTTCATTAAGAGTGTCATGTAGCCTTTTGAATGCTGCCTTGTTACTAAACGGTCCATATCATGAAAAACTTAACCACTTTTTTTTTTTTAAGTTTAAAATACTACGCTTCAAAACGCTCTCCAGCCTGAAATCTACATCTAACACGTCTACAACTACCTGCCAGTACTTCCTATGGTTTCCAGCATAGTAACAATGCTCTCGTTTCCTTGCTTGTGTAGAAACACTCAATAAAATGGTGTTTATAAATAATAGTTTTCAAATGATCTTGTTTCAAAAGACAATGTTTTATTTAGAACTATCCAAACAAGGTCCGTGTGCATTGCAAGTACAGTGCTGTGAAAAAGTATTTGCCCCCTTTCTGATTTCTGATTTTTTGAATGTTTGTCAGACTTAAATGTTTCAGATTATCACACCAATGTAGATATTACACAAAATGCAGTTTTTAAATGATTGTAATTATTAAGGGAAAAAAAAACTATCCAAACCGACATGGCCCTGTGTGAAAAAGTAATTGCCCCCTAAACCTAATAACTGGTTGTGCACTTAGTAGCAAAAACTGCAATTAGGCAGTTGCAATAACTGGGAATGAGTCTTTCACATCGCTGTGGAGGAATTTTGGCCCACTCTTCTTTGCAGAATTGTTTTAATTCAGCCATATAGAAGGGGTTTCCGAGCATGAACCACCTTTTTAAGGTCATACCACAGCATCTCAATTGGATTTAAGTCCGGACTTGGACTAGGCCACTCCAAAACCTTCATTTTGTTTTTCAAGCCATTCAGAGGTGGACTTGCTGGTGTGTTTTGGATCACTGTCCTGCTCCAGAACCCAAGTGCGCTTCAGTAGGTTTTTCCATGTAGGTTTTTTACATAGGGCCATGTAGGTTTGGATTGTTTTTTTTTTTTTCCTTAATAAATAAAATCATCACTTAAAAACTGCATTATGTGTTATCTTTATCTAATATTTAAATGAGTTTGATCATCTGAAACATTTAAGTGTGACAAACATGCAAAAAAAAAAAGTATCAGAAATACTTTTTCACAGCACTGTAACAGTGTTAACAATGTGATAACAGACCCCATATAGCTGCTAACAGACACTATTGGGATTTTTTTTTTCCTTCTCTGTTTTGACATGTATGCCTGACATGAAGAACTATCTCTTTAGTCAAGGCCTCTTCACCATTTAGTGTTATGTAGGTGTTATTGCCGCGTCCGTCTCAGAGCGTATTATCGTGGTAGTTTGGAGAAATTGCACAGTGTATCCTGTATGAATTACAACATGCATTAACAAGCCCTCTATAGTAAAACATATCCAGTTCAAACAGTGCTTCAGCTGAACTATGAGAAGGTTGTGGATGAATGTGGTGAGGTTGAGTGGCTTACCACCTCCGTATTCTCTTTGTGCTGAGTAAAGAGCTTTTGCGGATTCGGCTGCCAGCAGAGGAGGCCTTGCTCCGGCTCGTGCTTGGCTAATCGTTTACGTTCATGGCGCAGGTTTGCTTGGTTAAAGGATCAAGAGCAGATTAGTGAGACATTGTGGGAGCTGCTTGTGGAAGAATGATAACAGTAGCAGTTCCGCTGTGGATTACTCTGCTTCCCTGGCGCTGTGCCTTCCTCGCCACTTACCCTTCCTATGGCTCGCACCACCTGAAAACGTTCCCCCCCCTCCGTTCTCGCTTCTCTCGCCCGCCGGGATGCTGCAGACGCACCGTTCAAGCAGCGAGGGAAAGGTAATAGATTTCTAATTGTTTTCGCTGGGTGATTGAGGGTTTATTTTGCTAGGCCGGTCTCCGTCTCGCCTTCCACGTCTTTCCACGCCGAGATCCGCTGTGAGCGCAGTGGCCAGGGGCACGGTCCATTTAGCTCCCTGAAAACAGGCCGAGGCCCTCGCCGAAAACAAACGCAACGAGTTTGAGGGAAAGAAACGAGGAAGACCACATGTTCCTCCCCAACAGCCCATCGGAGACAAAGCCGTGTGCAAGATTGAGTGACGGCTGTGTTTACACAGAATGTCGCCATATGTTGATGACTGCGCCGTACAAAAGGAGTCCCTTCAGTGAAGGCCTGTGGAGACGCAAAGCTCGAATTCCAAGCAGCGCTTGAAAGCATGAGCGAACGCGTTCAAACCTCCGTTGCGAGGAAAGACTGGCCCTCACCGAATAGCTGAATGGTAGGAACATGCGTTTCGATGCATATCTTAATCATTGCCGCTTCACGAAAAAGGGCATTTGATGGAAAGTCTAAACGGACCACATGCTGCTTATGGGCCGTCGTTCAGGAGGCGGGCGCTGACATAATGAAACACCCAAGTCTCGCCTCGCTTAGCTACTCTAAACAAAGAACAGCAGCCACTGGAAAAATAATTCTGGCTGTCTGATGCGGGTGGGGGGGCTGTGATGGCCTTAAACAGAGCGAGGGACGGCTGCAGCTGCCGAAAGCTGCCCTGGGTTTTCTTCCATCAATATCTCTAGTGTTTGACCTAGCGTGCTGTATGGAAGGAATGGCACCTCCATCAGCTCTGTCAACAAACAGAAAGAATGGCTTTGGTTGCAGTGCGTTGAATAGCGGCTTTCCCTCATCTGTGCCATGTATATTTATATATCATTTGCATGTTAATTATATTTGTGTGCGTAATGGAGATTCATTATGCTGAACAAAGCTATGAGATGTCAAACGGACCAGTAGCTATGCACCATTACGATTCTGACTTGGGCTGCATACTCTTTTGAGCCTTTTGTTTCTGTACTTGTGTAGTTTTTTTCTATTTGTGTGTGTGTGTGTGTGTGTGTGTGTGTGTGTGTGTGTGTGTGTGTGTGATTTCTTGGGTGAGTTTTAATTGTTTATCTTATCCC
>JBBIGA010000007.1:6902579-6926622 GCA_037576975.1 Alestes dentex
CTCTCTCTCTCTTTGTACGCTCTCTCTCTCTCGCTCTCTCTCTCTCTCTCTCTCTCTCTCTCTCTCCCTTCCTTGTCCAACTTTCTTTTCTTTCACCTCTCCTTCCTACCTATGTGTGTTATATTTCTACCTATATTTATGATCTTTTTACAGTCTGAATTGTCAAGTACTTCACTGAGGCTGGAAAAGAATATAATCACGGAGAAGGACTCCTGTCCTCCATCCTTCCAGCTATCCATCCATCCATCCATCCATCCATCCATCCATCCACCCTCCCTCTCTCTCTCTGTGCTGTGGTTCCTTCTCTCTGCCCTGGGGGACACCACCACTGCTCACTAGTGTGTGTGTGTGTGTGTGTGTATGGGAGGGAAAGAGAGCAAGGAGGGGGTGCAGGACAGATCCAACATTTCCTCTCTCCTCTTCTAACAAGATGTTATTAAACTTACATGCTGCTGTCTGGGCCTTGCCGTAGGAGATGTGCTCCTGCTCTGCTCTGCTGTTTAATATGGAGGAAGAGGCACACAGGGCTAAAGACACACATACAGCTTACTGCCCAAGGTTTCCTCTCTTTTTTTTTTTTTTTTCTTCTTGCAATGATAGTGAAATCCCTGTGTCCTGTCCACTACGGGCATACATAATTTAAACACATCTGTGAGGAAAGGCTGTGATGAAAGAGTGGAGATGTAGATCGTAATGTTGACACATCATTTGCTTTACTCTACAATGTGCTTTAATTGACATTCAGTAGGTACAGTCGGTCAGATAGAGAAGCCTAGAGGGTAATATGGCTGCTACTGAGTCACTGCAACATAAAACAGAAAGCATTTGCCACCGATCAGCCAAGTTTTAATAACCAAGTGCATCTTCAACCTAAACCTCTTTTCTCCCTGATATTGGTGATTAATCCCATTGGCTGTATGGTGATTTTACTGCTGTGTACTTACTCTGATCATCATGTTTAACTACACCTTAAACAACCTCTTTCTGTTTCTCCCAGTATCATTTACATCACAGCCCAGTTACAGCAGGAAGGAAACAGAGTGAATAAGTATTAGTCATCGGCTGAACAGGTGCACACACACACACACACACACACACACACACACACACACACACACACACTCACAGAGCATTCATCGAGCAGAGCCCTTGCCAAGCGCTTATCACAATGGCATTATCTTCCCTCTGAGCACTCCCCAATTTAAACCATTGTAAATCCTAATTGCTTTAATTGGGCCTTTGCATAATAGAGCAATATCCTGTTGTAGTGAGTCTGGGGTTTGGTCTGCATGGCGCTGGGATTCGGTAATAACATATGCAGATGCGTGCTCTCTTCAGATGCACGCTAATGTGTATCTGCTGGAGCCATGCAGGACATTACTAGCCTGTAAATCAATGAGAATTAAGTGTGGCGCAGAGAGGGGGCTCTCATAAAACTCCACGGTGCACGGTGATGTATGATGATGTAAAATATTGAATGTCAAGGCTGGTAAATAAAATAGCATGACGGTTCAATAACCGGTCCTTAAGGGATGTGATATGAGTTTGTCTGTACAGTCACCACAAGTGTTTCAAATCGGGCTTGAAACACAGAGCAAGGTGAATTTAGAAAAGCGTGGGTTTAAGCCTATTCAGGTTTATTCGATACGGAAAATGAAAAGCAATTTCTGTAGAGCGGCGCGTCTGACGACACGCATAATACATAAAAAGGTTTTGTTGTGCAATTTAAACACACATGTGCAATATTGAGTGTCTTCGGTGTAAACAGGCCATTGAAATGCATCACTTTGTGTAGTGATATGTTCACACTGACAGCGACATTGTCCCGAGCAGTGCAGGTGATTGAAGAGATGGTATTTTTGAACAGTGGACGTGGGCTGTTCAGTATAATAGCAGTCTCCTTTGGGGACGGTGCCGTTTTGCTGTGCATTAGAGCATAAATGTCTACTCCTCAATGGCGGCCATCATTCACACTATAGGCTGCTGCTGTTTACAGCTGCCTCGTAAAAATGCAGTGTTTGTGAGTGTGTGTGTTTGTGTGTAGTGGGGGTGGGATGTATGAATCATGCCTATCATTGCTGTCAGATCAAAACCATATTCATCTATTTATTTATTTATTTAGCCTCCCTGTGTGAGTGATTCATAAGGGGTGCGCGAATAGAAAAAGCTAAATTAACATTGTCACATTAATGTAGACTGAATTTATTAATCTCCTAATAAGCCATATACCTTGACAGAGGTACAGTGTTTTGATATACAGTGTCTACACTCTCACTGACTACTTTATTAGGTATACTTACCCTGTATCTACGTCCTCAGGGCTGTAGTTTTGCAATTACAGACTGTAGCTCCCATCATTGGTGGTCAGGACCCCAGCTGGATCACCTCTGAGTGGGTGTTATTTGAATGGTGGGTCACTCTCAGCAGGGACATTAATATGGTAATGTGTTGCACTTGTACCAGTGTGTCACACAAGCAGTGTTGCTGGAGTTTTAAACACTGTGTCCGCACACTCTCCTCTCTCCTATGTGCATCTACACTAACGCAAAATGACCAGAAAATGGTTCTTTGCAGGATACCATAGAAGAGTCATTTCTAGGTTCCCTACAAATGAACATTTACATTTTGTAACTATTTTACACTTTTCTTACTTAAGCATATGAATGTGTGTGTGTGTGGTGTGTGTTTGGTGTGTGTGTGTGTGCGCTTGCGTTGTGTGTGGGTGTGTGTGTGTGTGTGTGTGTGTGTGTGTGTGTATGTATGGTGTGTGTGTGCATGTGGTGTGTCTGTGTGTGTGTGATGTGGGTGTGTGTGTGTGTTTGATGTGTATGCTGTGTGTGTGTGTTGTGTGTGTGAGGTTGTATGTTTGGTGTGTCTGTGTGTGTATGATGTGTGTGTGTGGGGGTGTGGTGTGTGTGTGATGTGGGTGTGTGTGTGTGTGTTTGATGTGTATGCTGTGTGTGTTGTGTGTGAGGTTGTATGTTTGGTGTGTCTGTGTGTGTATGATGTGTGTGTGCGGGGGGGTGGTGTGTGTGTGGTGTGTCTGTGTGTGTGTGTATGATGTGTATGGTGTGGGTGTTAGTGTGTGTGGGGTGTTTGTGTGTTTGGTGTGTGTGTGTGTGTGTGTGTATATGTGGTGTGTGTTGTGTCTGTGTGTGTGTATGGTGTGGGTGATCGTGTGTTTGGCGTGTGTGTGTGGTGTGGATGTTTGGTGTGTGTATGTGTGTGGTGGGGGTGTTTGTGTGTTTGGTGTGTGTGTGTATGTGGTGTGTGTATGATGTGTATAGTGTGGGTGTTAGTGTGTTTGGGGTGTGGGTGTTTGTGTGTTTGGTGTGTGTGGGTGTTTGTGTGTTTGGTGTGTGTGTATGTAGTGTGTGTGTGTGTGTGTATGTGGTGTATGTGTGGTGTGTGCGTGTGTGTGTGTATGTGTTGTGTGTGCGTGTGTGCATGTACGTGTGTTTGGTGTGTGCGTGTGTGTGGTGTGTGTGTGTGTGTGCGTGTGCGGGCTCATGTGTGTGTGTGTGTGCATGTGCATGCTCTCCCACCCCACACCTCTAGACCTGTTCCTGTGCTGCTGGGGGTTTTGTTTTGAAGCCGGCAGGTGTTTAGGTATTCATTAGTCCTAGCTGTCAGTGTGGCTGGGGGTGTGTGATGCTTAGTGATGGCCCATTAAACTGTGTTTTTGTGCACTGGAGGCTGCCGCATGCTGCACTTTATGATGAGCTGAATTGTAGTGTGTGTGAATGGCATATTAAGAGCTACCTGAGGAGACGTGAGGAGACATGCTCTCCCCTGCAGGCCTCTCTCTCACACACGCAATGTTCAGAGTGGCACTAGTGCTTCAGACCTTTTGTTAGTTAATCAGTACGTTTCCCAAATTCAAATATATATAAGCTTTATACACACACACACGCGCGCACACACACACACACACTCATTTATTTTTTGAATTTGGATATTGTTAGCTCTTTATAAAACCTGACACTTGTAAACTGAATTGAAAGCTGAATATAATGCATGTTTTGCTTATTGATTATTATCTGTTTATATGATCTTTCATTCCGTTTCACTTCGAGCTAAAGTTGCTGAATTGGGCCAGAACTCACTCTGGCTATTTGGAACATGGCCTGCTGTTACCTAACTCGCCCTCCCTTCCTTTCCCAGACACAAGCAGATGCATGCTCAAATAAATGATAGTAGTTATGGGAAGATGTTGTGGATTTTACTGTAGGTGTAAACAGTGGTTCTCTTTTTTTTTTTCTGAACCTTTGGATGAATCATCGTGCTCTGGATCACTGCCTCGGAAAAAAAAACGCAAAGTTCCAGACAAAAACAAATTCAGTTTCAGATGTTTATGGAGGATAGAAACTGAGTGATAATAACAGGATAAGGACTGGATTTGCAGTTGTTTTTCAGGCCATATTTCTCACTCATGCTTTGCCTTGCCTCGATGAAACCACTGTGGTTTAGGCATGTGCAGTTCGAATGGTGCAAATTTGTACGGAAAAAACTTGAATTACTTGTTGATCATAGCTATAGTAGCCTCATCGCTACAGCACAAAGCTAAAGAAGCTACCTTCAGATACCAAGCCTGCATTAGCTGATTGGGAAAACTGGACATTTGGATTTGGGCTAAACCATTGCTGAAAATTAAACCGTTGAGGTTCTTTATAAATGTTAACAAAGTTGCGTCTTCTAATACTTCATACTTTATATAACCTCAGTCCATGCTGGCTTGCTGTTACACGTGCTCTGCATTTAAATGATGCCTACTTTCTCATTCTTCCATGTCCCTTTCCACATACCCAGGTTTCCCCGCTTACAATACGCTATCCTCAAGGGCCGAAATGACCTGAGCCAGTCTCTTTCCTGGACGCCCAGTGTGTTCACTTGTTATTCACTCTAAGCCAGACTCAATCGCTGCCTCGTTATGACTGTATGGATGAGTATGTGCCTTTCGACTGACTTGCCAAAGACCACTCACACATTGAATTATATATACCAGCCCAGCCCAGAGCCTGTCTGCCACCCTGCCAGCAGAGAGAGCGGCCAAAACCAACATCAGCCACTATAACTCATTCAGGCGGGCAACAAGAAGGGCAGGCGGTGTTGTCTTTACTTGTCCTTCAGCTAATGAAGTAGTTTGGGGGAAGTTCAAATGCTTTTGTTCTCCACGTGTTGCAAGTAAGATATCGGTCAGTGTTGAGCTTTACCAGGGCATGAGTTGTTATAGCTTTGCTACAGATTCCAGCATGTGCTCAAAGACATGGGTTGTAAAGTAAAGTGGCCCCTTATAGTCACGTGTGAACACACCACACAGGGTGAACAATGTGAAATTCTTTCACCCAGGGAGCAGCGATGGGGACGGTACCTTACTCGAGGGTACCTCAGTGATGAGACTAGCAGTGCTGGGACTCGAACCTTCTGATAGCAGGGGCAACTCCCTAATCATGTTGTGTTCTTTTAAAAAGCTCATCCAGACCTGACTGCTTTGTTAATAGCTGAAGGCAGTCAGCGTTGTGTTAGCCGAGGCCTGCTACTGTTTATCACCTTAGCATCTGAGCAATATGAATAGCTGGCTGTTATAAATGTTCTCGTTGGTTCTTGTGTGGAAGGAACTGCATTGCTCAGCATGTTTTGGAGTGAATGACGCCTGGGACTGCGCCTGGTTCTAGGGGTCACCGTAAGCAGTCCAGTGTCAATAAAACCCAGGCCTGAGCGTTCATCAGACACACTCCATTTGGTAATAGCAATTAGACTTAAAGCCCGGAGCCACAAGGAGATGAAAAGGCACCGTGGGTGCTCTGTGGGGACGAGTTCTGTCTCGCTTTATTTCATCTGCAAATTGATGTCTGGTCCCTCAGGAATGTCTAGCAAGGGTTAAACTACTGAAAGAATTACCCAGTTAAAAGTATTACAGATGAACAGGGCGTTCCAGGCCTCATAGCTTGCAAAAGCAAAACTTCTTCAAAATGCAGGTTATTGTGGTGGCTGCCTTAGATTTCGTGTGTCAGGGGGAGACAAGAAGTTTGAAACTCTTTCAACCCACTCGCTTATTGATGCAGATTTCTCACAGTGCTGTCAAAATATGTAACCTGCCTTTCTTTCTCTGCCACTTGAATGGAAGGATGGGGTGGGTGGAGGAGAGCCAGAGCCGATGAAAAGGAGGATGCATTGAAGGAGATTTAATGAAAAAGTCCTTGAGAAGTACTGCAGGAATCTGTCAGCGAGTGGGGTGACAGATAGGGCTGTCACTGTTATTAGTATTCGCATGGTGGACTTTCTGTACCCAGACCGGAGCCATTTGTTGATTAATTAATCAGGTAATGTACAGCATTACAGGGATGAAAGCTGCAGCTCGGACCTCCGTCTTTTGCATAACCAAACAGAATAGCCTTCAGTCCTATTTGCCCTGACCGAGACCACCTTCCGACCACAGCGGCGTGGCCAGGGGAAGGCATTTAGCCAATGGATTTGCCCGTAAAGCAGAACAATAAACATATTTGGGGAAAAGGGTTTCCCATTTCATGAATATATTCAATTCGGCTGCCTTAAACTCAGCCCCGTCTGAAGTAATTCTATCAAGTTTAACTGGAAAGTTCGTGCTCCCGCTGTCTCCACTGAACCATGGTATGAAAGTTAAAGAAAACAAACATGGCTTATGGTGGTTAGGAAGCAGCGTAACTTAGAAGGAGCTTGCTCGCAGGCAATTGACGTGCCCCTTTTGGCTGGTTGGAAATAGAAATGGATTTCTGTTGGTGATTGAATGGGATTTTTTTTTTTTGTAATCAAAGTGCGCTCTTGCTGTACTCGGTTCAGAGGCATCACAAGAAAGCTACTGAATCGATGAAAATGATTACATTTATTGAGCTGACCAATTCGTACTCATACTTTGCAGATCCATACATATTCTGTTATTGCCGTGTCTTTACAGAGATTTCATTACTGCCATCAATAAGTTCTCCATCCTTAAATGAAATCCACTTACACACAAAAACACACGTTCCTGGACAGAGCGCAGCTTAGAACTAAATCTATAGTGCCGTTCTAATACTGCCCAGTGGAATTAGCATGTTAGTGGTTTTATGGTGATCGTGGTCGTGACCGCAGTCATCGTTTTGTGCACTTTTCGCTCCGCTTTCTCCACATCACTGCTGCCACCGGTATGGAAATATTCTAGAGGAAATGACATCAGGAGGAAGTCTTGAAAGAGCACTGTATCTCTAGACAGCTTCCTCACCCCAAGGGCTGGCGTTGATAATGGCCCTGACCTGAAGGCTGACATCAAATAGTGTTCCACTGAGCGAGCAGCCAGTCTATACCACATCCTGACCTGAGACCGGGGAGGGCCGAGGAAGGAAGAGTGATTAAGATGTAAATCACTGAAGAACAGAGTTAGAGCACATCAAGTTTTGTGTTGTCTTTAGAGCACACGCATCCATTACTAAAACATAAATATATAGACTCTCTCTCTCTCTCTCTCTCTCTCTCTCTCTCTCTCTCTCTCACACACACACACACACTCTCACACTCTCACACTCACACACACACACACACACACACACAACAAAGAAACAAACTGATGCAAAGAAGTGCACCTCCATGGACAGGATGTCTCTCAAATTGATACTCCGCTCTACCTTCCAGTTTAGCGCTGTTAGCCAGAGTTGCCGCCTCTCGTGAAAACTGCAGTAGATTTACTGTGTCAGTCCGTCTCTAGAACAGACACACTTCCATCTGTCCCAGAGAGAGAAAGTTGCGAGCGATGCTGGCAGACTGAGTAGCTGAGCTTATTTTCCGTTCGAGGTCTATTTGCATCTGCCTGTTTGGAACGTGTCCTCAAGCTGACAGGGCTGTGGAAGCTAACGCTGTGCATCATGTGGATTTTCATTCATTTATTTCTTTATTTCTTTATTTTTGGTGGAGGGGCTGATGAGGGCCTTCAGGAGAACTTGTCACTGAGACGTGCCATGGATTTATTTAAGCTGTAGTTAATGGCAGACCGGTGACTTGACAGAAGGGAAAATGAGCTCATATCGAAAGCTGATTGTACTTTATGAATTCTGCTCTCATTGCTGGTTCTTTATTTCACAGAAGAGGCATATCTTAGGTGCCACACCTGCTCAAACCCAATCTTGATAAGACACACAGCATGCCAGTTTAATTTCCTTAAGCCATTTGAAGTGTGTTTTTGATGATGAAGGAAGAAAAAAAAAAACGCCTGGCCAAATAGACCAGCCCGTTGCTGCTTTGAACCACTAGAAGTTGCAGTTTTTGGTGACAAGAAGCATTATTTCCTGTTCATAGTTCATCGGAACAAGCTAAAAAAAAAAAAGGTTCTGAACTTTTGATCAATGCCACGTTTGTAAGTCAAAGCCCAGATACTCTATTGTGATTTAAATTTCGCAGTATTAACTCATTTGGCAGAAAAAAATATCTGCTACATTTTTTTTTACAAAAATATCCATTGACATTTTGTGTTTATTATTTGACATCAAAACATCTGGAAAAAGTTGAACATCTACTCAGAGTACATTCGTCCACAAGTACTCACATGTACTCGTTCTGTCTGTACGGAAATAGAATGTATTTCAGTATGTCTACATGTAATAATTAAGCAATTAGAGCACGAGAGGGAGTTTATCACTACCAACATCGCAGCTGTGATTTGGTCGCCGACTCCAGTTGAAGGCCTGATGTTATTCAGAATAACACACCAAGTTCTGCTGCCCATCTTGTTTGCTGAGTTATCTTTTCAGTTCTGAATTAGTTCGGTTTATTCTGTTGTCTTGTTGTCGTGGCTGCCATCTGAAAAGCTTGCTTAGGGGCAATGACAGGTTTGAGGCAAGTCAAGTCAAGTAGGTTTGTTGTCATTTCAGCCAAATACACAGTACACAGTGAAATCAAATGACTTTACTCCAGGACCATGGTGCAAAGAACAAAAACCGAAACACCACAAGACTACAGAAGTGCAGACAGGACAGGACTGCACAGAGTGCTAAACGAAAGAGAGCCCCACGCAAGACCAAGCAATACAGTATCAAAGGAAAACATACAGTGCGGTCAACAAAATGTGGTATCAGTACTAGTGTCATTGAACACAGGTTGGTGCCCTAGTGGGTTGCGAACAGAAGGCCGTGGGTTTGAATCCCATGACTGCTGGTGGCACTGCTGAGTTACTTTTGAGCAAGGTACCGCCCCCCACACGCTGCTCCCTGGGTGCTGCGTCGCTGGCTTGCCACTATTTCACTTGGTAAATGGGTTAAATTAATTTCATACAGAATTTCACACTGTTCCCACTATGTGCTGTGCAGTGGTGTGTTCGCACATAACTATAAGGGGCATTGTAACAGTACTAGTGTGAATGGATGCAGTATTATGACAGATGCTATATTCTAGCAGCAGAGACAATACTTGTGTAAAAAGTGCAAGGATTGCTGTAGGAGTAGCAATAAATAATTGTATCAATTTGATGGTTCGTAATTTGATGTAGGCCTGTCTGACCAAACAGGTTACAAATGAAATTTTACCATATATAAGTTATCAAATGAGTTCATTTTTTGTTTCTGGGTAAGTTAAAGCAGAAACACTATAGCCACCTACAGTGTAAAGTGGGCTGCTACTAAGCAGCTGGTGTTCGGTGGAATTCTACAGTTATTGCGGAAGAAAATAATGCTGCTCTTACAAATAAGAGCACAGACAGAGCACCTCTCAATCAGACTGTGTTGTCGAAACTACCTGCTGTAGTATGTCATTCGAGTAGTATCCACAGAAACACTGTAGACTTCAGTGGCTTAAATAGGTTTTCCGTTTTTGTTTTAAGGTTTGGCAAGCACCGCAAAGACGAGCGAATCGGAGAGAAGATGGAACGCAAAGGCTCAAGCAAGAACAAAATGGAGGACACCCAGGCCACGGAGGAGGAGATGCAGAGGATGCGTCTGGAGAGGGAGCGGTGAGTGCCTGCATCCTGCTCCCACTGCCCTGCAAAAAGCCACAATTGAGCCAAAGCACCGCTTGCCCACAGAATTAGAGACCTGCCTAATTAAGTAAATGGGGGTCTAAAAGGGAAAGTTCTGGGAAAGCGCTTGCATGTTGTCAGTATAAGGGCTTTTATAAGAGTGCATTAAATTGATAATTTACAGATTGTTTGTCCTGTTTTGTTTGGCTGAATGGGGCCGAGCTGCCGATGGGAGCTCTCGGCCGGCCCTGGCTTGTGCCTTGAGTGCACCCCATCATTTTGGGTGAATTGAAAGCTGTTAATTGTTGCTTTTGCAAGGGGCAACCCGTCATTTCCTCATCAGGTAGCACTGTTTGGGACTTCGCAAGCCAGCACCAGTTCAAACACAACCAACTGCAGTCAGGTGGCAGTTGATTTATTTTGACCTGTTAGCTTCATACTGATTGCTGAATGACTTCTAGCTTATTAAATGATGTTTTAAGATGAAAAACTCTGGGAAGTTATTTATGACTATGCAAAGTGTTGTCCGTGGTGTGCAACATTCAACTTATTGACTCATGACTGTAATTAACCATCATCATACTAACAGCAGCTTTGGCCGTTTTTCGCATTGTCCAGATTTGATTTGAAATCAGCCCACACACCAGCCAAACATTCCCCGGCCTCACTCTGCCACCCATTCAACCGCAACAATGCAAGCGGAAAGTGTTTACATCCCACGCGTCGTTCACAACAGTACAAATCCCTATTAATTTTTCACACACAAGACGAAGACAATATCAATGGCTTTCCCGTAGGCTGAGAAGGCTTGCCACCCTCTATTATTCTGCGGAGCCCCAATGAACTCAGTTATCAAGCCACTTTTGCTAATGGAGTGTAATTGAATAGCAACAATAGGGGCAGTCCAGGCCTCCGTGGAGAGAGCACCCATGGCCTGCAGTGACAATGAGCCCGGGCAGCTCAATGGAACATCTGGAGCCCATTATCAAAGGAGCCGGCCCTGCCTGTGACGCTCTCCACCATGGGCACAGGGATTCAGGCTCTGGCCTCCAGCCCAGGCCTTCACCAGCTCTTTGCTAGCACAGAGCGAGGCATAGAGAGAGAGGATGAGAAACTGGGAGATATGTAGGAATGAAAAAGCGAGAGAGAATTAGGAGAAAGAAGGAAAGGAACTTTCCTGGAGACTTCTCTGCAGTGTTTTCCACAAAGCACCGCACAAGTCTGGATTCAGAAGACACCACGATGCTCACATTTCCATTTCCATTTGTTTCCATGTGTTCCCTTTTGGGGGGGGGGGGGGGCTGCATGAAGTTCACATTTCCCAAGAAGCCTTTCTAGGTTTTGTTTGCGGAAGTCTGGTGGGTTTGCATCTGGGTTTAAATCGAGATTCGTCATCTGTTTTCTGTTTTTTTATTATTATTATTTATTTATTTTTTGTTTTTATTTTCCCCCCACCATGTCTGACTGCGCTTGAGTTTTCTTCTAGTTAATGGAAGTGAATCCTTGAGGGAGATCGTCCCAGCAATAATAATCTGCTCCGCCACCGCGCCGTGATGTGATATTCAAAGCCGTGCACTGGGGAGACTGACAGCTCTGAAAATCAATTGCAGCTGTATTTTTAGGTGTCTTATTACACAGTGAGACGCAGGTCGGACGGACGTGTTTGTGTTGGTGTGTGTACATGTTTGGGTGTGTTTGAACCCAAGGCGCTGAGAGCATTGATTGATTACAGGGACAAGGCCATTTCTTCGTGCTGATGAAATCATGGATCGGCTGATGGCTGGTGTTGAGGTGGCGGTATGGCAGTAAGAGTTGCTAAAACAAGCTGTGGGGCTTCGGGAAGAGGCAGAGCCCAAGGACGGGGAGCAGGAACGAGAAGGAGGACCTGGCATGGGCCGCAGCCAAACGCCGCGCTCCCCTGACGCACCTGATCGTTAATTCGAGCCGATGTTTTGACAGCAGCTTTTAGTGACTCAGAGGGGAAAGTCAGTGCGAAAGGTTGGCTGGATTAATTCTCCATAACCCGCCGTCATTAGCCTATCTATTTCTGGAAGGCACGTCGCTGCCCCGATTTTAGTGCACCTGACCTCTAAGATGTTTATGAAATTCATCTCTGCCTCTCAGACGTCGGTGCTTTAGGGCTTACACTGGTATATTTCTGGCTGACTTAAGCTCTGCAAATCCTCTTCTGTCACTGTGGTACGTATGACAGGCACTGCGACAAAAATGAAAATTTGGGGGGGTTGGGTGGGCGGGGGGGGGGGGAGACACCCAAACATTTGAAAATGATCCGCTTGCACTAGCAGGCTTGATTTGGGCTGAAGTTGATGGAGTGTCGTCATCAGTGGCATTTGTTTTGCCACAATCGAGTAAATTGTAAGCAGCTGCTGCCCCCCAGTCCTGCGCCGGTCCTCCAACCGCCAGCCTTTCTATGCCTCATCAAGGGCTCCATTAAGGCCTGGAGAGGCCCTCTGTGCTAAAGGAGGGGTACGGCGGCCCTTGTGGGGGCTTTGTTTACGCCTGTAGATGTTCAGAGTCCTCTCTGTCATTTCTTCCCTTTTTTTTCCCCCCCTTGACTGAGGGGACCACCATGGCGGGCCCCCACTTGGAACTCTTGCTTGGGAAAAAGCATGTGGGCACAATCTCAGCATGAGTTCCCGAGGGTTCTGAAGCTGCCCAGCCAGGGTGGAAACTGAAGAACAATGTACATCACTTCCTTTCAACTGCCTCCATATGCCAGCATGTACAGTGTACTCTCAAAAATAAGAGTCTTTTAAAAACATTTCATCAGCATACAAACTTTTAAAGCGGACCGTTAAGAACTTCCCGGATCAATAAAGTTTTTGCGCATGGCAGTTTTTACCACTGTGGGGGAAAAACCTAACCCATATACTGCATGAACTATTCTTGTTCAACTCTGTAAAATCGTTGAGTGAACAACCATGAATGAAAATGCATCAAATAAAATGAAGTTTCCTCTGTAACATCCTATTAATTGGTTGTGTGGTGATGCAGAAATTCTAGACTGTCTTCTAACTTTAAATGCACTCATCACTTAATAGCTGGTTAAATATCAAACAATGGTCTGGTGATCAACATTATAAAACAAGAGGTGGCTTTTTATTGGTCAGTAGTGATTCATTAAAAATATGACCTTTTGCGGCTAATAAAGGTACTCAGATGGTGAACATGCTGTAAAATTATGTTAACGAAGAATATTGAGTGTATTTTAGTAAATATTAAGTAAGAAATATGCAAATTTAGAAGTTCTATCTCAGTGTGTGCAAAAACTTTTGACTGGTAGTGTATGTTTTGTGGCAGGGTACCAAGTTTTTTGTTTTTTTTTTTCCCTGTGGCATCACTCTAAAGAACCCTCTATAGCACCTTTAATTTTCAGTGTGTAGCTGATCAAGCTATAGATCTGGATATTAATACACCTAGCATGCCAGTCCAAGCCAGTGACCATACATGGGCCCTATATTGACTAGTCAGCAGAGTTCGGAGTGGTAAACATCTCCCTCCAGCCTCCCTGTAGCAACAGCCGCTCTCTTATCAGCTCGGCTCCACTGAGCTGCTAATCAGTGGCTAGCACTCCTCCGTGCCCAGCCTTCCTGCACCCGAGCCTTCAGCTTCCTTTCATTTGTTTGGATTTTTTCAAGTGCTGCCAAGCTGCGGACGCCTCTGAGCTCCGGTCCTGCTTCAGCTAGCAACTGCTATCTCAACTAGCGGCTTCCTTCAGCCTCAGCGCCCACACCAGCCGGAAGATCTACGATAAACATGCACTTAATTGTTTGCCGTTCCCATTGCTCTTACAGGCTGTTCTCTTTCTTCTATTCTGTTTCATTTAACACTTATTGTCTGAAAAGATCTTTGGCCTTGGCCCAGTGTTGTATTTCCTCTTTCCGTAGTTTTCTCTTCTGTGCTTAACTTAAACACCAATTTCATTGTTTATTTGAACTTCTTTTTTTTATTATTATTTTTTTTTTTTTTCAAACTTGCCGGCTTTCACACGCCTGTACGGTATTTTTAAGATATTTTACGATAAAGCTGTTTGTCATGTAGACGCAAAACTTTGTTTCTCGCAACTCGCTTATCGGCTGGAATTTTGATTTCTCTTCAGGTAGTTCCAAACTTTTCTGTTTGGTGCATTAATGCACGGCAATCATTATCACTATCTTTTTTTTTTTTCCCTCTCTTTTTTTTTCCTTTATTTTTTTCTCTCTTTATTTTTTTTTTTCTCGTAGCATGACAGTAATTGTGTTACAAAATAATTAGCTCATTATGCTTGGCGGTCTTTTGGAGCATTTCGCTGTCTGACTGGACCAATTAGCATGCAGAGTTCAAAGGCAGATGACACAGGCTGATTGTGAACCTGATTACATTTGTAATTATATTGATAGTTTGCTGGTGGCTAAAAGTGATTGTTAGGCCCCTTAGATTCAGGCAATTATTGCGCTGATGAAATTACATTCTAGACAGCGTTCTAGGCACCCGGGCGTTGTCAGATGGTTCAGAGTTCTGAGTTGTTCTGTCGCTTTATTGTTATTTCGCTGCTTGTGGCGGAGTGGAATGGGGCTGCAGGCTGAAGTTATTTGGTGCGGCATGTCACCCCGTAAGCGTAGCATGAGAGATACACAGGTGAGATGCTGTTTTAAACATTACAGACTTTCAAACGCTCTTTTTTTTTTTTTTTTTTTTGCACGCTGGATGTTAAAGATCGGTGCAGATTTATTCAGTGCGGAGAGGAAGGGCTGCAGGCTAGCCTGAGTGCCATTTCCTCCTCAGCGCTGTTGAGTGTTCGCACTCGCAGACTTCCTCCTCCTGTTTCAGTCTGAAAAACAACATGGCTTTGAGCACTACTGAATTGTTTAGAACTTTTATAAATACTCCACATGTAGTACGTCTCCCACTGCCAGATATGATGAATGTGTAATTCCTATGAAATAAAAAAAACAACCTTTTGAACCTTTAGGTTATGGCCCATTTAAAAAATTTTTTTTTTATTTTCTGGAACATCCATGAGTGGTCTTGGCAGGAAAGTGTTTGGACCGAGTCCATTTCGGTCTGCTGGCGGCTTTTTGATAAGGAAGCGATAAGAAAACGACTTAGATATGGCTGGGCAGCTCCTAACGAGCTGTTTTGAAAATGTGAGACGTCTTATGTGGATGTAGCATATTAGGGATGCCAGACAAGATCTAGACTGTACTGATCTTGCTCTGTACTGCCGTCTCGTTACCTAGAAACCCAGCGGTTAGCAGCGGCCTTGTACGTGCTTTTCTGTTTCCATAGTGGCGTCCTCCTCCACACCGCGAGATACACTACGGATGCAAGTTAATAAAAAGCATTTAAGCCTTAATTACTCAGACATCCACATGCACAGACGCATTTTCTCCCTCGCACCTCTGAACATCCACTCAAAAAGAGACATTTTCTCTGTATTCTGTTGCACACAGAGAGAAGCAGTTTGCACAAATTAGCTTTAGGCTCAGAAACTCACTAAGTGAGATTTGCCCTCTCTGCCTCTGTTGTTTTCTTTCAGCTCACTTTGTGATTCTTTTGGAATTACACGGATTTCTGAGTGATTGGCTCCTAAAATGTAGTCTGATCCTGATCATTCAGTCATAATGGCTAATAAATACAGTGTAAGGACCTATACAGTCGTAGATCTTCAGGGGTGTGAAGAGATTCAGTGTAATCAGGTGTTAAAATCCCTATTTTTCAACTGCATAAGCTTCATAACAAAATTATTCTCAGCTGATATCAAGGAAGATTTCGAAGTTGTCTAATTACATGCCTTCGTCTCTTTCACTTAGCAATTTTCTGTTCTGTTTCATTCAGTCCTAACTTGAGCTCGGTCCTCACTCTTTTTTTTATTTTGGGCCTGTAATTGGTCTGTGTGTCTTAATTTGGTGTGAGGGTGAGGGTGGGAGTGTAATGAATCACCAGGAACTCCAGGAGTCTTCACTCAGAGAGAGAGAGACAGATAGAGACAGAAAATGGACAGAGCAGTAATCACGTTCAGCTTAGCCAGTTCACTCCTCTGGGCTAACACCTCAGTGGACCATTAATCGAGTAATAAAGTAAATAAGGGACAGTGGACTCTTTCCAAGCTGGACCCGCCTCCTATCCTACCCGCCTCCTATAGAGTGCACACTAGAGCTTCATCTGGGCCTGAAATCTTAATATGTGCCAAAAAATACCCTCACAAAAAAACTTGACCCATAGCAACAAGTTTAGTCTTGAGGGGCTTGATGCTGATTTTCAGTGAAAATTGCAGTCTGAACCCAGTAAAGTTGTATTTTTTTTTTCCCCCTCCATCACTTTTGGAAGCAGGGAGCCCCCCCCCAACGATTGTTACTTGCGTCTGTGATAATGATGGCATGGAATAGTCCACATAAAATACAACACTGGGCTGTTTCAGTAGATGCTTATACACAAATTTCAAACTGAGGTAACATGACTGCCTTATCCTCAGTCAAATGTAATCTTCGTTCTCTGCATTACCTCACTCAAATACTGACTAAAACACACACACATGCACAGCTGCCCACGTTCTGCTCATCCACTAGATCCACCTACTTATCGTCTCCGCAGGCGGAAGGCCAAATGAGTTTTAGTGTGTGACCGCAGGGCCGAGTCTGGCCTAGCCCTCTCACTCACTCTGGACATTATCTCATTCAAACACACACATTGCTCCCTCCGATTCGATTTGGCCATTATGCGGCGGTGCGCCGGAGGCACTGTCTCGCTATTGGGTTTCTGTAAAACCTGTCATAACAAGGAGCAGAGTTCTTCCGGGCAGCGAGGTGACATCAGTTTCTGAGCAGACGGCAGGTGGGCCAGTCTCGCTCTAGTTTCGCATTTCACCCCGTTCATGTCCCGACATCAGTGCTGTAGATTCAAAGAGGGGGCTTCTTTAGAGGTTCCAAGACGAGAGACGACCCAGAAAGAAATGCTTGTCTGAGTCGGGATGTTAGAGATATGATGCAATTTTTATTTTTTTGTCCTCCTCATTATTGCTAGGCTATTAACTTCACATGACACAGATGCACACACAGTTCTCATACAGTCTTCCTCAGAATTAGATTTGCCCAGGCGAGAAAGAGAACAAAATGAAGCTACAGTGAATGGCATTGTAATCGTATTAGGCTGGCTGGCACGGACAGAGAAATGTTCATTGTTGGGAAATTAGATCTCACTTATGAGAATGTGTGGGAACATCTCTGTCTTTCTCTCTCCCGGAGAAACTCCATTTTTCTCCCTCAGACATCACCACTGCTGCCATCCGGCTGTCAGTCAAAGCTGCTGTGATTGACAGCTGGCTGAGAGCAGGGGTCAGCTGTGTCCTGGGGTGGTGCTGAAACGAGGCGCTCTCAGCAGGGCATGCTTCTTAGAGTTGTGGGGCGGATGGCTGAAGTGAGGAACTGGCCTCATTGTTGAGGCCCATTTGGTTCTAATAAGGTGGACAGGGTTGGGTGGCAGGGGTCGTTTTAGAGGTCACCCTACAGGAGCGCTTCCCCTATCCACTCTAGAACCCCTGGTATGCCTGTAGAACTCCTGTTCCATGAGATATCCTTTCCCGGTCACGCCCATGCAGGACTATGCACACACCCTTAAAGCTGCAGTGAAGGCCCTCATTCACCTCAGCCTTACCAAGAATGTCCTGGGAAAACCGGAGCCCGTGAGTGAGCGAGAGGAAAAGAAGGGAAGGGTCGGCTGGAGGCAGATCAGAGGAACTCCACTCTTCCTGCTGTCTGAGAGCAGGCCTTCAGGATGCATTGCTCTCCTTGTCTCCAGAAGGTTTTATATTGCCCATTTTAGCCAATACACTGTCGACTGCACAGACCTGCTCTGCCTCTCTGCTCTGTGGGAAATTAACAGGGGAGGCACTCTGAGGAAAGAGGGCCTAACCTCTGCAGATAACTGATGGAAATGCACTCCCTCAGGAGATTCCTGAAAGAATGTTGTCTTGAGGTTTTGCGGTGCTGTGCTGCCTCCATCGCAGAGGCTGGCTTAATAGGAGAGAAGTCCAAGGTAAACACAGAAAGGGCAGGGCAGCATTCGAGCAGCCTTATGAACCCAGTAGGAGTTCTAAACTCCGGCAAACGCTAGCACTGCAGGGAGTCTTCCATTATTGTTAAAACACCCATTATGAACCTAAAGGGTTTTGTTCCATGCAAGTGGTCGTCGTGTTTGGTGGCAGCAGTTGTTGTAGGTTTGTAAAGTGATTGTTATTTTGATGTGGTGGCCAGAATGTAAAGCCCAAATATTTAATTAGTTATCCATAACTGACTCCACATCTTGTAGTTCTTTGTGGAAGAATTTGTTTAATATTACCCTGGGACTTAGTGTTGGATTGAAAACTACTGGATGTCCGACCAACTCTACAAAACACTGAGTCATTCTGCGAGTGTTATGGGAGAGCTTCTCTGAGGAATGCCTGGGAAATTCCCAGCGAATGTGTATACAGTGATTGGAGCTGCTGAGGGAGGTTTTTGGTGAATTTTCTGTTTAATTGTTTCGCAGTTGTCACACATGTTTATATGTGATATTGTTTCCTTCAAAATAAACCTGCTTAGCAAACCGACAAAGAAAACACACTCTTATTGAAACCCGTTGCGTTAAGGTAGACCAAACGCTAAACTGTGCTTGAACTGGATCAGATCTGGTAATTACCCAAGTCTACTACAGGTCAAAGACCCTCACTAACATGGTGTGCCATGTGTGTTTGCAGGATCCAGGCGAAGACCAGAGAACTGCGGGAGCGTCAGGCCAAAGAGAGAGATTATGCTGAGATCCAGGACTTCAACCGTACCTTCAGCTCTGATGAGGAGCACACCTACGCAGGCATTGGCTCACTGGACTCCTCCATGGACAGCAGCCAGAGCCTGAACCAGCAGAACCCAGGGCAGGAGCGGGCCCACAGCCCGCGAGAGCAGCCTCTAGAAGCCCTGTACGCCCAGGTCAACAAGCCCAGGAACAGCCGGCCGCCTTCAGCAGACAGGTAGGAGCTTTTCTTAGACTCTTCATGCTCGCCTTACCCTGTGTTGGTTCTGTTGGTGTTCAAATCTTAATATAACAGAGATGATCCCATGCCATTTTAAAATTTAAATGACAAAATGAAAGCGTAAACACAAACAGATCATGTGAGGGACCTTAAAAAGTCCATCAGTCAGAGATCTCAGGCTTCACCAGGAGCTCAGAATGCATGCAGGAGGAGATCATGAAAGACTTGATACTTGGTACAAAATTATGTTGTTTGTCAATTAAGCTGTTATAGTACAGGGATATGTGCAGATTGGTTGGTAAATTTGGATGTTGAGTTTTGAATAAATTGCATCCGCTTAAGCAGTTTAACAGGGACCCCAATGGTTCCCAAAGTGAAGTAACTGTCTAAGCACTGGCCTCATCGTCAAAAGATTGCTAGTTCAGTCCCTGGTGGTGTCGCAGCCATCTGTAGCTGAGAGAACACAATTGACTTTGCTCTCTCTGGGAGGGTAGGGTGGCCTTCCCTCTCCCTCCATCACCGTCAGACCATCCATCAGCTAGTGGAATGTTTTGGAAGAACTCATTTAAAAAGCCGTGTATTAAAAAAAAGTTTTGTTTCCCTACCTGTCCTTGACCTACAGCAGCTCAGGAGGGGCTGTCACAGGATAAAGGATCGCTCAGCTTTCATACCTTCTCCAGAACACCTCCCGCAGCTCATGTTAGCTCCCCCTTTGTTCTCCGCCTTTTCTGCCTATTGTGCATTTGAAAAAAAGAACGTCCTCTGGCAGGTGACGCCGACTCTGCCTCAGCGCTAAAGTAAAACAAATACAATAATCATGTTTCCCTGCCTTGTCTTACAGTCAAGGTAAGGTCTTACAGTCAAGGTAAATCATCAATAATTCTCAAGGTGTGAAAATGTAATAACAACCAGCCTGCTTTATTATCTCGGATTATGTCAAAATCCTCTTCCCGTCTCAAGCCCCCGCCACATGCGACCCAATCGCTGAAAATTCATCTATGTCGTCCGGGGAGAGCAAAGTCATCTGTATACAATGAGAACGTGTCAATTTAAGGGCAAAACCTGTGCCTCCTCTCTTTCTTTTCTCCAGGTTTTCTTTTTTGTAGTAAATAAGAAAGTGTGTTTCAGGAGTTGCTAAAAGTTTAATGTCACTTTCCCAGCCTGATTTCTGTTGGTGTTTTTGTTGTTTTTGTTGTTGTTGTCGTTGGTTTCTTCAGGTGAAAACACTTTTTCTTTTATCATCGTAAGGCGTTCCTGACACTTTTCCCACTGAGAGTAATATTGTGCCAGTGCACTTTCCTTCACAGCTGATTCAGTTGTCAGTCTGAAACCTTAAAGTCCAATATAAGTCCCTTAATTATCATATAGACATTGGCTCTAGTGTCCATGGTCAATAGGCGTCCCACTGGAGTCCGTGGTATAACAGTGACTGCACTTTTTGCCACGATGATACCCAGTTGCGTGTTTTAATCTTGGCTTCAGTTATGGGGCGTAGATTTGTGAAAGGACGGTATTCATCTCTTTTGCTCTAATAGGTCTCAGTGGACTCGTTAAGACAGACGATAATTACCTTATTGAGGGTAATTGAATCGAGCAGATGATTGACAGCTGCCATCCAGGGCGCGTGACCTTTTTAGCGGGCCGCAATGGGAGGGGACTTAGGAGACGTACTGCTGCGGTTCTCAGCGGTGGCTCCTCCTCCTCCCTCGGGCAGTAGATCTCCCACCATGACCCCTCCCTGTGGCGTGACCTCACCGTCCATATGACAGCCCCACGCAGCCACTCAATAACCTGCTTAATCCCACTGCCAATACTCCTGGAGGTCCAGGGAGACCAGTGGTCGATTCGTAACCCCTGTGGACGCTGCTGGCCCATGACGGCTTCAGCCTGGGATCAGCTCTCATACTGACTGCAGATTTAATACTGTTTGTTATCTTTCAGAGCGTTTGTTAATTAGAGTCGAATTGATTAGATGAACAGCGCTGCCCACTGTATCTTTGGCTTCTTCTTTATATGCATATGCGATCACAACCTACAATTTATAAAGGCGCGTAAACGATCCAGGTCAGCAGTCGAGCTACTGCATAGGATGCGGAATGGAAAACTTTTCCTCTTGTTTTCTGAAGTTTTCTACCTGCTTTAACCAAGTTAAATTGTGTCTCTGAGGATAAACATCGCATGCCATGATCTAAATGTTCCAGAATGTTTCTTGATGTTCCCTGCGAGTGGGATATGGGACAGAAGCTAAAAATGGGAAAGACGCGGAAAAGACGACGCCAAGGAAGAGTGATGCGACGCAGCCACAGCATCTTATATATTGTTTCATCCCTCCTCCACTTGCGAGGAGTGGAAAGAGACTGAGATGTGTTTTATCCACTGCCCTTTGTTCTGGGTGTGCTTGGCCTGGCAGTAGAAAGCTGGCGCGGTGCTGCGTGAGGGAGCTAGTTGGCTGCTGGTTTGGATTGTGTGATAAACAGCTGCTTTTGTCTTCTCCACTGAATTCATCATCATTGTCTCATTCTCTCTTCACGCCAGCGGTGCCTATTTATAGCAACCTGCATAGTGCCAGTCTTTAAGGGGGAAAAAAAAGTGATAATGTGCACGCGCACTCACACACACACACACACTCACAAACACACACACACACACTTGCCGCCTGAAAGAACATAATTACAAACAGATGCACCATTACCGCTCATGCGTTTTGAAATTATTATTTTTTTTCTCTTTGGCGGGGCTATTTTTATGTACTTTTTTTTTTTGGTCTGGAGGTTTTCCATGCTGGATCATTGACACACTCACTGCTTCATATGTTCATTAGCGCTGTGATATGTTCAAAATAATTAATCCTCATTAATCGCATTAGTTTGTGTAGTTAATCACGATTAAAGGCTCTTGTCTTGCATTCCCAGATTTGACTGTAACGAAAGGTTTCTCACTTTAAAAGCAATGAATTATGTTAGAACTACATAAACGGACCAAATAGGTTACCTCAGAGTGTGTTCATTATTTTCTCTGAATCAGTGGCATTATTGTCGTCATTTGAAAATAGGAATCAGAGTGTCCAGTTTTCATCACCAACATCCAGCCAGAGCAATGGCCTCAACCCAGTGACTGCTTACATCATATATTTCATGAGGTTTTCGAGATGTTCTTTATTGATCCAATTGTCCGACATTTTTGCTCCGTCCATCGATGTGCTGTGAGTTGAGTTTTAGCAAAAATATAGACTGCCCAGAGGAACCTGAGGACCAGTTTCAAAACCAATGATATACACTTTTAAATACCTCTGGTGAAATAATATGTAATAATAATAATAATTGGTTACATTTATATAGCGCCATTCACAAACCCAATGTAGCTTTACATTGAAAAAAAGAAATACACAGACAAAAACATATTTTACTTAAAAAAAAAATATATATATATAATTGATATGTGAAAATATCGCTGCAGGTAACAAGCTTAAACATGGTGTTTTTCTGGGTTAGGCTTGGGGTTAGGATTATATGCCAAGTGTGACATATTGGAAGAAAACGTGAATGATAATATGTGCTATAAATGTTATATGGGTGCGTATTAATTAATTTATTCATTCATGCATTTAGTTATTTGTTTATTTATTTTCTACTGTGTGTAGTCAGCAAATAAACAGCAATTTTGCATTAAAATGTTTATATTATGTACACTTTTGGGGATTTATTGTAGCTTAGAATATCAACAAAATACCTCAGATGACCACAGATATCCAAACTATATCATATGTACAGTCAGTGGTTCCAGCCTCAGGATTGTAGGCTCTCCCTTTACCTTCATAAGCTTCCTGTTATAGGGGAGGATCCTGAGGGGGATTGGGGCTTCCCATCTTTGCCAATCTAGAGGTGTGTTAACGATGTTAAAAATGAATAATATTATTAATGTGATATCTTTGACAGCACTTAATGCTCTTACAAATTTGTCTGACAGCTTAAAATGAGTTTGAGAAAATGTTATCCTCAGTTATTGTCTCTATTATCCATTAATGTTTCCCCTCTTGTTTTCTATTGTAGTCTAAACAGCTTTTATGCTTAGATGTATGTGTGTGCTGATGACTGTGAGGGTAGGAGTGTTTCCATTATGCATTTGGGTTCATTGTGCAGGGTGTGCTAGGCCATCAGTGCTTATAATCTAAACTTCAAAATGTCGAGAGTTTAAATGCAAGAGTTTCTCAGCAGCAGCAGTGTTTCTGTGAGTACAGCCTCCTTCTGCATAATTTGCAAGTGTTTATGAGAAATAATGTGATGGGACTAGAGGGCGGCTTATCTTTTCGCGCAATCTGAAGAAATGGAAATGCAGACGCTCCATAGTTTTTGTTTTGGACTTCCCTCCTTTGCATATCACTCAGAAGGATGGGGTTGTGGAATTCGCTGTAATATTCGTCATTGTGGCTTTGAAATTAATCGCCGGCTTTTCTTTTTCTTTTTTTTTTTTTATTTAGCTCCCGAGGCCTGCAATCTGCATGAATGCCATAATGCACTTTGAAATGCATTCAGATTCCAGACAGTCATTCGTGGCCTCAATCAGCGCGGCCCGGCTCCCTCACTGAATCAAAACAAACAACAAACAACCTTTTGCATTTCCAAATGAAAGCTAATGGAAATTTCATGGTGTCAAACTCCTACTATAAAAAGCCTGGAACCACATACGAGTGTTGACTGTTCATTATAAGCAGCTGTGTGGAGTTTTCCCAAAGCAGAGTGGGGAAAAAAAAGCCAGATACCTGCTCCATGTGTTTTTTTTCTTGCGCGTACAGAAAAAAAGAAGGAAAGGGTTTTATCTCATTGAGATAGGGTGGAGAGAAGAACTTCCTGTCCAGGCAGAAGGTGGATAAGGTTCAGGATCTGGAGCGGTGTTCGTTTGACTTTAAGTTTCCTCTGGCTGGCTTGGAGAAGTGGTCTTGCTGACAACAGCTTTTTTTTGCCGGATTATTTAGACTTGAAGGCACTGTGCCATTGTGGCAATAAGGTCTTGGAAAAATAAATACGTGTGTGTGTGTGTGTGTGTGTGTGTATACATGTGTGTGTGTGTGTGTGTGTGTG
>JBBIGA010000007.1:6945447-6956763 GCA_037576975.1 Alestes dentex
TCTCTCTCTCTTTCTCTCTCTCTCTCTCTCTCTCTCTCTCTCTCTCTCTCTCTCTCTCTCTCTCTCTCTCTCTCACATACACACACCCACACACGCACAGTCTTGCACTTTCTCTCATCTCATATTTAGAGATTGCTGAAACTGAAGGGCCCCAGAGGAGCTGTCAGTCACGCTTTGCTTTCGGCTGATTGGCTGTATCTGTTCTGTATAAGAGATGATGCTGGAGTCAGGGGTGCTCATTAAAGGCCAAAGGCCAAGCAAAGAAACTGCATACTGCATGTGTTTCTCTCTCTCTTTCTCTCTCTCTCTCTCTCTCTCTCTCTCTCTCTCTCTCTCTCTCTCTCTCTCTCTCTCTCTTGTTATTCTTTCCTTCATTCATGAATTCATCTTTATTTCTTTTTCTTTAGTTTTTATTTCTTCTCCCTTACTCTCTCCTTTGCTTATGCAGACAAGAGAATGAGATTAAGAAGAGTGCTTCTTTTTTCTCTCCACTTTTGACTTTAAAATGAAACGAATGCTCCTAGTGCCATTACTTGATCTATCTGAAACCTATTATAGTGAAATGGGAATCCTAAAGAAGGAGATTTCCATAGAATGAGATTTCCTTCAGCCCCAAAACACACATCAGTCTCCCAATATTGCATTGGTTTGTTTGATGGATGAACAAAGCTGCGTGAATCTAAGCCTGGTTAATGGGTTTTTAATGGCACATAGTGCCATACATTAGATCCTATCATAAAGACCATGCTTTCGTATCTACATGAAGGAATGCTTTTGTCATTTCTTCTGTCTCTGGGCTGCCTCTTGTCAGGGGCAGAATGCTTTACTCTTACAAACCTGGAGGAAAAACAGTACACTCAGGACAAACAGCCTTCTTAAACTAATATGACACCTGAGCTATCGCGTAGCGCAAAAGAACGATAGTCTCAGAGTCGAAGCTCATGAGTGAAATGAAAGCGGAGAACGTCATTTATAAAGCAAATATTTTCTGTTTTTTGATGCTAGCCAGTGAGACTGCACAGTTAAGCTTATTGTAATCGTCATTGTGAAACATCTCCATGACTAACACATTGTTAAGGGCTGCGATGATTACAGTGATTGCATTACATGTGCACAGCAAGAGTGTGACATCATTGCATTTTTGAGTCTAACAGTACATCCACTGCGACTTTCATGAGAGAGTTTAGAGCAAGTAACTTCACAACTTCGCTATGGAGCCATTTACAAAGTACACAGCTCAAACACTACTCAAACTACTGACCTGTAATAATGCTTTAAACATGAAGACTATACTCAGTTCTTAACCTCACTGTGGTGTGTAAAGCATTGCTATTTATTTGCATAGAGATATATTTGCATAGTATATATATGCCTCTATACAAATAACACTTTATGATGTAGTACCATCTTTTTATCATGAAACATCTTCATATCACCTACTTTTTGTAGGCCTCGGTAGAAACAGTTAGGAATACAGACTGTTTTTATTTGTCGCAAAGCTCCACTACTAGTATTTTATTGCTTTTCTTTTATGCAATCTTTAATGCCGTGTTTTATATTTGTATTAAGGTAAGGTTTGTTAAAAGTGAGCACACCACAGCAAACAGTGTAAACTATGTTAAATTCTTTTTTTTTTTTTTTTTTTTTTTTTTTTTTTTGCATTTCACCCATTCACCAAGTGAAGCAACAGGCAGCCAGGAACACAGCGCCTGGGGAGCAGTGTGTGGGGACAGTCTTTTACTCAAGGGTACCTCAGTGGTGCCACTGCCAGTCCTTGGCTTCAAACCCACAACCCTCTGACGCATTTTCCATTGCTCCTCTGGCCCGTCTATGTTCTGTTGTCTTCACAGTATCCAACATCTTTATCGAACATCATGTTTTATGTCCAGATCATTCAGCCCTATCAAAAAAGTATAAGTGTTTTCATAAAAACATAAATGGGTCTGATCTAGATTCTGTTGTACGTAGGAACAATTGAAATGTACGCCGAGCTTTAGTTTATGTTTGAAAGTAGACTAAGAATGTGATTTTGACTCAGGCATACTGAAGCATTCTGAAGTCAAAGCCGCTGCTACCCTCAGGTCGATATGTGACGATGCATCGATGCATTTTTACACTCTTGGTAACTGGCGGACTGAGCCTGAAATTCTTTGCCTTGAAAATTTGAGTCTGCCTCCCATGGACTATCTGAAATTAGGTCAGAGGGAGGGAGCGCGAGGGTGGGGGGTACACGATATTCGGAGGAGATGATTTTTCGGAGCAAGATCAGAAAAGATCAATTCTCTTTTGGTAAGTCACAGCAGTCGCAGAGCAGCTCCAGGTGAGAGGCGGGCGCTTTGATCAGCCGCAGCGCTCCCGCAGTGTGTGTTTGGGCCAGGGCTGCCATTTTGGGAGCTGGAGGGAGGGGAGGCTGGGCGTGTTTTTGAATCGCTTGGTGGGGTGTAGGTGAGAGTTTAGAGAGTGTTTGTTTATAGCGCCTGGAGGAAGCTAGCTGCTAGCTTCTCCTTCTGAGCAGACGCAGGGAGTGAGAGGTAGATTTATCTTTTCGTGACACGCCTTCAACCGCCAAAAGTTGTGCAGAAAGTTTGGCAAAAGAACCAGTGGTCTGTGCATCAGGTTGGACAAAAATGAATAAATGAAATGAATGAATGAATGAATGAATGAATGGGAAGAGTGAATAGAGTGGAAAAGGGGGAAAGAAAAATATTGAAATTATTCAAGTAAATAGCCGTTGATCTTTTTTGTTTCATGTATTTGATTCATATTAGATGTAATCACTTTGGATTAATTGCTTTGGCACTGATGTAGTGGCAGAAAACCATGCCTGAGCGAGAACTTGAACTTGGGACAGAAAGTGCAATGAGGAGAAAAGAACGAAAGAGAGGCGAGTCCAAGAGAAGGAGGCACTGAGAAGAGGCATGAGAGAAAGAGAGTGAACACCTGGGTGGAGGGGAAGAGGTGAAGGAGGTGGGGCGAGAGAGGGAGGGAGTGAGAGATTGAAAAGGGGCGTACAAGAGAATGAAGCACCGGGTTGGGGGTGGTGAGAGAGAGGTAGGGGGGGGATGGAGAAAAACAGAGAGCGAGAGATAGAGAGTGAGTTGTCTCTCTTTGTAACAGAAGCAGAAGGGCTGCTTTCATCTGGAGCTTGATTATTAGTCCAGAAATCAATTAGGCTGTGCAGTCCTGTGGGCTGATTAATCAGAAGTAATTAGCCTGTAGGTGTATCTCTGCTGTCCTGCTCTGTCTCTGCATGCCTGTCAGATGCACATTTAGATGAGTCCCCTCATGTTAGACTAACACAATTAAATCTGTTATTGAGAGTGTGAGCTGTGTAGCTGAAGAACACAAGGACAGCGTGGCTGCTGCTGTCATTTCTGGATGTGAGAAGGGGGTTGGTGGTGAAATGTGGCTCATACAGAGAGAGTCAAATGAGCGTTACCTACCGATGAGGAAGGCTTGACCACAGCTGCGACATGGACGCTGCAGATTTTACAGGTGGTAGCTGGGCTGGTTTCAGTTTCCACTTTAAATACCTGCATACTGCAATGACCAAAGCTCTTCAGTATCTTCAGCGGCCTGTTGTAGATTGGATCAGTGTTTATTGTCTGAACAACAGTGATGGCGTACACTACCAGTTAAAAGATTTTCTACATTTCCTGGTTATTTACTTAATATTTACTAAAATTACTCTCAGTATTTTATATTCAATACATTTACAACACATTCACCATTTGAGTGCCTTTATTAGCCTGAAAATATCACATTTCTATTCTTTACTACTGATCTATAAAAAAAAAAAAACCCCACCTAATACATCTACAGTAACATTTACGGCGTTTAGGAGACGCTTTTATCCAAAGCGACTTCCATCCCCTAACTACAGGGGACAGTCTCCCTGGAGCAACTTGGGGTTAAGGGTCTTGTTCAGGAGCCCAGTGGTGGTATGCTGAAGGTAGGATTCGAACCCATGACCTCTTGGTCCAGAGGCAAGTATCCTACCACCAGGCCACCATCATGGAATTACGGTGTGGATCACTAGGCACCTGAAGTGATGAACTAGTTAACGAGTGCATTTCAAGTTAAAGGACAGTCTAGAATTTGACTCTGCATCACCACACAACCAGTTCATAGGATGTCAGATATGCACGGTTACGTCTTCCTTTTATATTATGAAGGAGACTTGTTTAATTTGACATTTTTAGGTAGTCACTCAACAGATTTTCCTGTGCTTAACAAGAATAACAATCTGCAGTTTATGAAATAAATAACAGGACAACTGTTAAAAACCGGTGGCGTGCAAATTGAATTAGAATGGAATAAATTATTGGCCTGCCTTAATGTAGCTTGATACCAGTCCGTTAAATGATGCCTTTATCAGCTCAGTCACCGATCGAGATCAGCTTAGAACGTCCTTATTCACATTTATATATATTTGTTCTCTGACTGACTGAATGCAGTTCTCTGATCTGTTCACACAGACTTAGCCACATTGCCATTAAACATGTAGAGGGACAGTGAGAAGCAGATGCCTCTTCTTGCATTACTGCAGCGAGCAGAAAGACCACCGTCAGTAGTGGAGGGGTGACACACTGGGTGTTGTTGCAGTGCTGAAGAAGAGCCCTCTCTGTTAACCATTGGACTTATTTACTCCCGACACAACCTGTGGCCTGCCTTATCAGATGAACCGTCAGTCAAAGGCTTATCAGTGTACAATGGCCTTGACTGTGGTGGGGCTTAATATTGTAGAGCAGAAATGCATGAAACCTGAGGCTAATCTATGACATTTATTAATACGATGTAAGAAGCAGATGCTGTTATTTTTCTTGACCCTCCCCTCTCACCCACCTTCTTGACTAAACATGTTATTTGAAGGCTTAGTGAAAGGGATAGAGCACAGTAGAAAGACGGGAGAGAAAGAAGACTAAACATTAGTGTGTGTGTGTGTGTGTGTGTGTGTGTGTGTGTGTGTGTGTGAGAGAGAGAGAGAGAGAGAGAATAAGGAGAGTGTGTGATCTTAATGTGGCTGGTGTCCAGGTGTTGAAACAGAGGATCACCTGTGGGAAGAGGAGCCAGCATGGAGGCCCACAGATGGGGCAGAGCAGACCAGAGGATAAAAGGTTGGAGGGCACCTTCGGGATTAGAGTGTTTTAAGTAGCTGTGAGGGAGCCCGGAGAATGGAGCGGGTGTGTTTGCTTTAGTGAGAGACCCACTAAGAGAAAGTGGTATAGAAGTATATAAAGAGGGGAGGTCTGTTTTTTGAGGTGGAGATAAAATGGTGAGCAGGGGCCTGTAGAGCAGCCTAAATAAGATAAGTGTTCTGATTTTGGCCAAATCATGACTGAAGTCAATTCTAGCTTGAGTTAAAGTAGCACTGCTTCATCTGCACTGGCACTTTTTAGTACATTTATCAGCATAAGTACGTTTGTTTTGTTTTGGGGTTGTTTTTTTTTTTCTTCTCATTTAGATGAAGTTTCAGTCAAAAATATACATCCAGAGTGAACAGCGGGAGTACAGTTGCTAAACAGGACAAGTTTAATCACAAAAAGGGTTAGTAACTGAATATTAATGACCAAAAAAGTCCACTGAGTATTTTGCTTGCGTTTGAAGTGCTTAGGAAAGCGCAAATCTATCAAACTGTCACTTCAGAAAGAATGACTCCTTTTTTGCCCACCTCTGCTCAACAGTGAGAACTTAAAACATTTTTTCTGATGCACAATCCGTATCATGTTATTTAGCTGTATTTGCCGACAAGCTTAGACAGACAAGTGCCAGTTGAACAGCAGCGCTGCAATGAAGGCCTGGGACGCAGCAAGACAATGTAGAAGAAGCAGAGACGACTGTAACGATCAGATGGGCCATTACACTCCATCTGCAATGAAAATTTGTACGCAAACACTACAGCTGATGGCCAGCACACTTAATGTTCCAGTGTGAAAGGAAACAGCTCGCTTGGAGCAATGGCTTCAAACTGCGGCTTACAATGTAAATAATATATTGTTAGAATGTCTTAAAAGCATTGCTACTTGCACTGGCGTTGAACACTGTTCTCTATGTCTCTTGTGAGTGACATTTTCTTGTGTTGCTCTTTGTCTTGCTTTTGATTCTTTCTTTTATTCGCTCGCTTTCACGTCCGATGGCCGACATTGATTCAACTAGCGGAACTGGACAAAGAAGGACCAACAAGAGCCAGTGTTGGGAGTGCAGGGCTGCGACAAAGGGCGACAGCCTCGGTGTGTCCGGGGCCGAAAGAAACTACAAATTGGATATTTAAAAAAAATCAATATTACCAAAATTCGACTTTTTAAGGAAAGTTCTTGTAATAGTACTTCTGTTATACTCAGCAAAGTGTATCATGACACTGATAACATACTGTCCTCCCCTAGAGGAAAGCGTGTATGTGTGTGTGGGAGAGATTTACCACCCATCTGAATGCAGTGATTTAAACCAAATGTGTTGTGTTTATAACCCTTGGGGGTGGCTGCTCACTGTGTTTAGAATAACAGGAAGCTCTTTAAGATATGAATGCAGGCAGTTTACAGACATTAGTCTGTAAATTTATAATGAAAGACAGCGTCATGCTTTAAAAAGCCACATGCCGCAGTGTGTGCAGCGTACCTTTGCCTAATGAGGGTCTCTTACGCCGATAAACAACAGGATTGAAAACAAAGCTGCCCACACAGAAAAATGCTACTTTGAAATGTAATAGGTTTGACCCGTGTGTGTGTGTGTGTGTGTGTGTGTGTGTGTGTGTGTGTGTGTGTGTGTGTGTGTGTGTGTGTGTGTGTGTGTTCGCTGCAGCTCGCTACTTGCATTGACTTCTGAATTCATAATAACATATAGATTTTCATTTCTTGGGTGAAGGTGTACAAGAGAAAGACTGTGTCATCAGAGCACGTCTGTAACACAAGCCTGTGTGTGTCTTTGTGCTGAAGTGACTTTATTTATGAATATTTATTTTACCACTTATGCTGCAGTCTTATTATACAGTTATTAAGCTCAAGACTTATTATTCAGTAATTAGCTTGAAAAAAAAAATGTGTCTGTAATGTGGTAATCAGAGTGAGGAGCTACATTCAGGCTCTTGCAAATTTAAAGGGTTCCTACTTTAGCTTGTAATATTTTAAAAGTTAAATCACAAAGGCTTGATGGTCATTTGGTAAATGAATTGAACTGTGGAACCCAAGTGTGTGTGTGTGTTTTCAGTGGTTGGTTGCTGAGTTCTGGCTCTGCGTTATGTCCCCCTGTGGTGTGTATTGTTTAGGCAGGCCTAAGTAGGGATTAGTGGTGTGTTGATGGGTTCTGTCAGAGCACCCTGTGTGTGTGTGTGTGTGAGAGAGAGAGAGAGAGAGAGACAGAGTCTCCAAAAATACTGAATATAAGAATAAGCTTTGTGTATCCCCATGTTAAACTACACTGAAAAAAACATTTTTTTTTTTACTTAAGGGGCCCATATCCTATTTGTAGATTTGCGCTGTTTCGTGTACTACAGTTGTCATTTATTTTTCGACCTTCAGAATTAAACTGCTTGTTATTGTTACTGTCTTTAATGTTAAATCCTTCTAATAACTTTAATATATATTGGTAGGATAAAACTGCTTTAGACTGAATCAGTGGTAGGTTTTGCTTTTTGTAAGTTTGTGAACGCTAAAAGGATAATTATTTTGTAAAAATTATGAATCAAAAAAAAAAAGTTGTTAAGGAAAAAACCAAAAAGTCAGATACCTACAATCTGTCTTCATTAGAAACAATAACTTAGAGTAAATGTCTTCTATGGATGCTAATCAGTTTCTGATATCTATGTTAAGTGATTTTCTAAACTTGTCCTGACAGAAATAAAGTGAAGTTTGAGGGGTGACCTGCCTCAGTATCTCTGCTGGATTTAGGTCAAACACCAGTCTGCCTCCTCCTGAGCCGTTCTATGGTGGAGTTACTTAAGTGCTTTAGGTCGCTGTCTTGTTGAAAGACACTTTCACCACCTTGAATTAACCCCGAATCCACCACTGTGTGTAATCAGTCCTGGCTAAACGTCTCCCTCGTATTCTCTTATTATTAATTAACCGATTCAACAGCTCCGCCTCTGCTATAAAGCTGAAGCTTATAAAAGTAACAAAACAAAAATAAATCTGTACATTTTTTTTCAGTTCTGACATGTCTTTAAGATTATTCAGATTTTTGTCAATTTAACAAGCTGACTATGAAGACAACAGCCAGATGAAGAAGTATCTGAATATAACAATAATAACAACAACAACAATAATAATAATAATCATCATCATCATCATATTATGATTATCATTACTTTAATAAAAAAAGTTTTAATTCAATAAATCTTGGCTGTGCATCCCCAATATCTATATATATAGAAATAAAATTATTATATTTTTAGACAGATTCAAGTCCTTTCCACATCAAGTTAAGTTGGCAGTGTGCGCAAAACACATGGAAGAGAATCATCAAATTTGGAAAAAATGAAATTCAGATTGGCAAGGAATCTTAAGGTGAACTAGAAGTGAAAAGCTGTGCTGTAAGGGCGTCCAGGCCAAACATTCCGGATCTTATCGGCTGAGTTTGATTTAGGTTTGTGTTGTACTCTGAAGCAGCTCCTCCGAGGACTTATCATCTCTCCACCTGCCTGCTGCAATCACACGAAAAACCACAAGGGAGAAAGCCCGGCCAAGTTTGTGTCACCGTGTATCTCTTCTTATCTTTCCATCTTCGCCAGACACTGTTTAAAAAAAAAAAAGAGAGAGAGGGAGTTAGGGAAGAGGAAAACAGCCACTCTGTGATAAATAAGAATCTGCACCTGTATGCAAAACAACAACAACAACAAAATCGGGAAAAAAAAACACAGTGGCAAATGCTTCAAAAACAGAGGCAGCCAGAGAGAAAGAGAAAGAGCGCGCTGGTGCAGGGAGGTTTGTGGCGGATCACTGGTGATGGCCCTGTTCAGAACACATTTTTTTTATTCCTCTGCCTGCGAGAGGCCTTCATCTAATCATCCATCGGGAGAGAAAAAAACTGAAGGGAGGGGGCAACACTGAATAAAAAAAAAAAATACATCAACAGCAGAGAAATGAAGAATTAAATTCAGGTTGAAGAGAAATGAGAGGGAGAAAGAAATAGAGAGAGAGGGAGAGCGGAAGATTTGATGGCTAAGGCCTGACAAAGCTGTCCTCATGCTTATAAAGAGAGACATACTCAATAAAAGCCCCCCCCCAGCCTGGTGTGTATTGCAGTGTGATTGTGAGTATGTGTGTGTATGTGTGTAAAAAAATAGAGCACTGTAAGCGGTGGTGTGAGGGACTGGGATGCAGCATGCAGTGATATATTGTTTATGTGTGTCTGGGATACAGAGATGCAGAAACAATGCCGTAGCACCTTCTTGAAATTTAGTTTGACTTAATATAGCTCTCGATACCCAACATGACCAAATATTGAGACACCTGATTCACTTCCATTGAGCCATAAAATCAAAAGTGAGATCAGGTGATGATGTTTTTTGGGGTTGAGGTCAGGGATCTCTGCAGGCTTATCAAGTTCTTCCACACCAAACTTGACAAAGCATTTCTTTATGAACCTCGCTTTGTGGGAAAGGCCCTTCACCAAAATGTTCCACAAAACACACGATTCTGTGGCGTGTCTTTGTTCTGGAGAATTAAGACTGGAATTAAGGTGCCCAACCCAAACAGCCCCAGACCATTATTCCTCCGCCACCAAATTTTACATTTGACACTATGCAGTTCAGTAGAGGTTTTCTTCGTACCACACCAACCAAAGCTTGGTGCTGGGTGGACCTGCTCTGCTTCCACTTGGTGGCTGAACGGTTAGTTCCAGCTATTTCCATTTCACAATAGGCAAGGCAAATTTATTTGTGTAGCACACGATTACACACAAGTTCGTTCAGTGTGCTTTACTGAGAGAAAAGAAGCATAAAAAGAAAAGTAAGTGATAAAGTAACAATTAAAACAAACAGTGACACTCACAGGGCCTGGCATAGCAATGCAGAATTGTCATTGTCTAATTTTACTGGCCTCATGCCGCATTCCACCTGTCATAAGTACAGCCACCGGGCTTCTCTGAAAGATGTCTTGACCATGATTTCACTGGGTGGTTCGGTTCAGGGCTGTGAGTCTGGAGCGACTGAAAGACTGGCTTTGTGCCCTGCAGGGCGTTCTTTAGCGTCAGGGTCACGGTGGGATTTTGATGCCTGCCGGCTTACTCTTGGCCCAGACTGCACCAACAGCACAAAAGCGGTTCTGTGTGGCCAGTGTGGGAAGAACACAGCGTGAGATTTTATGACCCAGAGTAGCCACACAGCCCAGCTAAAGCGACTGAGTCGAGGGCATATAAAATTACAAAGGCCACTGGTTTGGTTCGGGTCAGTTTCCATGTTTGCAGTATGTTTTAGCGTTGGTTATATTTATGACCTTTGTGTTTATGGTGCATTGCAAGCGTTCCCTGTTGAAAGTCGTTTAGCAGATTCCGCCCAAATACGTTTTCTGACCAAAATATTCACAGACAGCGTGGTCCGGCGATAAACACAAAAAGTACTTGTCCGCCAGCCACCACCATTTGTATCTGGAACAGAGCGGTGCTTATACTGTTCCAGCGAGAGAACAATTCATTTCTTTTTCCCAGCGCCGTCCAGACATTCGCTCAAACCGCCCTGCTCTGACCTGACCAGGAAAAGAAGAAAGATCGGTTTATTAGGGTCTTCAGTTAAAACGTAGAGGTCACGAGATGACTGAAAGTGTGTACAGACAGACTGCGTGTATGAAAAAGAGTAAAATACAACACATGGGGTTGGATAAACGATGAAAGGGATGTAACCATAATGTGAGATTATTATGTAAAGAGGGAAAAGTGATCTTTGAGAATAGTCAACTAGCTATATGAGTAAAATGTACACTACAAGAAAACCCTTTAAAGAAGGGATACTGCATCTCTTGGTGCAGCCATTCATCATGCCTTTCCAAATTTAATGCATTTACCCTTTATCCATAGTGTCTCAAAAAGGCGAGCTGGAGATTTCTACATCTGAGCAGCAAAATATTAAAGGCAAAAAGTTCAGCCTTCAAAGTGGAGAGTGAAATCAATATCTCATATAACTCAATATCGGCACAGCACTGGCTACTGTGTATATTCCAGCAAGAGTGAACAATATGGCAAAAAAGTCACAATACTGTACAAAAAGAAATTGTCCAGATTTTATTTTCTGAAAATTTGGAGTGGACAAAACCAAGCACCACGTTTACAAATATTATCAAAGAGCATGGTACACACACACATATACACACACACACACACACACACACA
>JBBIGA010000007.1:6970136-6990528 GCA_037576975.1 Alestes dentex
CTCTCTCTCTCTCTCTCTCTCTCTCTCTCTCTCTCTCTCTCTCTCTCTCTCTCTCTCTCTCTCTCTCTCTCTCATAGCAATGCTCTAAAATGGCCACACTCCTTGATAGCTGTCACTCACTCTTCCTCTGGCCTGAGTCGGTCTTTATCTGTCTGAATGCATTTAGATTATCTCCACCCATATGAACCCAGTTTGGCTTTATTTCATTTCACGCTGCTCTGGATTCTCTGTACCACCTGGCCAATGTAAAAAGAGGAGAAAAAACAGCATTTTGTTAGGTGTGAAGAAAAAAAATGACAAAGAGAGCACGTAGCTGGAGTTGAAAAAAGGGAGGCTATCGCCCTTGGTTCAGAGACCCTGCTATTATTGAACTGCCACAGCTATCAGAGGAGCGGAGGTCAATTTTTTTTTCTTTTCTCCCCCTTTGAAAAGAAAGTAATTTTCTGTCACTTTTGTGAAGATGAGGCAGCCATCTTAGTGCTTTGCCCGCCCCTCGCTCTCTCTTGCTCTCTCGATCTCTCAGGAAACCTGCAGAAAATGAGGGTGAAGGCCCCACCACTATTTTACAGCCTTATTCCAATGCTATTGATTTTTCTGCTCTAATAGCTGGCGCACCCCCCCCTTCCTCACTAGTTCAGATTATTGTGCAGATGATTATTAATCAGTGTTCACTGGAGTCACAGTGCACCAGAGCATTTTAACACTTCATTTATTCCCTTGATGCTCGCGCCCGCTGCGGACCAATCGCCTCCCCGCATCTCCGCTCCGCAGCCAATCAATGGGCCCGCTTTGCAGAGGAGCTCCAATTATGACAAACGATCGAGGACGAGGGTATTCGTTAAGGCCGCAGTGTCGCCGCGTCCTTGTGTTGACGTGACAGCGAATTATTCTGTGATTTATTTTGTTTCCAGTTCACTAAAATTGTGTCAGTGCTTAATGCTGGTGGTCAGTGTGTGGTTATGGTAAGTCTGTGGTATTTGTTGTTTTTCTGTGTATGCTTTATGATGCTCATTATGTATCATTTTCCTGACCACACACACACTGGAATCTTTCAGCGTCTGATCTGTTCAGGCCATGCAACTTTTCTCAGTCATTCATTCATTCATTTATTTATTTATGCGGGACATTGCACATTAACCAACTCAAGTTGGTCAGTATAGAGGATGAGTGAAAGGTGTGACCTGCATATGCACCTTCAAGAAAAAATAGTAGAAATAATGATGTATGTAATTAAATATAAACGATTCAAACACACAAATCATTTACATACAAACAACCTAATAAAACATGCACGAAGCACACAGAGAATAGAGGTGGAAATAAAGTAGAACGCAAAGACAGTGCTGTAGGTTTGCTTGTGGGCAGAACTTTTATTTCCTCTCATGTTTCTCTTTGTTTCGTGGTTGCTGTTTTTCCTTGCTTACTCATGCTCTCGTCCTGCTTGAGGTTGTGGTTGTGGTTCTACAGCGTCATCTACTTCCTCTCCCTTCTTTTCATCGGTGACATGGCGAAATAACAAGCTTAGCTTTAAGTTCACGTTAAATAATCTCCACCTCAGACCAAAACAATCACCATGGATCACACCACTTTGCTGCAGTCCAATTACATTAACACAGACGTGGAAATGATCTCAGATAATCCCCCAAAAATTACAGATGATCATTGTTAATTCCTGTATGATGTATAATAACAGTACAGAGGTTTCTTGAGAGTTCATATAATGACCTTATTTAAGATAAGGGCTGTGTTTTATACGGTAAGGTGCTAATGAATTTAATTACAGATAGTGCTACAGGAATATTATATGCTGAATATTTTAAAGACAATTGCAGAATAATTATACAGCACAGCATTGTAGATACTAGACACTAGAAATGACTGTTGTATTAATTCAGTCGTTTTTCTCTTCTCGAACATTTCTGTAGTACTGTTTAACATAATCCTCCTCCAGTGATCTATATTACATCCACCTCCATGTAACACTTCCGTAGTGACCCACCCATCACCTTGTCTCCGCGGAATGCTCCAGTAAGTCTGTGACTGCAGTTTTATACTTTGACTTTAACCACATTTTAGTCAAAAAGAGAACCTACACTTCATCCAGACACAAACCGTTTATACATAATCTAGCTCTCTATTGGTTGGCTGTGTGATTTGTTGGAAAAGGCCAAATGCCCACCTTTGAAGAGACTGATAAACCAAGTACACACCTAAAGATGTGTAAAAAAAAAAAAATACAAATACATTGTCAGTGTAACACAGACTACCTCCAATTGTGGGAAGTATAACTAGCACATGAGTTTATGGCTGTGTTTGAATAAAACACAAGAATGTCTCCTCGTTAGTATAGTGGACAGTAACTCTGCCCCTCACATGGAAGACTGGGGTTCAGATGCCCAACAGGGAGGTTTTCCTTTCGGGCCGCCTGGTGGCCTGATGGTTAGAGAAATGCCTCTATGATCAGAAGGCCGTGGGTTTGAATCCCAGGACTGCCATTGGCACCACTGAGGTACACTTGAGCAAAGTACCATCCCCACACACTGCTCCCTGGATACAGCATCAGTGACTGCCCATTGCTTCACTTGGTGAATGGGTTAAATACAGAGAAGAATTTCACACTGTTCAAACTCCCTTTCCTGTCTGCGTTGCCGGATAATGTATGCGAATCCATGTGCTAACCAGCTCTGACAGTATAATTATTGAAGCAGTGGTTTACAGATCAGGCAAAACCCATGGAAGCATATAAGAAGTTTTATGTAAGCGTCCCTATGTCTGTATCCCTACGCGGCCCTTAAACTTACTTTCCTATTTGCTTTTGTTGGTTATAACTGATCTATAACCCTCACTGATTGTATTGGCAGAAGTTGGTTAGCATGTGGATCAGGCAAAATCGGTGAACGCAGAAGGGAGAGAGAGTTTAATTCGATCGTTTCTGTTGTTATTGTCATTCAGTCACTTAAAAGCATTCAGTGAAATAATTCTTTGTAGCAGGTAGGTCATGTACGGTAGTAGGATTAAGAGATATACATTCTAACATGCTGATCAACCAAAAGATGAAAACAAAGATTCAGGGCTTTGCTTTAAAGATCCAGGGCTGAAGCCCAGCCCTGGCACTGCCAGTGGCTGGCAGTCTACTGGATAAAGGGTTTAGTTTCAGAAAAACAGTGTCGAAGGAGCTATGCGTGTAGTCCTTTAGGCCCCAGGTTCTTGAAGTTTCACACAAAAACATCATAAATGGGGCCGCAGGGAAACGTTCTCTCTTAATCCAGGTTTAGATACTCAAGCTGTGATGCATCCTCACATGCATGCACATGAAAGTGTGACATTTCCAAAGAACAACCGATTGTGTGAAATGTGAAAGATTATCAAGAAAAGCATAAATATTATTAAGAACAAAAGTGACCAGGGAAGCCTTCTGTAAATGGTCCTATAGCTGTTTACGATCTGAAATGCCAAACTGCTCCTGCCCTGATGCGGGTTTGGCTTGCAGCGTAAGTTGCCATGGTGATGAAGCCCAGGAAACAGTGATCCAGTCGAGATACAGAAAATCCAGGGTTACACTGAACTAAGCTTGAAGTTTCCTAAGCAGTAAATCCTGCCTCATGAGACAGGCCCCTTTGTTATTAGCTATGACCAATCCATCTAATATGAAAACAAAGTTTATGTAATAGATAATAATAAAACTAATTAAAGCATCAGACAACATCAAAGACAAAGTAAAAGAGTGCATGCTGCTCCAGAGAGAAAGAAAAAAGACCCTCGTAAAATTGCTATTGCTATTAATAACTGAATTCAGACCAACAGCTTTCATGGAAGATGTGCTTTAAGTCCCACAGTTCATGGATTCTCAAGTTTTGTGTTGTATAATTGAAAATGTTTAACTTGAACCCCCCCCAAACATATCGAATACATGTAGGAAATGTTATTAGGCCTGATTTTAAGCCATCAATTATTTTCCCCTTTTATGAATAGAAATCACAGACACTGCCCTGTTGTAATATTCAGAACAAACCTTTTCCCCCATTTAAAGGATGTGTGTGCAGTTTAAGAGCAGGAAACACTTCTCTGTATCATGTAAATGCATTTGAGGGAGGGCCACACAAAACATGGGAAAATCACATAAATATCAGGTGGTCATGTTACAGATGTGGCTGATTTATATCCCGAGAGTAACGTAAGATTGAGCAGCTTGCAGAGGCTGGTTTAGGGTGGATTTTCCTTATATATAAACTTGTGTTAGGCTATTAAACAATGTGATGTCTATAGACTTCGACAGTTGCAGCAGGTGAGGCCTTGAAAATGTGCTGAACGTTTGTTTACTAGTAGAATTACACCGTTTAAACTCTCAGGATTGGATGTATGTGTGAGAAGACGCTTCGCAATACGCTGTGACGTGGCTGCAGTAAGTAGGTTGGAGTGGAATTAAACGGCTGAAGAATGCTTTTCGTGAAGGACCTTCATTTCTTCACACCTACGTCTCTTCGTCACTGAATTTTCTTGCTCTGTTTACCTATAGATCTGTACAGAAATCTCACCCTCTGTGGAGCGTTTGGCTGTTGCATATTACATTGTTATCCTTTCTTACTCTGTAGTTCTACAGACAAGCATCATTTTTTGTTCGATTAGTCGGATGTGTGCAAACTTCTGTACATGAGTCTCGTTGCATCATCTTTTGTCAGTTTTCATTACAATGGAATCCATCCATCCAGATGCTCAGTTACATGCAGATTCGAGTGAAAATGAAACCGGCCTGAAACTAGACCTGAGGAGAGACACTTGAAGGTGCACCCATCACACCTTTCGCTCGTCTCCTCTCTACTCCTCTTTGACTGTTCAGAGAGAGTTTGTGCGACTCAGCTACAGAGTCTGAGCACACTAATCTTTGTTCCCCATGCTGGGTCTTCGTCTGCGAGAGAAGTTCTTTCTCTGTGTGTTATGGAGACAAAGACAAGTGTAAATGAACAATGGGTGCACTGAGAGAGCCTGTGTGTTTTATACTAAAAGAGTGTTTTGACAGAGTGTTGTGGCTCATGTATGAAACACTCAGACATGAAGTCTCACCTTCGCTGTTGCAGATCGCGTTCGAGCATTTTAGCTGCTATTGTTCCTGTCCATACTCTTCACGAGGCTCCCTGGCAGTTTGACCGCAGGAGCGTCTGCAATTCTGTTATTCTGTCTTCTATTATTTTCTTGGTTTGAATTTGCTGGAGCTGAACCGAAGCAATTTCTTCGAGCCGTAATCAGGCTGACTTGTAGGTCTCTTCATTTCACGTGTGTATGTGTTTCTTTTTGGGTTTTGTTTTTGTTTTTTTGTTTTTCAACTTAAAAGTTTTCTTAGTTTTTTTTTTTTTTTTTTTTTTTATCGATAGATGCATGAGTGAATGGAGAGACAGATGGATAGAAAGACCAACAGACGAACAGACAAGCAGAGACAGATCATATGCAAAAGCTGCATAAATAAGCACACTGTACTTACATAGAAAACATTTCTACGTATTTTAATGCAGAATTACTGTGTGTTTGCTGAACTTACATTTAGAAAGACCGTTTTTCAAATAGTGCTCGTTCAAAATTCTTGTCACATGTTATACTTACTCCACATAAAAATAAAAATGGTGCACTAAAAATTGCAGAAATAATAAAAAGTTCCCTGTATTTAAAAAGAACCATATTAACCACTCATAAATCAAGAAAACTATAGAACATGCAGGATTTTTAGCACTGTATTTTACGCTTCAGAACAGATTTCCCAAAATACCCTTTCCTCCAGTTATTTTCATTCATTTTGAGTGGTTTAATTGATATATATGCATATGTAGGCTTGGATGTATGCGGTACAGAATGTGTGTAAAGAAAACATCCACATTGGTACTACAGCACTTTTCCTGTCTGAGCAGCACTAGGGCCTTAACAATAGCAAGCTAATGAGGATTAAGTGAGGGGGGAAAAAGGAGAGCAGGTAGTTTTAATTCCCTGTAGCAGAGCGCCGTCCTACCCAGCCTTTCTGCCTGAGTCTTTGTCCCTCCATGCGGGAGATTTTACAAACCCAAAGTGGCCCACTGCGCACAAATCCCCCCACTGCACTCTAATCAAACGTGTTTGGACCTTTAAAAAAAATGCCTTTTCCACTTTATCCATTGAAATGGAATCAGGCAGGGTAGTGGACTTTAAATTTACCTCAGCCCAGCTAATCTTCTCAAATCCACTCCCCCCCTTCCATTACCACGCTGCTGTCCAGGTTTGTTATTATTGCTGTTTTGTTCTTTCTTCTAAAGACACATTGACTGGAAACTTTTCTTTTTATCCATTTGTTCCAAGCAAGAGCTCACTTGTAAGTAAGTGCGAGGGGAAGACTTGATAGATTTAAATTCCGCTTGGATCTGGCCATGTACGATTGACTGGGGGGGGGGCTTATGAATGTACAAGGCCAAGTGTTACAGAAAGTGGGAGCCGAGAGAAGAATCACAAGACACACGTGGATACACTCATCAGCCTTAATATTAAAACCGCTGATAACACTGATTATCCTCTTACAATCTCACCAGTCAAAAGGTGGGATACAGTGCTGTGCAGAAGTTTTAGGCACCTATGTAAATAGTTTAAAGCCAATTTTCTCAGCATGTGATAGTGTTTTTTTTTTTTCCTGCTAGCAAAGTTAACATTAAAATGAATGCAAGAAAGCAGTTCAAAGCATCAAGATTTGTTTTGTTTGAAAAAGAGTAGGTGATGTTTTGTCAGCTGGTAATGAGAACGCAGCTTTGGTTCTGGATGCCTCCAGGCGCTGTTTGTATTTGTGACACTCCAGCAGCAGCTCCCGATTTAATTTAATGAAGCACTGGTTTAATCGAACCACGTTTCAGCAAGGAACACATTGATATACTGAAAATAAAATCAGTATTTTCTGGACAATGTCATTTGTGTTTATTATATTTAGTTTTATTTTGTAATATTAAAAAACTCAGTGCTTGCCTAAAGAGTTTTTAAATATTATTTTTTGCAGGTTCCCAAGACTTTTGCGCCTGTAAATTTTTAGACAGCAGACCACCACTGGGGTTCTTGAGCAAGACCCTTAACCCCAAGTTGCTCCAGGGAGACTGCCCCCTGTAGTTAGGGGATGGAAGTCGCTTTGGATAAAAGCATCTGATAAATACCGTAAATGTAAATGTCTACCTGTATGTGCATCACTTACCTGGGGAAAGTGACTGGCTCCAGGATTTACTATTGGAAGAAAGCAAGATGACAGAGGCAGTGTGAAGCTCTGGTCAACGTTCTGCTAGAAGGAACGTCACAAAGAGTTCAATGTGTTAAACTTTGGTCTTGGCCAAAAAAAAAAAAAATTCCCTAGATCTCAACCCAATCAAGCATCTGTGGCATGTGGTGGACAAACTAGTCCAATCCATGGAGGCCCCGCCTCACAATTTACAAGAATTAAAGGATCTGCTAGTAAAGTTTTGGTGCCAGATCCCACAGCACACCTCAGACTTTGGGAGATCAACCAGTCAGAGCTGTTTTTGCAGCATGAGCAGGAATATTTGGCAGGTAGTTTTAATGTTATGGCTGATGGATGTACATGTCGTCTGCATGGTTTCACACCGTGCTGTTACCTCCCCGCCTTGTTCTAATATTTCCCAAATTGCAATTTTCTGTTTTTCGTCTTGATATATTTTTCACTGTGAAACTTTGTTACCTCCTACCCAGGCAGATTATTGGTATTTTTTTTTCTTTTCTTTTCTTTTTTGGGCATAGATATGATATTTCCACGGTTCATTGCTCACACTGTGCCTTAAGGCAATGCAACACAATAAAATACAGCTTTATAAACCGATTTCTGCACAACAGCCCCAGGCAGCATTCTGCACTCAGAGAGCAAAATCTTTAGGGGAACGAGATGTGGTGCACGCCTCCATTCAGCACTGTCTGACATTAGGTGGGAAGCAATAAGCTGTGGGAGATAAGAGAGGTAATGCAGAAGCTGGGTAGAGTCTTAATAATCATCATGTCTACAGTGGTTTCGCTCCTCCTGCCTCTGATAGCGTTATGGCCATCAGTGTGTGTCCTCACTTCGCTGAGACTAAGCGTATGTTCTGGAGGTTTTCCTGGAGGCATAAAGATGAGAACAAGCATTGGGAGACTGTACCGTTCTGGTAATGACAAATAGCTCCTTGTCTCAGCTCATTTTGGCTGTTTTAGAATTAGACCTGATCGTTTTAGCCAAGTCAATGCTAACGATGTATTAATTAGTACATCCCCAAGAGCTGACATGCGGATTGCAATGCAGAGAGTGTCTGAAATCCAATGAACTAACCATAGACAGTGTTCAGACAGGACAATTCTGTAGGATTATTTCAGTAAATATCCTGCAGAAATGTCCTAAAATAGACAGTCCTACAGTAAAAATCTCCTAAAATATAAAGGTCAGTGTGTAGGGCCACGTTTCACCTGTTCTCTTCTCACAAAATCTTTCATAGCAACTGTTGCTAGGTTCAGCGTTCTTTACAGAACACTGGCAGAAATTCCTTTCAGCCTAATGACACACGCACGCATGCACACACGCGCACGCACACACACACACACGCGCACGCACACACTCTTAAGAGGGAAGTGAGGTCAGTGCAGTGTGTCACTAGTAGCATGATAACAGGCGTGCTAACAGGGAGGGCAGTTGCAGTAGGGGTTTGTGGGTAGCAGACCAGGGGACAGTTGGAGCAAGAGAGAGGGCACACACACACACACACACACACACACACACACACAAACACACACAAAGATTAGTAAGGCAATGACAGATAGGCCTTGCCCTCTCACAGTTGCTATTCTCTCAGCAGTGCATGGTGGATTTGTGAATTATAGGGATGAAATTAACTTGAGCCTCAGCTGTCACAACATCAGTATATCCCCATGTCCTGATCTAAGACCCAGACACACACACAAACACACACACACACACGCACACACTCACTCACAGACTTCCCTCCCACACCACCTGTTCAACTCTCTGGTTAGACACACACTCCACCTACTCTTATAGAGCACAGACCAACTCATGGGACTGTGTGTGTGTGTGTGTGTGTGTGTGTGTGTGTGTGTGTGTGTGTGTGTGTGTGTGTGTGTGTGTGTGTGTGTGCGCGCGCGTATTTGCATGCCCTTCCATTGTGCAAAGAAGAAAATCCGAGGAGATTTCCGTAGCTTCTGATTTATGCTTTGATGCTCTGCACTTGTCATGCATTCGTCTGTCTGCTGGAGCTTTATGAGACAGATGCCTGCGCTGGTCTAACATCTGCCCCGCATCCTCTGCATTTCTCTCTCTCTCTCTCTCTCTTTTTCTCACACACAGACTCACTCTCTCCCTCTCACTCACTCACACACACACAAACACACACACACTACATCAACTTTTAACAGACACAGAGACAGCTTTTGCAAAACAATGACTTGTTGGTGCTTCAGCTGATATAGTTCTTTTCAACAACACTTATATAATAATAATAGTTGAAAGCTGTAAACACTGCAGCACTACAAAACAATCCAGTCAGTGTAGTGACCTATAAACAGCAGTGCGACTGCACCAGTAGTCAAAAAGAATGACTCGGACTTACACGCTGCCGCTGACAAAGTTTAGTCTAAGAAGGAAATGCGTACTTATAAAGGAAGTTTGTGTAAATAGTTTTATTCTGAGTAATTTGGAGTATTTCTATCAGCCCATTCATCGCTAAATCTTCACACAAGGCAAAGGGTGATTTGTTTTTTTTTTTTTAATCATTAAACAAAATTAAAGATACGAGGTTGTTTTGACAGGGAGAACAATGTATCTGTTATAAATTGTTTAGCAGCTGATGTGTTTGAATGACTTCTATGAATGGATATTTCAGCAAGACAGCACGAGATCTGCTCAATAAATGAGGGAGCGGTTTGAGGAGCATGTTCAAGTGCCAGCACAATCAGAGTCATGTCCAGACAGTGTAGCCCCGGGTCAAGAATTGAAGTGAGCTGTTGATGTCTTTGGGGCCAATGAGGTCACTCTTCACTGTGTCCATACATTCTTAGACATTGATTGTACTTCTCCAGCCGTTCCTTGTCATAGTTTACCAGTGATATTTACCTATAATTGGTCTCATTTGTCATTTGTTCTGGATTTTCGTTCTTGCATGCTGAGTAGGGCTGCAGTGATTAGGCTACAAAGTCAGTTAATATTCAGCAGCATTGGTTATGGAGAAAAGTCAAAGCATTGATGACTTTAAAAATAAAAGTGTCCTATAATGCTCTGTGGGGTTAAGAAGATACACTCTGGCCATTCTGATAGATTGTAGTACACTGGAGGAAGCATAGAGGGCAGCATCACTACTGTTGTTTTCGCAGTAGATCCTAAACAAAATCGTTTCTACTTTAAACCGCCTCAACAGAAAGTGCACATATTCAATCTCAAAAAACTCACAACCACCTAGCAATTTAAAAATGGCCCCGAGTTCACTGCAATCACCAAATGGCGGAAATATAACATTTTATGAAATTTCCTGCTGGCATGAGTTGGACTTGGGGCTCTGTTGTCAGGAAGTCTTATTCCTCTCTGTCACTAAAAACATCCCAAAAAGACTTTTACATGCCTGCTCTTACTTAAATCCTCTGGCTTAACTTAGAATTACAATGACCCTGTGACAGTTACATAATGAGAGGAAATTGCAGATGGTATAATAGTTTGATTAGTTTAGTTAGTTCATTAAATAATGTTAGCCATAATGCACGGGTGTGTGGAAGTTGAGACCTTTCAGAGCACAGAAACACCTCTCAGGCATCATCTGCCTTTACAAACTTGATAGAACTTAAGTAAAGGTATTAGCCTATTAAAAGCGGGCTCTAAATCAGGGCTTCTGTGAAGGACCTGCATTCCTCTACAGCCTTCCTAACATGTGCCTTGTCTGTCTTACGAAGCTGGAGGCCTGTTGATTAGGGAGTTGCCCCTGTGATCAGAAGGTTGTGGGTTCAAAACCCAGGACTACAAGTGGCATCACTGAGGTACCTTTGAGCAAGGTATCGTACCCACACTCTGCTCCCCGGGCACCCCCTCTTTGGCAGCAGCCCAATGCTTCACTTGGCGAATGGGTTAAATGCAGAAGAAGAATTTCGCATTGTTCACACGGTGTGCTGTGGTGTGTTCACACATGACTGTAAGGGACCACTTTACCTTACTGAAGTCTAGCCTGAGCCAGAACTGCTAGTCTGGAGCAGAAATGCCTCTGCGATGTTAGGCCTGGCTTCTCTTGCTCTTATAAAGCAAGTGGAGCGCACTGATACCATCACATCTCACCGCAGATAAAGCTCGACCTTGTTCTTGACTATAGAGCAAAAGTGGATCTGTATGCTCAGACCTCTCTTTTTTTTTTTGCTTTCCAGCGACCTTTGCACTTGGCAACACTCCAGACGGTGTTTCATTTTTTATTATCCTCACCTAGGGTTCTCATGGAATCTCTAGTATTTCTCTTCTTTAGGACAAATTTCAACATGGTTTCCGAGACATTATCTGACTAGCCAGCAAATCCAAACTGATTAATAGTGTCAGTCACACTACACTGATGCTCTAGTCTGTCTTTCAGGTGACATGGCTGAATTATTAGTTGTGGCCACTTCAGATTATACCTTCAGATTAAGCCAATAAAAGTTCATTATCATCGCATTCATCCTTTTTAGCAATATGTTTAATATAAATGTGTTCGCTGCCTGTTTCTTTGTGATTTCTATGCACTAAGCATTCCATCAGCATGCAGGAATCAAAGTCTTTGAGACACAAATGTTTCTCGGGGCACATCCCAGGACCCCCCACTCGGGTTTTGGAAACCTCTCACTATTTCTGAGGTCTGTGGGTCTGAAACTGTGATGATCTTTCATATGGAAAGCATCTGTCTTACAGCATCTGTCATATATGGAGATTAACTTGAAACGAAACAAAGGGTCCTTCCTCCTTAATGCTCCCCTTTTGTTCCTCCTCCAGCCTCCCCCACCGTAGCGGCATCTCCTCGACCCACTGAAGCCACCCTGAGCAGGGTAGCTCTGACTCTGTAATTGGGATAATAATGATTGGGTGGTTAGTGCCAGCTGGGTGACTAAGAAGGTCAGAAAGCAGCATGAAGCCTCCCTTATCTGTGGGTTTGAGCTGGATTCCATATGGCAGAAAACAATGCAGTTTGCAAGGCCATGGATGCACCACAATGCACTCGTATACACAAACACACACACACACACACACACACACACACACACACAGATTGCAGTTTTGTTTAACTTTATCCAGGTTTTGTTTTTAGTTCACATAATTTTTCATAAAATGTCTGTTTTCTTTATTTCCGTTCCTTTTTTCAATTGAACATGTTTGTTTTACTGATTATTATTTAAAATCTCTGTTAGCGCATTAATGTTGAAAACAAAAACTTATTCTTTTGTGTATTTTGTTTTTATAACTTGTATACATTGAAAAAAAATTTCGCCACTTTTCCACGCAGCTCAAAAATGTTGCATCTTCGTGAAATGTGTGGCCACACCTGCACTGGTGCGAGTAATTAAACCCTATTGAATCACACAATTATCCCTGACTAAATCGCTGACAATACATATCGCGGCACATCTGCTGAGGCGGCTGGGGAATAGCAGACAGTGTGAGGTTAAGTATGAGTGTGCGTCCCCTCCTTCTCCTCCCATCGCCTCCAGGCCCCGTCCCATGTGACCTCATTGACTGGGTATCCATGGCAGCAGGACGCCCATAGCAACCCATGCTAGCGCGCGTACGAGGCACAGGTTACTGCTGCACACTTCTTTTAGCTGCTGTCATGGAGGGATTTACTTCTCCCTGCCTTTTCTTTTCTTCTTTTGCACTGAATGGCCATTTCATTTGGGTTATGAATGCGCGGTCTGTGTATTAGGTGATGAAAAATCTTCAGAGAACAATATGCTTCCCCAGCCTCCCCTGCGTGGTGGCCACTTGGGTCGCCTAATGAAGTTCCTCTGTGTCCTCCCCTCCTCGTGACTTTGAAAGCGGCATAGCCAGCGCGAAAGTCGTTCTTTTTTAACGATGGTCGTTAATCCCGTATGGAGTGCGTGATCGTACCTCACTTTCAAGTCTAAATTAAGAAGAGAGGCCTCTTTTTCTCCCGCCTTCTCTTCACTGGCCCTTTTCTTTTTTCTACTACGATCTAATTTAATTAAAAGGGAAGCTGGCACTCTCTCGCCGACATATTACTCATTCACAGAGTGACTTTGTTTCCTGCGAGGCCGGGCCCGAGCCGTAAAGCACAGAGAAAGGACAAAGGCTCGGTGCTCTTGGAGTTTAATAAGAAGGAGCCAGGTCACTGATCTGAACATGGCACAAACACAAGGACGGACACAGGAGTCGAAGCCCGCACTGAAACAAGGGACTCCTATGGCAAAATGAGAGCAGAGGTGGGGTTTGTGGACTGAGGAAGGTCAGATCGGATGACTGAACAATGTTTGGTGGTCTTCTTCAAACAAAAATCTTCAAAAGTCTTCAAAAGTTTAGACACAGGTAAAAATAGATAACAGTAATAGTGGTACCGTATACAGTGTAAAACTATAAGATTATATAGATGAGGTCTTCAGGCCAGCTTGCTCCTGATTGTCTCCATCCATCTTGTTTCTACCCGTCTTCCTCCTTTATGTTCAGCTGCTCCTAGCGAAACTTTTTTCCCCAGTGAATTTGTTCTTCTCATAATATGTCCAAGATAAAAACTTTGGTTTAGATTATTGGGAATTGACCTGGTCAAAGATCTTTTTATTTCCAAAGATTTTTTTTTTTCCCGTCCAAGGTCCTCTCAACACCAAAGTCTCTTCCCATCCCGCTTATGCATGAAGGACCACAGCGAAGACCATAGCCTGGATCATTCCGATCTTTGTTTGAAGAGTCACAGTGGTACATTTGAATAACTTTTCAAGGTCCTTCCTCCTTGTTCTGCTCTGCGCCAGTCTGTGGCTTGTTTCCTGACTGCTGGACCTGTTCAGTGTGTGACCGCAGGGATGATCACCTGCATCCCCTGTGGTCCCTGTTGAGGATGGGCGTTTGGGATGACGAACAGATGGATAATATACTTCAATCATCTGATTTAGACATTTCTTGATAAGTTATCTGCCTGGGTTTCGATCACTACTGATCAAATACAACCCATTTTGTGCTACATCTTTCTATATTACTACGGAACCAACTACAGCTCTGTTCATTACTCCGAATGCTTCTGATTTTTTTTATGCTTCCGAGAAATGAATTGAAATCAGTTAAGCTGTAGAGCAGCAGAACCGTAATAGAATCATTTTAGACCTGCCACAGTTTCATTTTATTGGGATTGTTAATCCACTTTCTTCAACTATGATTCCGAACTTTTGAGTGCTAGTGCACTAAAGATATCAGAGCTGCTGGTTGGCCTTGCAGGTTCATGATGGGTCTTTGCCACTTGGAAATAAATGGCAGCGAGATTCCCATTACTGGATCTGATGCCTGTGCTGGGAGACGGAATGAGTGACAGAGCGTGAGCACTCCAGTGACCGTATCTGAGAGGTCCATGTCCTGGTGGCAATAATTTGGTGGGTTATGGGTTATGGCTATTTAGTGAGCATGTCAGAGAGCCCTCCTCTCTCCCAGCTGTCAAAGATAAGTGACGAGGCTGCCGAATGACTGCTATTCATTTTTCTAAGTGCTGTTCCATGGTGTCGCTTCATTTGGCCCATTACGATAAAGTCTACGGATGTCATTATCAGAACTGTGCTATCTCAGTGGAAATATTGCACGTATTCACGCCGCAGTGCATTAAGCTGCATAAGCTTCTTTATGGCTCCCTAAGCACGCTGTGGGGGGAGGTATCATAATGGCCCAGCGCAAATATGGACATATGTTACTGAAAAGGAATTCGCACTTGCCGGAAATGAAATTACTGGCTTCCAATACTTCAGTGACCGGGGGAAATATAATGAGAAGCTGCCGCAAGTGCTTCAGATCCAGGCTGCGCCTCAGGAGAACTATACACATATGCACACGCGTACACGTGCATTCACACACTGGGCAATACTAGCCTAGTTAGATGTGATTGTGTACGATGAATCACTTTTATTGTTCATCAGACCGGGCTTTAATCGAAACCGGAGAATTTAAATTGATTCTTTTCTCCTCTGTAAATGCAGCAGCTCTCACGCACACACCGATGTAGCAATTTGTAAAAGGCTTACGAAATACGTTATCTTTTAAACTTTGCCTGTTTCCCGGAGTTATGAGGAAGAAGAATGTGTTCTTTTCTCTAAATGTATTACACGTTAGAAGTATCTGCAAAATAAAAGAAATCTTCAGACGTCTTCCCATTTATCCCACTGAAATCTCGATGGAGATTGTGGAATAGATGAGGGTCAGCAAACACTCCTGGAACCTCCTGGAGTCTTTAGAGAGAAGGTTTTGCAGTCTTAATCACCCTGTTGTGTTCCCTCACACCACTAAGCCAGTTTCAGCTGATCCCGGAGCAGCGACTGGACGCTGTCAGAGACCTCGCAGGTTGCTGGCGCTGCTCCTGAGCCAGCGTGTGAGGTCCATCTGGCTGAGTGGCAGGCAGGCTGCTTTAAACTGATAATGGCCTTTAATTTAAGCCTGTGGTGATTTAGCTGAGCTTGGCCGGCCTCCCGAACCGCGGACTTGAAAGCATGAAACGGAAACTATTACCTTTGGAAGTGTCATCAGTCACCCTGCAGGTGCTGAGGGTGGAGGAAGAAGGAGTGAAGGAAAAATTCTGTGAGTGTTTGGATGATGTGCTTAATAATGCAGTGGTGGATCAAATTCAGCACACGCACTCAGAAGACCGCTGCCCGGCCAGCACGTGTCGACCCCCCCCCCCACATATTTGCTTCTGCCCATTAGCTTTAATAACTCTGTGACTGCTTCAGCGTGCCACTGACCTTCCCAGAAGAAAGCACCGATCTTATGTGTGCTTTCGTTTAAAGCCCTTCTGCAAATGGTGTGATAACGGCAAACTAATACATTCATTGCTTGTCGTACAATAGGAGGTGATGGCAGTAAAATCTTGACCACATCCTGAGGCAGGCTGAACATCATTTATGTTCATGTACCGGCTTATAGCACTCGACGTCCGGCCTGCAGTGCAGGGAATAGACGACCTTCTGGTTCCATCAGTCTTCCAGCTTAGTGTTCCCTCAGTTCCACCATTTCTATTTGCCCACGCATCATGAAATTTTGACACAGTAAAAGGCTCAACTGGTGTTTTCCAATTACATAAAAAGTGAAAAGCGACCGAAATGGACATAAAATGTTTTATGTTGTTATGTTATGACAGCTATGATATATATATATATATAAAAGCTGTTTTTCTGATAGTTAACATGTATATTCAATAATATTAATTTGGGGGAATTTTTTAAATATTATTTTTGTGCCCAAGACAGTATCGTATAAGTATGTCTGAGCACAAGCATTCACATCAGATAAAAATAAGCTTTTACTTCTGTTTCTTCTTATCTAAAATATATCCAATACAGTATCATGTGTCGTGTAATGCATATGATGTCTTTGTCAGTTATGTAAAAATGAAACACACAGCTTTGAGTAACCTGTGAAAAAAGTAGTACTCCACTCCATGATGAGAGCCTTAGCAGATGCCTTTTGGACCTTTTGACCTCTCGTTTTAACTGTCATATTCATTTCAGGATCCAGTTACAAAGCTGCTACTGTGACAATACCTTCACCTTCCCTGAATCCCACAGGCTGCGGGGTGGTTCTGCGCCTCACCTGGTTCTGTTGGGACGTGTTATCTCTGTGGGTTTAGTATTACCAATAAAGCCACTTCATTGTTCTACTAATCTACAGTGCTTTGCAAACACTGGGTTTAAATTAAAAGCTTCTAACACATGCCTTTGTTCCCACACAACCCACCCCTCCCTGCCCCAGCTACACACACTCGCACACAACTTTAGTGTATTTGCTGAAAGGTTTCATATGGTTGCTCAGTGGCCATCTGGCAGAGAGTCCACAGTTGTTGTGTGGTCTTTACGGAGAGCGTCAGTCTGTGTGGGTGACTGTCCTAATCCTGACCAGCCTCTGGGTTCTGTGAGAGTTTTCGGAGTGAAAGACAGGCGGGAACGCCCTCGTCAACTCTGTGACATATCCCATCACAACCACTTCCACGCTCTGTTGTCTGTAAATGAGGTCTTGGGCCTCACTGCCAAATCAGACCATTTTAGAGGACATGAATATTTCATCCAGATGATAAAAAACACATTAGGTGCTTTGGGGAATAGAGATGAAACCTTTCGAAAGGACCTGGCTGGTGAAGAGGGCTGTGTGTGTGTGTTTGTGTATGTTTGGATTTCATACATTTTCAAAACAAAAAATATCCTGGTTTTGAGGGGAAAATAAACAGGGCCAATCCATGGGATCAACTAAATAGTTTTTTTTTTTTACACTTAATGAACAAATCAGTTTCATTTTGGTTACTGAGGTTGAGATCAAGTTTAGGTTTAGGCGAGTTTTCTTATGTGGGTAGTTTGGTTGTAGCTGTGTGTGTGTGTTTGAAAAGTATGGGAGTTTTGGGGCTACATAACAGTACTATTACATAACAGGAGGGAAAGACAGTGAGAGTCTGTAACAGAGAGAGAGAGACTGAAGTAAGGAGATGAAGTACAACAGAGTGAAGACAGAGAAAAGCTCTGAGGGCAGGATCTGAGCGCTGAGAGACAAAAGTTTGGACCCTTATCGATGCTGTGGAGCGGGTTGAGCCGAGTTGCAGGAGTTGAGCTGGAGTATAGAGGCTTAATTAAAGCTATTGCACAGTTCAGCGGCTCTTTTTCATCATTCTACAGGGGAACGGCCATGTTTATTCATTTCTCCTGTTCATTCTCTCTCTTCTCTCTCTCTCTCTCTCTCTCTCTCTCTTTCTCTCTCTCTATCTGTCTCTCTCTCTCTCTCTCTCTCTCTCTCTCTCTCTCTCTCTCTCTGCCTGTCTTCAGCAGTCACAGAGTTCGGATGGGAGATCAGTGGAGATTACAATGCGATCTTGGTTCCGATAACAACTTCTCCCTCTCTTTACTCTTCCTCCCGCTTTCTCTCTGTGTTTCTGCCTTGGCTTCATAAAGAGCACCTACAGTCTTTGGTGAAAACCTTGTGGTCAGCTGGGCTGCTTCTTTCTCCAAATCATCCCTTCGTTCTAGTTAGGGCTGAAAGGCCTGAGGAAGAGGCGCAGAGATCGGTGTGGTCTCCCTCAGCTTTGCTAACTCTAGAGTCAGACACACCTCTAATTCCCCAGGCTTTTACTGAAGCAGCTCTACAGCTAAGGTCGAATCAGAGATAGCGAGGCTCTCTCAGGCCTTCCCATACGCAGCTATAGACATGGCCATGTTTTCGGACAGAGAGTGCCGCTGGCAAGGACCCATCGCTCTCATCTCTCACTGACAGAAAGCTTGGTGAAGAGGTAGCTTCATTGGTAGCCTATTGGCAGATTGGTTGGGTTCAGTGAATGAATCCTTTCTCAGTGGAATGGAATGATAAGGCTGGAAAGGTTGTGCTCTGATCAAACTTCCATTATACGAAGTCACAATACATTTGCATTATTTTGCAGATGCTTTTATACAAAGCAACTTCTTCTAACTACAGGGGATAGTCTCTCTGGGGTTAAGGCCCAGTGGTGGTACGCTGAAGGTAGGATTCGAACCCATGACCTCTTGGTCCAGAGGCAAGTATCCTACCCACTAGGCCACCACCACCACCACAACGCCTTTGCAGAAATACGGCATTACAGTTGTCATATCTTTCTAGTGAACCTTGTCCACTTTATTAGAAACTATATTATTTGCCCAAAAAGTGGTGGACACCTGCTCATTCACTATTTCTTCTAAACTTAAGGCTCAGTTTAGCCCCCTTTTGCTTCAAGCTTTTAGAGAAAGCTTTACACTAGATTGAACATTGCTGAGGATATGATTGCATTCAGCCACAAGAGCATTAGTGTGGTCAGGTACGGATGTTGGATGATTAGTCCTTGAATACAAACACCACTAATCTCAAAGGTGCTCCATCTCTCCAAAGAGCACAGTTCCAAGGATAAGGGATTTGTATTCTACTAGTCCGCACTTGACTTTGGGCATGTGACCTTAGGCTCATGTGCAGATGATCTTTTGAATCCCATTTTACTGGCTGGGCTTTTCAGTCGTGTGCTCACAATTGAAAACTGGGTCTACAAGTGCTCTTTTTTTTTTTTCCAAATAATGAAGATTTAGGGAATTATTTGGGGAAACTCTGATTCGGAATGACTTTAAATTAAAGATTAGGTTTAGTACAAATATTAAGCCTTAGGTTAAAGTCAGGTTTAAGATTTGGATTCAAGTTAACATGAGTCTCATCTGCTGCTGCAATTTTCGGCCGCCTTCTACAACAGTGGTCTGCAACATTGCTCCTGAAGATCTGCCTCGATCCCGACTTTATTCCCACCCTTAATCTGCGTCATCTGATCCATCAATTCAGTCCTTATAGAATTCCCTCAGTAGCGAAATGAGACGTTAGATTTGGGATGGAGGAGCAGTCTGCAGTGAGGTAGAGCTCCAGAACCCAGTGGTATTACTGCTCTCATTCATCATTAGTCAGTTTTTGTCCTCAGAGCTGTTGCGAAATTGATATGTGCTGAACCACGTAAGTTATGGTCGTGGCATCTTTGTGTGTGAGAGAGGAAACTGCTGTGAGTGTATTAAGCTCTCCTCCGCACTTTTCTGTTCAGAATATCAGTTAACGCTGATAATAATCACTACACCGGTGCTGTAATCTGCTGTGGCAGTTTTCCTTAATCAGAATGATGATCGTGCAGAACCTGCTTGTGCCTGTCACTGTTTGATTGATTGATGGCTGCTGGTGGTGGTTGTGTGTGTGGTGTGTGTTTCTGATGGATGTGGTTGGCATTAACCCCGATGACGACTTCTCCGTACTTTATTGTTCTCTAAACAGCGCTGTGCGCTTCGTCAGTAATATGTCTTCATTAGGCCAGAGAGACCGGACAACCATAGATCATGTGTGTGTGACAGAGGCCAGGCAGGGCCAGAGCCAGTGGATAATGATGGTTTGAATGCAGAGGTCATCTGGGGAAAGCATATTAACATACACAAGGACTGACAGCCTGGACCTCAGGATTATATCTCTAATTTTCTCTCAATATCTCTCACTCTGTCTGTCTGTCTCTCTCTCTCTCTCTCTCTCTCTCCCTCTCTCTCTCTCCTCTCTTTCTCTGTATTTCTTCTCTCCTTCTCTCTGTTTCTTTCTCCATCTTTCTCTCCCACTCTCTCTGTCTTTTTCTTTCTGTCTTTCTCCCATTTTCTGTCTTTCCTCTCTCCTCTCTGTATCTCAGTCCATCTTTCCCTCTCTCTC
>JBBIGA010000007.1:6999815-7019291 GCA_037576975.1 Alestes dentex
AGAATTATTTCCCACTTCTGGGTAACCTTACCTTTTTTTAAACCTCTCGCAGTTCAGCACTGTCCTTTGTACCATTTCATGCTATTCATTGTACTTGAACTGTTTGAATTTCAAGTTAAAAAATCGCTTGAAACACTGGGGTGTTCTAAAACTTTTGACCAGTTGTGTATACTATTTAAAAATGATTCTTCAAATATATATTATTAATATACTATAAAAAAAAAAAAAATCCTCAAAATCTCTGAGTGATGCCATAGAAGAAATGCTTCCGTAACTAATGATTGTTAAGTTGCTCTGGATAAGGGCGTCTGCCAGAAATGCCACTTTATTCTCAGGCATTTCTAAACACGCATTTCAGAAAGATATCTGGTTCTGATTTAAAAGTTTTACTCGTCTAATTTGGGCAGTTGGCATCAGCCGTTCCGCAGCAGTGGGGGTGAGGCTGCGCTGGCAGAGCTCCTCGCCTTGCCAGTCGTCCGTGACCTGGCTAATCGGGCGGCCCGCTCCTTTGTCACGCCTCACGGCTCTGTGAATAGGGTGCTGGAGGCCGTGCTGGGAGAAGAGGGAGTACAAAGAGAGGAACGAAAAGCACGCCTCTTGTCCGGCTTATTAGGAAGCGCTGGCCCTCAGTGGGCCAGCACTCAGGGGGTCCCAGGGGACCTTGAGCGGGTGTGGAGGGGTGGTAGGGGCACGGTGGCGCGTCACTGCGATGAGTGGATGAAGTCAGGGTGCAATAAGCCGGTAGCATTAACAGCCTTCTTTTGTCTGAGCTGCAGCTGTCACTCACTCGACCCGAGAGCGAGAGAAGACCCGCTTTCTGACTCTCCGGCATCAGTCCTGAGAGAGAAGAGCAAAATACTGGTGGGGGGGTGGGGGGTGGGGGGTGGAGAAAGCGAGAGAAAGATGAAGAGAGGAATCTGGCAAGAGACGAATGTGTATAAGAAAAGGGTAGCTGGGATGAAATGAAGAGACATGAAAGATAAAAAAATAAATAAATAAAATAATAACAAATCAGTCTGAAAGTCTAAAAACGTCTGAAAGTATTCGTGAAAGAGTTGGGAGTGTGGTCAAAGAGACCCTGCCGAGTCTGATTGAGCCCTAACTCGAGCAGATTGGTCAACGCGCATTGATTTCCACGCGAAGATGAGAGAAGAAAAGAGGAAACTTTATCTTTAACTGGCTTTATCTGGGGCTGTGAAAATGACCAGCAGTAATGCTGATTTAATCTATCGGCTCCGGCTCTCCGTGGAGCCGACTCTTCCAGCCAGCCTACAGATATGACAGCTCTTTGATGGAAAATGAAAGTCCGCAGGGGTGTAGCATTAATATGACTTAAGCCTTTTGAGTTGATGCAATATGGCTGAAGGCGTAAGCAAGCCTTCTTCTTCGTCTTCCCTATGAAGATTTGGAGGACATGATGAGAAAGTGGAGCGCTCGCTAGAATTTCAATCTCATGCTGGATCTGATAAAGGGAAATGAAAGCAGCGAGTTGAAGAAACGGAAAGAAGTGAAACCACCAATGTTGGATTGTCTTTGCCATTGGAATATTTGAGCCACTCATAATAGGTGTGGACGAACAGGCTTAACTTTCAAAGAGAGTCATCTTGTTTCAATTGTGCAGTCTAACACACGTGGAGTCCCAGCTGGCATACGTTGCTCAGAGAGACTTAAGAAGATGTATTGCTTGTTCGGATGACAACTTAGCACCTCTCCAACACTCTGCATACCCTTATATGTTGAAGGAAGGAGGAATCAATCACACAGTGACTGACTAAGGTGGCTTTATTCATAGGCATTCATTCATTTAATGGCTTGGAAGGCCAGGATGGGTCACATTCATTCACTTATCCTGAATACGGCCTTCATACAAATCCCTCGACACCCACTGGATCAGTTCCATATCAAAGAGAGGGTCGTCTTCACACAGATTTTCAGCTGATAGCAGCATCTCTAGTGAGGGTAACCCCGAATTCACACTGGACGTGACACGTCAGCGACACGTAAGGAAAGCGCACATGATCATCTGTCCAATACATGCCATTTGGACTGGAATTTCTTTTTTTCTAATACTTCTAATCAAAACTTTTTCTAGGATGCTTAAAACATGACTGCACAAACATCGTTTTGGAGTTTTCCCTTGTTGTTTTCAGAAAAAAGCACTAAAAATAGCTTTCAGACACAGCACGTATAGGGAGTTAATTAAGGTCTTGTAGCTTGTTCACTGATGCACAAATTACGCAATTCTTAACAGTGAAATCATTACTCATTACCTTCCTTAGTACATAATTGGGGGTCTGTAATATGAAAATCACTAATAATTGCATTAGTAGGCATAAGAACACAATAAACACTTTAATACATTGTTTGGCAACTTACTGAGCATGACGTAATCGTCTGTATTCACATTTGAAAAGTGTACAATTTGCAACGTTTGATTTCTCTAAGTTCTAGGTGCTACCAAGTGACTTTTAGTTGCAGTGCTTTCAGATGTGTTCCATATTCTACACTCCAATATAAGTCATGAATGATTAGAGACTAAAAACCTTCTCAATCAATTGTTTAGCCTGCTAATGAGTGATGGTTTAAACGCAGAAGCTGAGAATATGTTAAGTGAGTTTGAACTCGTTAGAATAATCGTTAGTGTTCTTTTCTGCAGTTAAAACGTTAACATACATTAAAGTTGCAAATTGTGAATATAGTTCATACATAACAGTGTTACAGATTCAGATGCGTTCATATGAAGTTTTAGCTTCGTTTAATCTCGCGGGAAAAAAACAGGAATGACAAATACACATGCAAACACACTCACGCACATACACTCTCTCTCACACAGACACACACGCACACACACACACACACACACACACACACACACACACACACAGGTAGAGTGTATATGGAGAGGTGTGTATTAGGAAGACACTGTGTAGCACTGTGTCCGCTCCAGGATGCTCTTTTTCTAAAGCCCTGTGGAAATGCCATATAAACCGCCTCTGTGTGCTGAGCCTGTAATAACAGAGTCTCTCTCCATCTCTGCTAGTCAGTGAGTTTGTGCCTCTGTTGTTTCCGCTGATGAGGAGGGTCTTCTCAGTGAGACATTATCAGCGGCCTGCCACATCTGCTTTCCTACAGTATGTGTGAGAACAGGTGAGAGAAGCTGGCGCTGCCCGAGTGTCACACAAGATTTCGCGGCGTTTAATCTGCCGCGGTAACGTTCTGTCGCCTGGAGAAATTGCTTTCAGGGGCCCATAAAGCAGTAAACAGGCAAGAGGGGTCATTCAGTAAGACAGTGCTGAGAAAGAGAGCGAGGATGGAATAGAGAGATAGAGAAAGAGGGAAAGGGACAGAGGGAGATGAAGTGAGAAAGAGAGGAGAGGGAGCGGGAATGAATGGGGGGAGGGGGGGGGGAGTGGAAGGGCACATGCAATTGTAAACTGACCTTTCAGCCAGTGAGCACGAGACAGATATTGAGTGATTCTCGTTGTGTCGGGAGAATGAACCTGTTGGCTCGTTAAACGGCGTGGCATATGGATATTTTATCGCCCTCCGCCTTTAATTGCTTTACTCTCAGCCTCTGTGTAGTGCCTGGTTCCCTTTTAAATGACAGCAGAGGGAAATAAAACCCGGGGAGGTTTCCTAGCCGGAAAAGCCTCGCCTGTCTCTCCAAGCGTGCAGCCCTTTGTCCTGTATGCCGGCTTCAGTTTCCATGCTGTCTGACCTTTTATCCAATGCATAAACAAGAAGCCAGCCTTCGCTCGTATTTGTCCTCCTGCCCCCTTGTCCGGAGTAGGGGGAGGGCTGCATTTGTTCTAATTGCCAGCACTCTATTGATGCAAATTGCTGCCAGCCTTTGTGAGCTCTTGTTTAGCCGAGCCGCCGGCTGTCAGTGACGCATGCCCTGAAGTATTTATAACCCCGCGACACCTGATGCAGCACAATCAGGAAGACTGATCGCATGTTGTGAAGTCGAGGCATTCACAGCCATCCAGGTGGAAGGATCCGTCTTCTTTATGTGGGAGCCAGGTGCAGCATCAGTAACAGCCCAGGCACACCCACTTTGTTCTCTACTGATTGGTAGCTTAGCTGTACTCTCAGTTTGCTTATGACAAGTTCACGAACGAAAATAGACCTTTCAGTTGTCCACATGCATTTCAGTTCTCTATGTTTTCAGTTAAAGTACAGCCCTGCCTGACAAATCTGAAGGGTGATTAATATGTATTTACTACATTCAGTCCCTCAGAACATTTGACATTAGCATTAACAATAATTCGTATTTGATACATTTGCTAAAAAAAATAATAAAAAATTTGTAGAGACCCCACTTATGTACCCCACTTTTTTTTTCTTTCTTTTTTTTTTTTTTTACCACTTTGGTAAAACCTCTGCACGCTACAAGTTTTGGATGCTTTGTGAGACTCCGTTCTCGTCTTCATCTTATCAGTTTTAGCTCCAGCTGCAGTCCAGATAAGTTTCCAGCTCCTCCAGACTGCCAGCTAGTGAGTGTGATCTGAGTTGGTTTTTTTTATTCCTCAGAATAAATGAGAGTGCTGGATGCTGTTCAAATCTTCATGTTCAGCCAACCTGACTGAGCTTAGCTTCGGCTATGAAGCATTTTTTAGTTACTTAAATCCTTGATAACTCCCCCATTCATTGACAAAAGAGGAAAAAATGCTTTTAAGATGATGGTTGAAAAGACACCTGTTCTCTCACCACCGCTCATTACTCACACACTCAACCAGCACAGCAACCTGTGCAGTATTGCCAGATGGGCTAAATCCTCCATTTTTATGCAACATCCTGGGACGTTGTTTATCAGCGATGTTTTTAGGCTTGAATAAATCCATTTTTATGCAATAATGAAAAAGAAGTGAATTACCATAATAATAATAATAATAATACAAATCATCATCATTATTATTGTTGTTCTCGCTAGATTTGTAATTATTGTAATAATAAATAGTATGATTATAATTGTAATAAAAACAATTACAAAATCTGTATTTTACATCCGGCCAATAAAGTAAGACATTGAGGGAGAAAAGTGTTTTCTAATTCCTATGTAGTATTCAAATATTTCGGATCATTTACGGAACATTTGAATACGAAAATGGTACATAGTTGCAACGTAACATATTGAAAAGGAGCGTTTCAGCTGTGAGCACTAACCGCATGCATTTAAACTAATCTTTTTGTGATTTATAAACAAGAGGAAACGAGCAGCCATGTGTGCGTTATAAATGTGTTCACTGAAATGCTTAAATTAGTTTGAACAGAAGCACGTACAGCCTGAGCACAACAGCGAACGGATGAATGTTTTATAGTCTCAGTTACTGTTGCTAATCTGTTTTTATGGATTTGTATGGATTTTGAAACGTAGGGGTTTAAGCACTGTGAGAATTATCACCTGGTGCAGATAGGTGACCATAATACATATTAGCGATTTAACTTGGTCCACACTCTGTTTGGAAATCCAGCCTGTGCCACTGGTGTAAGAGCTTACTCAGGGTTTTTTTGGATGCAGCGGAGCTGCCACAGCTACTGCTGCTTTCTTGTCTTGGTTTGTTCCTCCGATCTGTTTGGTCTCATTTCTTAGTTCCAAAAGAACTGGTCAATTTGGAATCTAGAGTGGCACAACTGTCTAAACACAAGTTTTGTCCTTGGTGGTACTGCAGCCATCCAAAAGAGCACAACTGGCTTCACTCTGTCTGCGTGGGTATGATGGCCCTCCCACACCCCCCATCACTCCCCTCCATCACTCCCCTCCATCACTCCCCTCCATCACTCCCCTCCATCACTCCCCTCCATCACTCAGCGTGATGTTGGCCGATATGGGTGTCTGTTAACTGACCCAACAGAATTGGCATCCAGCCATTGTTGGTTTGATGGGGTCCTGGTTAGTTGGAGATGACAAAATTGGGCAGAAAATTGTGGGGGGGGGGGGGGGGGAATAAAAATCCTGGGGGATTTAATGGTGAATTGTCCTCGAAGAAGCAGATTGACTTTGAACTGAAGCCTACGGAGGGGTGGAATGTGGGGTAACAATAAGTTCCCTCTGGTTGATCAGATAACAGCGAGTCCTTTGAACTCTTTTTTCCTTTTTAATCCTTCACCCCACCCATGAATATAAGCCCTTGATCCAATTCGTTTTTCCATTTCCAACTCCTCAACATCAGTGTTAAGTTTTAATTAGATGGTAGTCTTGTCCGTGTCATGTGCCCTGTTGCCCCATATACAGGCGCTTGTATCCTCTAAGGTAGTGAAAGACCACTTTCCGTTTCGAACAAATGAATGTCAGCTGCGAAAGGGCCCGGGACGGCTAAATACATTGACTAGTTTATAGTCCTGAGTGCTGCCTTTCCCTCTGAGCTCAGGTGGTCAACAGACTCCCTGACTCACTGCCTTATGGTCAGTTTGACCTTTCCAGGGTCAGACAGAAGCATTTACGAGTGTCTTTGCTGTTTGTTTTGGAGTCAGGGGCTGAGAGGATGGCTGTTTTGAGGCAGGAGGATTAAGCTAATGGCACCTTGCTGACTCCTCCATGTCTATGTGCTAATGGATGTGGAGGGAGATCCATAAAGCACGGACTGAAACCAGTGGAGTGATGAGATCGGGTCATGTGAGCGTAGCCCAGCCTCTTCTGGAAAACTTTCAGCTCTAATCCAGTCAAACGGCCCGCTCTTTCATGTTGCCAGCCCAGTGTCTGACAGCATCAGGGCTCCCGCTGTAAAACCTGGATGATGTGGACAAAGGCTGAGCATGTTAGTTTTTGGATAATCGCTCTCTCCAGGGGTGCGATCTAAGGGTGGGATGGGGGATGCATGCCGTCAGTTTTGATAAAAAAGTGATTTTGTGCCACCAGTGTTGAAATGAAGTGATTTCATTTCCTCAGTGTGTGTGTGTGTATGTGTGTCTCTCTCTCTGTGTGTACATATATGCATACATGTTTTTTCCCCGTTCGTTAAATTGTACATCATTCTTTTAAATAAACAAACAAATAGTGCGCTTAAATGTGCAGAAAAATGACACATTTATTGAAGACGTTTGTTGTTTGCTGATAACATGTTCTTTTACAATCAGCAAAGTCACATTATTTGAATGGCGTGTTTTGTGTGCAACTGAAAGCCTAAAATATTCTAAAATAAAATTAAGTACAGAATGTAAATTATGATCTTATGTTGATGGATTTAAGACTTTACAAAGACTTTCCTATGCTAGTGTTTTCTTTCTGACTGTGCCATTTCTGTCGGTCGAGTTACTCATGTCTGGAAAGTTTCTACTCTTCACCCTGATCACTGATTATTAATTGTTTTTCTGCGCTCCTCAGTGCACTTTGCTGTGATTGTGGACGGCAGGCCCGTTGCCACCTGATGATGAGGTGTAATCACACGTTTTACTGGAGTTAATGGACAAATGAATGGCTCCTCTCACAGATGCGTGGTAATGACAGCGCGATTTGTTTATTTTTCACAGGATTCCGTTGTTTTTGAGAGGAGACACAGCTGAGGCTGGTCCACAAATGGCCACAAATGAGGGATCGGCTAAGACGCCAGCGATCCCCTCAACCTAATCTATCAGTACTCAAACCAATTTCACAGCAGAAACATCCAGTCAGCACAGCTTCGTCCCCCCCCAAGTGCGTCTTGGCTCGAACTTTGTGATTTCATTTTCGACTGATAGAATGCTTGATGTCTCTTGTAGGGAAAAAAGACGCTTCTTTTCCCTATTACTGTTTAAAATGTCAGTAAATGTCAGGGGATTTAAGTGACGTATGTTCTGTGTGAATAGACATGATAAATTGACATCTGGCATATTCAACAACCAGTCTTCAATTCCTTCTAGAAACCAAGGGTTTTTATATGTAGATATGCTAATGCTGGGTCCGCACATACTGTCTGAACTAACTGAAAGTAACTGCTTTAGACATAATAGACGTAATTTAAACATGAAGCTGAGGTGTATAGACTCTCTAAATCACATTTGACGAGAATGAAAGAAAGAAGAAATACTTGGTGGTACATTTGCTGTGTTAACATGGGGGGGCAAGAAGGGAAGAGTCATGATGGCTCTATTTAGATGAACTCTCAGTCTTTTATTAGGGTTTCATGACCAGAATGATGAAGTGAACATTGGAAGTGGGGCTTGAAAAAGCCTGTTTAGAGGGGAAAGGCATTCATGTGACAGTGGACTGAGACAGTGGGTTCGAGACAAAGGCCCAAGCCAATGATCCATTTGATTTGTAATGCCTCGGTTCCGCTGCCTCACAAATGAACACGTCGGCCTTTGAGCTTTGCTAGTACTTCATATGTGTATAGGAATGGGAAATTAAATGGAGTATGGATAATACAATTGATTTTAATGGCTGCATAGAACAACAGAACAGGGATGTTCCACCATGATGTCTCAGCCACTCTCATTCAGGTCCATTTGTTCGTTAGGGGAGTGATTTAGCTGCAGTTTAATGAAGGCTGATTGGCAACGTGTCTGAGCGCCCATTATCATCAGCGGGCTGCTTCTCACTGCAATCTACAATTATGGGCACATTTAGGCAGGAAGGCTCGGAGGCTTAAATATGCTATCAGCAGTGACTGCCGCTCTGCCACCTGTACATGCCCATGCACCAGACCATGTCCTCTATCCCTCAGTGCACACTCCTCTGTCTCCGCGGCCTGTCAGTCATCCCTCCCCTCAATCATCCCCTGTCTACATATTATTTTCGCCATTTCACTGAAACGCCTTTCTTTTTTTCTTATGTTTTTTTTTTCTTTTTTTGCTTTTCCATTTAGATTCTTTCTTTCTTTCGTTCCTTCTTTCTTTTGTTTCACTCACCCTCATTCTCTCTCTCTCTCTCTTTCTCTGTATAAATCAACAGCATTATCTGACTGGGTGTCGTATCATAATGAGGGGATTGGCAGTGACGGCTCGTGTGCGTGTGTGCGCTGATAAAAAGTGCAGTTGATTAACAGAGAGAAGTGCATTGATTCCTATTGACAGATGCTCTCCAAGCGCTTAATGAAAGGCATGCAAATGAACGTTCTTTCTGTGGCACTACGCCGAAGCACTGAAGGCGGGGAGACGGCCCTCTGACTGCTGAAGGCAGTCTTTAGGGCCTCATGTATCATTGGCCATGGTACACTGGGGACTCCTTCAGCAAGGCATTCAGACCACTTCATGGCCCCGGGGAGCCAGAGAATTCAGGCCATGCATGGAGAAAGAAATGGGCTGTGTCCATACATGTAGTTATCATAATGGACTGACATCTGGGGAATGCTGCCGTGAATAACGGCTGCGCTATTGATTTAGAACCAAAGAATATGATGATACCATCCATTAAGAACCATGTTTTTCAACCAAAATGTTGTATATATCTGTTAGAGCCAGTTTATGTGTTTTGTCATTATCATTGTCTTAAGGGCTTGGAGGAGAGCGAATACTGATTTTTACTGATATGTATAGCATGACTCTGACTTATAAATTTGATAACTGTTCATTATTACAATGTGTTTTTCTTTTGTAGCTCAGACAGAGCTGGGAGGGCGTCGTATTATGCCTCACCTGTGAGTCAGCTACTGTAGGCTGGGGGGCATTTTTGGATGTTGAGAGTGTAAAATTGGAATGCTTTCTATTAGGGCATTAACGACTCCAGATTTTTTCAAGTCAACTTCTCCATCAACATAGTCGAAGTCGAGTCGACTAGTCGTGATGATGTCATCACACACGCAGCGGAGAACTTATTAAAGTTCTCTGTAACATTAACAGTCAGCATGACAATTACACAAAACAAAACAAAGGCTGATAGCTTGAATGTTCTGGTAAATTTAAGTGTAAAACAGAAAGTGGGAACAGTTTAAGCAGCGCAGCCACTCAGCGTCCTCTGGACTGGACGACTCTCTGCAGTGCTAGCGTTAGCCATGTTAGCTCGCGTTAGCCATGTTAGCTAGCGGTGCCGTTTCAGATGCCGTGCAGAACGCCGGAACTGTTACTGTACTTCAACACTGACTTGCAGGTTGTGCAAGTCTCCGTGCTGTTTGTGTGTCTAAGGTGAAGGATCTCCACACATGTGATGTGTGTCTGTCTCCTCTGCTGCCGTGTCTCTCGTTTTGTTGTGGTTTTGTGTTTTTATTCCACTCGCGCCCTTTTTATGAAGGGACTGTAATAATTGGTTAAGTCACGGACAGCATGTCAGCATCAGCCAATCAGAGGCAGAGACTGCATTGTGTACACAAGCACACACAGAGAGAGGAAAAAACACACGACTAGTCGACTTCTCTCAGGGGGCGTCGACTCGTGCCTCTGAAGTCGACTAGTCAACTTTTGTGTTAATGCCCTACTTTATTTATATATATATACGCAATATATATTATTGTTATCTCTATTTAATAAATTGTTACATCTTTAAACTTCTTTAATTCTTTCCTATGGCAGACAGTCTGTATACACTATATGTGTGTTGTGTACATTGAGATGTTCATCTTTAATATATAAGCATATAATAATCAGGTGGCCAGTGAATCTGCCTAATATTGGACTAATACACCAGAGGCAGAGTGTTAAGTAGATAAGCTTCTTTATTGTCTCTACAATATACTCTCCCCTATTGATTGCCCTATCTAGCTCGTGTTGCTTTTGGGCTGCAGGTCCAAGCAGCAGTTGACATTAACATGCACGCAAACAAGGATGTATGACCAGCTTTCCTTTTTTTCCCCTTTCTCTCACCCTCTCCTTTCCCATAGCAACAGACTGGCGCCTAGCAACCACGACCGGATACAGCGGCTGAGGCAGGAGTTCCAGCAGGCCAAGCAGGAGGAGGAGCCTGACGACCGGCGCCGCGCCTACAGCTTCCAGCAGCAGTCATGGGTGAGTGCGCAATGCGCCTCCAGCCAATCGCCTGGTCCATTGATCCATTCAAACTGTGCCAGCCTAGTGTTGCATCAACAGCATTCACCACTGCTCTAGTCATTCTCCCTCCAGAGCTATCTGCATCCTAGCTGTGGAATCTGGATATCAAGCTGTCCAAGGGAGATTAAGTAGGGCTTCGATATAACCAGAACATAGTCTGACACAATTCTGTCAGAACCTGACTTGACGCGCAGTTTTAAATCCAGTTCCAAACCCCAAAACAAAACACATTTTTACTGACAGCACCTTTCAAATGACCCATAGCGTAAAAGCAGCGATGGCCATCATCAGGCTATTGATAAATGTGATTTCAAAATATCTAGCTTTGTCAGTAGGGGTGTATCAAATGCATCAAAACATCATTATATTGCAACACAAAAATGTGACAACATGCATTGAGGGCATGTGACAATGCATTGCGGATAATTGGATATTCGGATATTTGATACAGCTGCATTGTTTATAGTCAAACTACTGTGAATAAATACAGTATGTATTTATTCAAAGTATAACAGATATACATTGCAGTTGTTAAGTATGCAAAAAAAAAAGCAAAGACTGAGGTAGGCAATAAATAATTGTGCAAAGATCGCATCAATGGCAGCAACAGGACAGAGAATGTGGGATATTTACAGTGGCAGCTGGTGAGTAAGTTGGTTTAGTTTGGTTGGTTGTTTGTTTGTTTATCGCAAAACAGTTTAGTGTGTATATGCAGTGTGCTCATGGGAAGGAAGCAGTGCAGTTGACGGTGTGTGTGAAGTACAGTTTGTGTTTCAGTTCTAATTGAGGAGTCTGATGGCCTGGGGGTAGAAACCGTTCCCAATCCTGGCAGCGAAAGCCTGAATGCTGCAGAACCTTCTGCCAGACGGAAGGAGGGAGAAGAGGGTGTGGAAGGGATGTGTGGGGTCATCCTCAGTGCTGGTGGCTTTGCGGATGCTGTGTGTGACAGAGGGGAGAGCAATCCCCATTATCTTTTCAGCTGTCCTCACTTTCCGCTGTAGGGTTTTGGGATCTGATGAGGAGCAATTTCGGCACCAAGCCATGATACAACTACACAGTATGTTAAACTTCCAATCAGTAACCCAGTCCAGCACATTCATGTCCTACCCCCCCCCCCACCCCCCGCTTAGCTCTAGTTTTTAATTAACTGAGCCTGCACTGACTAGTGAATTAACAATTGAGTTGTATTTTCAGCCTCACCATTGAACCAAATTGTGAGTTGACTGAGTTCATTATCTGCTATGCAAATGTTAGAACCTAAAGCAGGGCTACTGGCAGCTAAAATCTTCTAAAAAGGTGAGAGGTGGGATGTGAGAAACCAGAAGGTCAAATCTGAATTTGAACGCGGCCTGACAAATATTTGAAAGATGATCTCCGAGCTCGAAATGAATGGTCAGGTCCCGTCAGGTTTGGTGGGGATTAGAGGAACGTTTAATTAGACTAATATCAGGGCAGCAGTCTGTGATGTACACACCTTTCACTTCACTAATGGCGTAACTTGTTAATTGCTTTGTGACGTTGCTTTGTGCAGTCAGTTAATTATGCAGGTGAGCGCTGGATGTGCTCATTACATTTAAATCTTAAAAAAAACAAAACAAAAACGACAACAATAGCATTTTAAGGGACCATGACCCAGGCCTTGTCTCCCGCTACGCAAATGGTACTCGGTTTATTTACACGTCTTTAGAAGCCCCATTTATTCATCGCCCCCCACTCAAGTGTCCATTTTTTTAACACTCTGCCCTTGTTCTTTCCTGCTTCATTTGTATTCAGAGGTTAGGGGTCAGATGTTATTTTAATGTTATCTGTGAGATAAAACAATATACACGGCACAGGGGGCTGGGAACTGACTCGCCGAGGGGGTCAAAGGCCACATAGCTGTGTATCTTGGTGCTGTAATGGCTCGAATCAGACACGGCGGCCTGTCCTGCGACTTCCTGTTCTCAGGACGCAAGAGGGATTTTAAATGATGACAGCCTAATTGCCTTTGAGGAATAGAACCATTTCCTAAATTGGGGGTCAGTTCACTGACCCTCCTCATGCGGACACATATTTGGCCTCCTCAGACATGTATATCCAGATGACAGTGCCTCTTTTGTGTTTACTTTATCTGTGAGGGGAGCGCCCAAGAAGACCGCACAGCTAGAAAAACTACACTTCCAGAACAAAAATTCAACGCTCTGATCACGTCACTGAAATATAATCGAGACAATGAAAACATATCTGTTTTTGGAAGGAATATTCTCACTGAGCCTCAAATCTTCAAAAACAGAACAAACTCTCATTTTGTTTAAAAGGGTTCATCCTGAATTTTTCTGATCCGTGTTTATGTTCCAGTCAATTTCTTTTTTTACATAATCCTTTCCAACCTCTTCTAATCCCTAGAATTTAAGGCTGTAAGTTTTTGATGTTGTGCCTTTATCTGAGCTAAAATGCCTTTTATGTCAGTTCATATGAGTGAATGAGTGAATTGTATGTGTATTGGCTTTTGTGACATCACAAAAACAAGGACTTGTGATGGAGAGGGAAGTAGATGGGCTGGAGAGTGATTGGTGTGTTTTGAAAGAGGGTTACTTACATCAAATGCTTTATTTCAAAATAAAAGGAGAGAAAGTTCAGTTTTACATGATATGGACCCCTCAAGAGAAGAAGGTGACATGAGGAAAACAGGAACAGTAGCATTTGCCATAAATTGGCCCCCTTCACAGGATCTTTTATACTTTCGAAGCATTTCCCAGAGAAGAGCATGCGAGTGGCACAGCTTAGTCTCTTTGGGCTCTTTGTTTGCTCCATGTATGGATGGGATCAAAGGATCTATGTGTTGTTAATGGTGGCACATAGCTAGGGGAGGTAAGACATATGTGCTCTATTTTGATCTTTTTATTCACACAGTATAGACACAGAGTAGCTGTGTAGCTAGAGGCAGAGAAAGTAGGATCCTGAGGAACTTTAAAAATGCCGGGCGGCTTGTCTGGTTTCAGTCAACAACACTGACATAACAATCAATAGCGACCACCAATCAGTAACCTCCAATATGTACTCGTCATCATTTAGTATCGGTTCATTTAGTATCGGTTCATTTAGTATCGGTTCAGCATGCTTGGAACCTCGGCCAAGGTGGTACCAAGAATGGTACCGGGTACCAGGTACCAGATTTTAGTTATGGAAAAGCAAAAAAGCGAGTAGAGTTGAACCGAACCGAGCTGGTACCAGTCAGTGGAGAAACCCCGTAAGAGACCTACCAGGATTACATACATCAGACAAATCAGAGATGTATTTAGCGCCCCAAACCATTGAGTGACATTGTACACAATCAGTAATGTTTTGGTATCAATTCTGTTCTGAACTGGGAGTCAGTGTAAGGACCTGAGAATTGGAGTGATGGGATCTCTTCTTGATTTTAGTTAGAACTCTGGCAGCAGCACTTTGAATGAGCTGGAGATGTCTAATGGACAGTGTGGTAATCTCAATGAGGAATGTGGGATTATGCCATACGACGTTTTACATGCCATAATTTGGCTGTAGTACCCTCATTCTGGAGGTGCTGTAATAAGATCTAGGCCCTCCCGTGAGCCTGCTGTATTAATGGCCGGGAGTCTAATGTCTCTGAGCAGCTCTGGTTCGGTGGCAGGTTGTGATGTGTTTTTGCTTCTGGTTTCTGGCGAGAAAGGAGAGAGGCTTTCCTGGCTGCTGAATTACACGATCGGCCTGTTGGGATATGAGGAAAATACATAGGATATTGAAAGAAGTTGTTGCAGCCTGTGGTCAGTGAATGGCTTTGTAGCCCACAGGCTTGTGAAATATTGATGCTGGCTATAAACAGTTATCACAGCTCCTAAACACTCGCATCAGCTAGTCTTTAAGACGAGAGCTTATACATGTGGGGAGGGGTTTGAGCATGTGTTTTTATGTATGCTGTAGTGATTCACACTGTAGAAAGTCATTTTTTGTTTGTTTGTTTTATAATAGCAGGTACTACATTATTATTACTATTTATTTATTTTCCCATTTCAGTGCTTCTCTCTGAATAAAAGTAAAATGAGCTAAACACTATGGCTTCACACACACACACACACACACACACACACACATACACAGGCAGGTGTTCAGCAGAATCTTTGCACACCACTGGTCAAATGACATTTAAATCCACTTTTATTGGAAACAAGTTTTGACGTTTTCTGCACATTTCAGTGTACGAAATCTATTTGTTTGCTAAATGCAACTTATTGTGGAAAAAAAGATCAAATGTTTAATGGTACAGAGCTTTTGCACAGGCCACATTTCTGTTTTATTTTATTATTTTCGTCTTATATGTTAAACTCAGCAAATACACAGTAATTGTGCTTCATCATACAGAAACGTGTTTAGAAACTTAACCAAATGTATAACTAAGCAAGGTTTGTTCAACCCTTTACCCTTAATTGTATATACTCCCTTCATGTCTGAATGCGTGTATGAGGCTGAATTAGAGTCTTAAAAGCCACTGGGGTCCTGTAGCTCTATAGGAATGAACAGCCTGTCATAGCTGGAGGCAGGTGTTAAAATATCACCAGACAGAGAGAGATAGAGAGAAAGAGAGAGACAGAACGAGAGAGAGAGAGAGAGAGAGGTAAGATGAGGCAGGCCTGGCTATAATGTCTCACTTGATCATGCTGTCAAAAGTGTGACAGGACAATGTCATAAAACTGTCATAACAAGGTAACAGGCACCTCTGGGGATATTCATAACCCTTTTTGAAAGGAAATGGCCATCACAACAATGAAAAGATTTAAAGCTATTTCATAATAGCTCAGATGCAGTGTGTATCCTTTCTGGCATGCAGGCCGAGCCACAGTAGCATTAGAGCTCACAGCACACTGCTGCAAAACTATCACGCAAACTGGCCAGACCGAGTGTTCAGTTCCTTTAAAAAACGTATCCCTTTAAAAACGTTATGGATTGACTATTCCGTTACTGAAGTCAGTGCAGATTTCGAATCGTCACCTGAATCAGCAGCAGTAACTGTAGTGGCTCTGACACTTTTAACTATAGCTTGAAAGCTTCTCAGATCTTCAAGTGTCATCCTAGATCTTAAATGCCTCCATGCTGTACTAGATGAAAGTTGGCCGTCTAAACTTTTGTGCAAGCGTGCCATGGAAATGGAAGACCTTTCCAGCAGTGATTTATTGCCTTTAGAAATGCAGTCATGAAGAGAAGCAGACTCAAAAAACTTCAAAGTCAACTCAGCTTTAATCACTCTCGGCTTGAACTCCAACTTATCTAGCTCCTCTTACACAAGGCCCTAGAAGGGAATAGCGCAGACATATCAGGGTCAGAGTATAGATTTGTTACTCAAGGCTTCTGCTCCAAACTCTAAAGACTCAGTAATAGACTTCTTTAGCTGGGCAGATCAATAACTGTATATCATAGCGCAAGGATAATCACCACATTGCCAATGTCTGGGACTGTTCCCGACCCTTCCAGAGAACAGAGGGCTGTCTTGTTTTTCATCCCTCGTCAGTCGCAGCCACTGGTTTATACTTCTTAAGAAATAAAGTTTTCTAAATGGTTCCTGGCTTTTTAGATGTGCCCTTGTCCAAGCTAACATTATTTTAATGTATGTTTTTCAGATTGTTTTGCCCTTTCAACCACATACAAACAGCATTTTAGGTCACTGAAAAGGGTCTATTTGGAAAACTGCCTCCAGGGTGAAGATTTTCAGATGCTAAGTGTTGACATGTAGACTGGGGGGAAAAAGCTTAATTTTGGCTTAAAAGCTTAATATCTTCTTTGTGTGCGCAGTTAGCAGTGATGGTCATAGTCAAAATAATGATGGTTTCAGGTTTGCCAATGAAAAAAATACATGTATACACATATATGTACTGGTAGTCTGTGTAGAGGAACAGAGATGTCAGAATGCACAACAGTGGTCACTGCTACATCCAAGTAAAACAGTTAAATAAGACTTCAATGCCTTGTTTTTCCCTGATCTGTAGCCCATGGCCTCCTGAATACACCAGTAGAGATGACTTGCATGTGGATCTGCTTGAGCACCAGATCAGTCACAATCGAGGAAAGCGAATAAGAAAAAAAGAAAAGTTTTATTAAACGGTTCAGACGCAGCATTGCTGGTTTTGGATGAGCCCTTTGTTAGATTACTGGAACTGGTAATAACCTTTTTCCATGGCTTTATGATTTGGGTTATATCGCTGCCCGTTGGTTTGGCATGGCTTTTACAGCACTGTGTTTTGTATTTTCATGAGGACAGTTTTTTTTTTTTTTCTGGGATTTTGAAGAAAGGAGGAAAACCCCTGTTTAAAAAACATACCCATTCATGTATACATTGGGCCTTAGTTGCTACGCAGGCTTAATTGTGTTCTTTTCTTTAAACTAAGTTCTCATTTACAAATAGAGGTCTGTCCTTTGAAAAGTCTTTAAGGAACCACAATTGGTTCTTTCAGGGCATCCTTCCAAACAATCCTTTTTGTCACCTTTATTTTTATGAGTGTGTATCCAGCTTTACAAAGCAGGGGGAGGAGGCTCCAGATGTTCAACATAAAGCACTGTCTGACGGCCTCATTCAAGCTAATAAAAATCTGTCCTTCGCTGAGGTGAGGGAGTGTGAGAATTGTGTGCCTGAATAAGAAGATAACATGTGCGTCAACACGCATTCGTATGCAGTCAGAGATACCCTCCTATAGCTTTCTCTTCTTAGCAATAGGAAGCTCACCAGCACTCAGAGAACAGAAAAAAAAGAATTCGCTTCACTCTTGAATACACGTAAACCAGCATGTTTCTTTAGAGCTGGAGCTTCCTTTATCTCTTTTGAAGTATAAAGAAGCTCAGGGCCAGATGCATGTAAGAGCACAGGCGCAACATAAAACATGCCTTGATGTGACTGCAACAAGCGCAAAGTGCCTGAAAGTAACATTTGACTCAGTAAGACTACAACTTTTCACGCAGTGAAATATTGGAGTTATCAACAAGCTCGAGACAAAACAGAGAATGAAAATTCCATTATGAAGATATAGGGGTTCTGATAACGGAAGTTCTTTCCCACCAAAGTGTTCTCCAGGGGTTTCATTCCACTCCGGCTAAGAAAACAAAATTTGATGAATCACGGCATGTGCAGCATCACTTCTGCTGCCCTTCCTTTCACGTTGTTTTATACATGTGCCGCTTCTGATACCGATACCAGTCCAAAATGAAGCTTTTTTAGCAATACTTTTGTCTGGAGGCACTGAATCTGAAACTTCTACATCCATGTAGATGTGTAGGCAGTAGGCCATTTGAGACACCTGTGTTACTTGTGTCCTCGGCTTCCTTATATATGTATATGCTGTATGTGTGCAGACATACATACAGTACTATGCAAAGGTCTTAGGCACCTGTCAAAATTAAATAATATTTCAGATGACCAGGGAGTCTTTTTACATAAATATTACCAAATATATTACATAAGACTAAAAAGAATAAATGCAAATAACATTATAGAGTAAACAGTGATTGTATGCACACTGTATCACTGTGTTCCTTGTGGACGCTCAGTATTGTAGTTTCCATCAGAAACCAGTTCACAAATCCAAGCAATGGCTGGAGGCATCACAGAGATCTCTGGAAGATAGAAATATATTTTTATAACATGACTGTACTGTAGGTACTGTTACAAAGAAAATGTTTATAAGCCTGTGAAAAAAGGAAGTTTTGACTGTTTTTAGTACAGAACCCTACACAACTACAATAAGTGGAAACGTGTATTGTCCTTGCATGCTATACATGGCCAATGCTAACAAAAGGTTATCAATATAACTTTAAATCAGCTCAGCTAAACATGCAGCAGGCTTGTGAAACAATAACAGCATTCAGTCAAAGAGGAACGTGGAGGAGGATAGTAAAGCAGGACTTGGAAGATAAGACCTCCATGAGTCAAGATAGCTATTATCCCCTCTGTGGAACAGAGACGGCTTGTCTTTGCACCATATTCTATACAGTTCTGCGCATGAAACAGATAAGATTGTCTTTTCTGAAAAGGGAGCCCTGCCTTGAAGCACTTATCCAGCAGTATATAATGCATAGAGGAATATTTGACCCCTTCACCCCCCGCTTAGTCATTTGTGGGATGTTCATCAAGCAGTCTCTCTGATGACGGATGAGATGCTCTTAGTGGCTGAAGCGTGATAGTTTGTGTGTGTGTGTTAAAACTTTGAGGGCTTTTAGCGTGCTGAGATAAATCTACAGATCAGTTGTGTGTTCGGCAGACAGGTTACTGTATATTTACTGTTGTAGATGTCTGTTTAGTGGGGTTTCACAATCAGAACCATCCTCCTATCATGTCCATGACCTGTTTTCTGTTTGGTATGGTCATTTGGCCATATGATTTTGTGGTTGGTTAGTTTGAATTTCTGATCCCTATCGAAGAATTAGATGTATCATCACACAGCAATATTGTAAGGTGACCATTCTGTCATATGTGAACACAACACAGGACACAGTGTGAACAGCGCGAAATTCTTTCTCTGTGTTTAATCCATTCACCAAGTGAAGCAGGGGGCAGCCAGGAACACAGCGCCCGGGGAGCAGTGTGTGGGGACGGTACCT
>JBBIGA010000007.1:7051484-7065400 GCA_037576975.1 Alestes dentex
GTGTGTGTGTGTGTGTGTGTGTGTGTGTGTGTGTGAGAGAGAGAGAGAGAGTGAGCACAAGGCCATCAAATAGCAAAAGAAAGAATATTCAGTTCTAGACAGAATAAATGCTCTGCGTGTGTGTGCTGTTTCGGTGCATCAGATCAGCTTTACATGGGCATGCAGTGACATGGCCATGCTCTGTGGGTGGCCAAAGAGTCCGCCAGAGAGTGAACTGGCTGCAACATTGCACAGTAAACATAGGGCTATATTTATTCGCCGGTGGACCAAAGTATGAGTGACAAAGTCAGTTTCTAACTTTCCCTGTCACCACATACATTTTTAACAGGATTTTTTTTTAGCACAGAGCAAAGAAACATAACGTCTGGGAACTCACAATGCTGGGGGTGATCTTGTTATTGATATGTGCATGTTGTGTCTTTTTTTTTTTTTAATACAATTTGAAAATATTAGCTGGCCTTCACACTGTGTAAAAAATTCAGAACATTATTTTAAGATGATATTTTACGATGAACGTCCGTTTATAAATTAAGAATGTTTTCCTTTTTCTGTGAAGTTATCACTACAGGAAGGAAAGAACAAAGTGTCCTGCGTTCTTTCGTGTAAAACCAGTGCAATATCACTGAAATAGAGCCACGGCATTGTGGTATGTTGTGAGTAAGAACAGGCTGTGCTATTAAGTGCACATTAGAAAGACTTGCTTTTAGTGCATCGGGACTTTTAACCTTGGAGAAAGAGAGAGAGATAGGGAAAGAGTAAGAGATATGTGTTGTCTCCACACTTGCTTTTTTAAACCTAAAATACACTTTTTCCATGTTTGAGTGCTGTGGCCACTAGTGCCAGGAGCACACCACCAATTTCAGCCTCGGTACACCCACTACATAGCTAAACAGACTCTTCTCATGTATACTGAATGGTAAGGTCACCGCAGCTTTCAGAATTTTGCGGGGTAGAGTTGACTGTCCATATGTCATTGTGTTTGCACTGAAGTGCATTGTTTCTTATTAGTTTGAAACAGAGATAACTTGTTTTGAACACTGTGATAGCAATGAGTAAGCTATAGTCAATGGATTCGAAAAAAAAAGTTAGTCAAGTTATATGACAGAGACGTTTAAGTCATTTAGTAGCGAGAAAATGGAATATTCCCGTATACTTGCTGATGCAGTTTGTTTCTTCTGGGTTTGTTTTTGTTATCAGTTTTGACAAAATTACTACATGGCTTCTTGTTGGCCATTGTGCATGGTCCCTCCTCTTGAAGTAGGCAGTCCTTGGCCACATTAAGCTGCAAAACCCAAAAGACTCTCAGACAACCGCAGTCAGCCTTGCAGCCCCAGATGACAGTGGTTTGGCCGACCAGCTAGAAGCCGCTTTGTGTTTTAATTGGAAATGAGAATGAGCTGTGGGTCCTCAGGATGTTGCTATCATTGGGAGCCAGTGCACCAAACCTGGAAGAAAGAATTAATGAGGTGAGGGAGATGTGACCTCTGACCCTTCGTTTAGGAAAACCAGTTTACTGCTTGCAATTTGACTTTGGGTTGTTTGGGACATGCTAATAGGCTGTTTTGAGTTTGTAGCTAAATATGTGCTAATGGGCCTTAAGGCTGACCTCCTGCCATTAATGTGCTTCTATTCTGCTTGAGGTTTAGTTTAGTTGTTGTCAGAGATGGAACATTCATGTCCAGAAAGTCTTCTCTTGGATTTTGTTCCGACGGCCTGGCTGCTCTAATTAGCTCAAATCAGCCACACAGGTATAGAGGAGTTTTACATTCTGGGCCAGAATTTCCGACCTTTGGTTGTTGTCTTGCAGTCACAGTATGTATAAGGTATATGATAATTACAGACATGCTGGTTACACTCTCCAGGCCTATAAATATCATAGGTACATAATTCTTGCTTTGAGGGTGAACATCATCTGACCTATCATGCAAATCAGTGGTTCCCGGTCCAGGTCCTAGAGTCCCCTGCACTGCATATTTTAGCATTTTCAATGCTCCAGTACACCTAAACCACCTAATCAGCTTATGAGTAACCCTTTCCTGGGTTGATGTGAGAGTGTTATAGAGTTTGAGCAAGAAAACACTAAAACGTGCGAAGTGAGTGGGCTCAGAGACCAGGGTTGGGAAACTACAGAGTAGAGATTAACAGTGAGAAATGCTAAACAGTGAAGCTAACTGATGACGGCTCACCCTTTCCCTGTGCTGTGTAATACTGTGTTTATCATGCAATTATTCAAGGAAAGAAACAAAAAATACCCGGAGGCAAGGAGCAGGTTCGGTTAAACTCAGTTCACAACCAAAGCGAGGAGGAATTAATTGCCATGCAAATAAGGTGCAGACAGCAACAGTTTGAATATCACAGAGCCAAAGAGAGTCTCAATTGTGGAGCGTCCTATGAATGTTGAGTCATTTTCATATCAAACTTAAATCACTACTGTGAATGGACGTGTGTTGAAACAAGCCTTGTCTTCCGTTCACCTGCTCTAGGTGAAGAAAATACAAGAAGCGCTGTACAGGGGCTGGCTTTAAAGTTTTGATAGCACACTGAGACAGACTGGCATTCCTTTTATCAAACGCTGATAATCACATAGTGCAGTTTGATAGTCACAGTCTATAATCTTGAGCTATTGGTCCATTCACAGACGGCAACAGATGTCAAAATCTAAGAAAATCATCAAACTAATCTCTATAATGATACTGCTCTGCAATAGGTCTGACGTTCTGTCACAGCCAATTGCTTTCATTTTACAGCTGGATGAAATCTCATATGCTGTGTGTGTGAATATGTATGTGCACGAATGTGATTGCTTTTGAAACGTGTTGAGAGGGGGGGGTCATAAACCCTAAATATTTAGCCCATTGTAAAGAGTGAGTAAGGATGTTTTTGATAGGAGTTCAGATCGCAAGGTCAAACGCAGCTTTCGTTCCTCAAGCCTGTTGAGATGATGTCATGTTCTCGAGAGGGAGACACGTGAAGACACAAAGATCTGCCTTTTATCGTTGCTCCCTCGGAAATATAAACATGACTTGTAATGATACACAGATGAAACGGCTCTCTGTAAAGCATCACACCACCCACTTTTGACCTCTCCTGCAGGTTCAGGGTAAAGTTGAGACCAGGCCTTTTGCTACATCAGTGCTGCTGAGATTATAAAATGTGTAACTATTGTTCTGCGGATGGGAACGCCGCATTTTTTGCCTTTTATGTTTTGCCTCATCTCTTTGCTCTTGAGTCAAATGACATGTTTCAGCACAAGGAGACAAGCATCAGAACATATTACTATCAAAATTGGATCTCAATTAGTTACTTCAAGTTACACGTACATGCGTGCGATTTGGATGGATTTGTCTTTCTTTGAGCATTTTAACAGAAACCTAGTTTTGAAAAAAGTAATTATTTTCCACTTTCAATCATTTATATTGAGTTCCTAATTCATTTTTTGGGTTTCTTCTTTTCTGGACCTGGATTACTTTGCTTTTACTCAATCTTCCCACTATCAAGCGTTGTTTGAGTGCAAAAGGATCCCGAAAACAGAAGAAAAGTGCCTTCACTTCCCTTGCTGATAGATGCTGGATATACGCAGAAGTTCCCCCCACAGTTCTACAGGGAATCAAGTACTTTTTGTTCAGGAGTTTTTTGATCTGATACCTTTTTACTCCTCAAGTAGTTTTTTGCTTTTACTTCTGCTTGAGTCATTATTTCATGTTACAATGCCTCCACCCGCCTCAGATCAGCACCGAGTGAGATACAAACGACACACCCACACAAAAAGACAAAGAAACGAAGAAAGAAAAAAAATCTGCCTTTCCCGCTCAACTTTTCTTCAGAGAGCAGTTTTTAATTCCACGCTCATCGCTCCTTGGGGGAGAATGTTTATTGCCTCTTTTCTTTCTTCTTCTCATTTTCTTCTCACCTTCCCCCAAACCCGACGCATCTGTTTTGCCTGATAAGGCGGCTCGTCGTCACCTTTACGTCATTATTAAAGCGGTGCTCCGGGGCAGGTTTGGGATGATTGTGGCTGGGGCCTGGCAGCAGCAGCCTCGCCGATAGCCCAGCCAGCGCCATCTCAGGCCTATCTGCAGCCAGACTTTGAAGCTGGGGACAGCCTGGCTGGGTGGTTGAAGATTATGTCTTGCTTAAAGAACTAAATAAAAGGTTGAGTGGGTGAGGAAAAGGGAGGAAGGTAGAGAGGAGGTGGGGAGAGGGGGAGAAGTGAGGTGACGGGTGATAGCAGGACAGAGGCTGTCTCTCGGTCTCTCTGTCTCTGTGTCTGTCTCTCTCTCTCTCTCACTCTCTCTCTCTCTCTCTCTCACTCTCTTTCTCTCTCTCTCTCTCACAAACTCTCTCTTTCTCTCTCTCTCTCTCTCTCTCACTCTCTCTTTCTCTCTCTCTTTCTCTCTCTCTCTCTCACACACTCTCTCTTTCTCTCTCTCTCTCTCTCGCTCTCTTGTATTATGAGTTTTATTGGCCTGGCCATATTAAGTTACAATTTTACATTATTACCAAGGTATAACTGAAACAAAACCACACAACACTGAGACCAAAAAGACTGATGTGTTATCTCATGCAAAGTATCTCTTGCCCCTCTCTCACTGTCCTTTGTTCTCTCTATCTCTGTCTCTCTTTCTTTTCATCTCCCCTTCTCTCACTCTCTGTCTGACTCTCTGTCTCTCTTTGTGTCTTTCTCCATCTTCCTTTCTCTCTCTGTCTTTCTCTCACATTCTCTCTCTCTCTCTTTCTCTCTCTGTCTTTCTCTCACACGCTCTCTCTCTCTCTCTCTCTCTCACATTCTCTCTCTCTCTCTCTCTTTCTCTCTCTGCCCTTCTCTCACATTCTCTCTCTCTCTCTCTCTCTCTCTCTCCTCTCTTTCTCTCTCTCTTTGTCTTTCACATTCTCTCTCTGTCTGTCTGTCTGTCTGTCTGTCTGTCTGTCTCTCTCTCTCTCTCTCTCTCTCTCTCTCTCTCTCTCGGTCTGAGACGCCAGTCTGCTGAATGTGTTCATGCGTTTACAGTCAGACAGAGCGGGCAGGATAAGTGTCGGTCAGACAGTGAGATGAGCTCAGCCTGTCTCCTGGTGCCTAAAGCCTTTCCTCCAATCCCTCTGCTGCTTTGGCTTTCTTATCGCACCATTGTACATGCACAGCATGTGCTGCGTGCAGCTCAGAATACACCCCTAAATATATCCAAACCCTTCTCACTTTTATCCCGTTTCAAACTCCTGTGAAAACTATCTGCATTTGTGTGCTAGTGCCGAAAAGTAAACAGCCTTATGTTAGCCAGGAGAGCGCTGTTGTTTCATTGTGATTAATTTTGTTTCCACACGCACCAAAGCTGGCTTCTGTTTTCTTATTTTTCTCCAATTACAGCAGGAGACCTTTTGAGTGTTAATTCTTAATGTCAGAATGGCTTGACGGACAAACTACTCATTTTTTGTCAGGGGAATAAAAATGTTTAATTGCCTTCTAAGCAGCGTTTTATTTTCCGCTGACCTTCAGTTTACTTGTTGCTAATTGCAATTTCACTCAAATCAACTATGCGCTCTCAATAAGGTCACTGACCTTACACTCTGCATAAAGAAACAAACAAGGCATAAAGCTGGGTTTGCAGCGGCTTAATAACCAATTATGACTGGATGCTGCCTGAAGCTTCATTACAATATAATCTTCAGAAGTGAGTGCCAGGCTGGGGCCGGGCTGGTTAATAAGCTCTACTGGGATAAGTAAAGGTTAGACGCGTTTAGCGGCTCTCCTCTTTGTATTCAGCCTTCACCCTAGAGATGCTGCCGCACTGCATATTGAGAGGCTTCAGCACAGCACCAAGGTGAAGCGTCCTCTGTTGCTTTGGCTGAATCCACATGCGACTGGATAGACAGTTACATACTGGATAGGCAGTACTGGAGTAATCCTGAGCTTCGGATTTTCTGCTGGACCGTTCGTTGTCTACTTAATTCATCCTTAATTTGTCCACTAAAACCTTTCAGCTACAAGTGGATGACTTTTCTTGATGAACGTTTAAAATGCATGTTTAAAAGCTAGTGCTAGGGAGACCGTTTCAAAGTCTGTTAATCTTGTATATGCACCTGTTAATGTATTTTCACCATTTAAAGATCAAATATCCCTCTAGTTTTCCTCAAGGTCTGCTTGTGAGGTTCGTGTCCTAATTGTTATTATTATTTATGTACATGACTAATCCCAACCTCTCTCTTTATCCCCTAAAAATTGTAGAAGTGGCAAAAGGTGTGCTATGGGAAAATAACGAGCCAGCGAACGCAGTGTGATCCGTGGAGGCCCCACCTCGCAATGAGGTTCCATTAAATGGGCAGGTCCTGTATGTGTGACTCTCATTCATACATACATACACACTAGGGCATTAACCGAACAGCCGATTTGTCGACGCGTCGACATCAGAGGTACAGCTCGACGACCCCGAGAGAAGTCGACAAGTCATGTGTTTTTTTCCTCTGTCTGTGTGCACGCTAATGGACACAATGCAGTCTCTGCCTCTGATTGGCTAACACTGATTTGCACTCCTTGACTTTACCAATTATTATAGTCCCTTCTTAAAAAAGACGGTACCGTTGGCGCGTGGCAGGGAATCTAAACATGAGACCACAACAAGACGAGAGACACGGCAGCAGAGGCAGCAGGTGACAGACACACATCAGATGTGTGGAGATCCTTCACTCTAGACACACAAACTGCACGGTGACCTGCACAACCTGCAGGTCGGTGTTAAAGTACAGTAACAGTACCAGCGTTAGGCACGGCATCTGAAACGGCATCCGCTAGCAAACATGGGTGATGCTGCTCTGCAGGGAGTCGTCCGGTCCAGAGGAGCGGAGTAGCTTCACAGAAAACCCTCTGACTGATACGAAAAAACAGCAGATCACAGATTTGCTTGTTTAATTCATCTTTAAAGACGTGACACCTTTGGCTGCGGTACAAGGCGAAGGCTAAAGTAACAGAGACCTTTAATAAAAGTGCTCATTGTCGGACGCCTGTGTTCCTCCGCTCCGTCAGTGTGATGACGTCATCAAACGACTTGTCGACTCGACTTCGACTTTATTGACGGATAAGTCAATCTGAAAAAAATCTGAAGTCGTTAATGCCGTAATACGCATATAATGTATTCGTTTTGTTGTAAGGAATGATTTACCCCTTTATTGGCTTTATTGTCAGCCAAACGTTGGCTTTATTGTCATCAGACACAGTATATGACTGAGTGAAATTACGTTTCTTACAGTCCTAGGTGCACGGACAGCACTAAAAAACAAACACACATGCAATATGAAGACAAAAAGTACAGCAGTTGAACAAGTATCAGTGCAAAACAAGACAGTGTAGCAAGTATCAGTGCAGAGAAAACATTAAGGAGGACTAGCAGGAGATATATTTTAAGAAAGAAAGAAAGCAGCAGATGTGTATTGAGGTTCTAACTGCATAGTAATCTAAACTTTCGGAGGTTTTCAATACACAGGGAGGAAATTTTCATATTATCGCACCCTCAGAATTCTCACTCCATCCAAGTGCATGGTTGAGCTTCTGGTGTGCGCTACCACGTTTTCTGGCACTAAGAAGTCTCTGGGTACATGGTTTGTAACTGCTTCTGCTTGCTAGACCCTACCAGTCTTATTGGACACATGGAGAAACCCAAGGCCTCACGCAGTATAAATCAAAGCAACAGAGCTGGCAAACAGCCTGTGGTCTGCATCCAGTAACTTGGCCGAGGAGCTGGAGGGATTGGCCGGTTTATTCGAAGCGCGTGCCAGCCGTGGAGCCCAACCTTCCTGTTATGTGAAGCCAAACCCATTCCCCTAATACACCCAGCATGCATACACATTCATGCACTTACACATCCTCACAGCCAGGCATTCATTTTCCTATCTGTTCATTCTCCCTTCGCTGCACCTGCATCTTCGGCAACCGTGCCACGCTGCGAGAAGCAAACCCTCAAAATAACAGATAACAAAGCAAAATAACTTCTGACCCTGGTTATAAAGCTGGGAGTGCTTGTCGTCATTGTTCCGTGCTCTTGCCTTTTCTCAGGTGCCACTGCGGCGGTGGGGTAACAGATTGAATCTGTGGTGTCCTCAGGGGATTAATTGGAGGTTTGGTAGGTGTTTCAACACTTCCTCTCCGCAGTGACGTGTCCCTAGGGGGGAATTCTCTGCCTGCGCTTTCCTGTGTAATGGGAAGAAATCTCTCCAAATGGACCCCAACAACAACAGCACCTCTGGGAACACACTCCTGGGTTTGGAGTCTGCCTGCAGGGGCCTGAGGGCTCTGCAAGGGAAGGGAAGGCCGCGTACGAGTGAGGCCTTTCAATCACCCAAATCGATATTAATGCTACATTCAGACCTCCACATTGTTCCCAGCTTGTTTTCGTTTCCCTAAATGAGGGGATCTGATTTTGTTGGGTTTGGTTTTCTTCCTTCCTTCCGTCGCATAGAGAACGGAGGCCTTACTTTCCTATTTATAAATACGCTGCCGTCCATCCTCAACAAGATGTTATTGCCTAATTTGTTTCTACCTAAATGCCTGGAAATGCATGGAGCCCATCAGCAATTAAATTCATGCAAGCAGAGCTGTAGCTTCGCGAGCTCGCGCTAATGTGTGCTTTAATTTTATAATTTCATTTCAAGGAACAGCTGAAATTGGATTTCACGGGCAGTTTTTAATGAAAAAAGGAAGAAATCAATGCAGGGCTAAATGCTGTCCCTGAATCATCCACTCCGTGTTTAAGAGGAGTGGCTGTACGGCGCTTGTGAACAGGCACAAGGAGAACATCAGGACGCTCCACCTGATGACTCATCGGCTTCCTGTGTATGAATCACGAAGAACAGCGATTCTTCCACACGGGCCCTTCCATTCACGGTATACAATGCTACAGTTCAGGAGCTGCAACATAAAATAACAGCAAATTAAAAGGGAATTTCACTAATCTTTCTAAATGTTTGCATAATTAAATTGTTGAGATGTAAACAGGAGTCATTAGGAGTAATTTAATGTGAAGTGGTGCATTGTGGAGCAGCATACAGACTCAGATTTCCCAACACTGGTGGTGATAGGAAATAGAGGTCACGATGTCTACAACACTAACAAAGCCATTTTATTTGCTATCCAAAACAACCGGTGCGCCAAAATGTGCCTGCAGCGTTTATATGTAATATTTATAATGTTAAAGTAGGGATAGTACCTTTCTTTGGGAACTGGGAACACCTTGCATGTATCTCAACCTCCCGAATAGGTTTAAAACATGTTTGAGGCCAAAAGCTTCAAATAATGTAATGTCTCAGGGATCAGATAGCTTATTTATAACCACTCCGTGTATTATACACTTTGGAGGTCTGGTTCCATTTACCACTGTTGTGAAGTATTCCAACTTGGTAAGTTTTTGTGTAACAGATCACTTCACATCAAACCACTCTGAATGACTTTGTTTACGTCTTACCCATTTAATTATTCAGAAATTTGAACCCGTCCTCAAACTGCATGTGCCTGTTGAATATCAAGCACAAGCAAAGTGGGTTTGTGAGAATTTACTGTATTCCACGTACGGCTGCTTAGCAATATTTTGTCACGCTTGCATTTTTGTCATGCTGTCATCTTTTACTCTTGCCACAGACGTTTGCTATTCCAACTCATCATAAAATCTGTCAGTGGAAATTGTTTCAAATAGGGAAAACTCATTGACTGCACTCCAGGAGACGAAAGAAATGAGTTTACATAGACTGCGTTCGAGTGAGGCAGGCATCCGTTGTGCAGGGGAGCCGATGAGATGCTTCCCCTGGCATCATTTATTTACCATGTTTACCCATTTGGGCCCTCAGAGAGGTGAGAACGTGTGTGTGGAACAGGGCGTTTTCAAACACCCTCATGCCGAGTCACCTGCTGTGACCAGCCAAGCTGGAAGCGCACACAGCCAAGCTCCACCTCAGCCATGCTGTTTATCTTATGCATGCCCACAATGTCTCTGAACCTCATGCCTGTGTGTCTATGCCTGGCAGCCTTTGGGGAGGAAATAGCCAGGGCAAAATGCTCCAGGACATAACAGATGTTTAAAAACATCACTCACTACCAGTGCTTGTTTGTGCAAATTTGGTAATATCCCACTGATTGTGGGTTGGATAAAGTGAGACCAACAAAAGCTACAAACATAGCCTTCTGTGGCTATGATTATATGTGGAATAGACATTATCTCATGTATCTTGTTTTGCACAAGTAACTGGCCATAGTTGGAGTGCATTCACGCAGTAACAGCTGGACTTTTTCCCCATCGTTATCGTGATAATCCCTGTTTTTAGCAGCTCATTCTTTATTTGGTCTCATATTGCACGTCTGGCTTTGCCTGATCAGAGTAAATGACGTGCTTCTGAGATGGCCCCTAGGCTTCAGTCAGAGCCTAATCCCCGTCATTTCCTGAGATTCAGTGAGTCAGCAGATGATTTATGGAGAGCATTCAAAAGTTTCAGGAAGTGGACCACTGATAGCACTTTACACCAACCGCTCTCAATCAAGAGCATATTTCATTATATGAGGAAAAGGAACTCGAGTTAAAAATACATCATGATTTAGAATAAAAGTTCTTCTTTTTAAGTTTCTTTTCTTCTCGTCTTGTTTCATCTTACTTTTTTTTTTGTTTGAAGTGATGGTTTCATCATGTGGGAACAAAGCTCATACTTTTTCCACCACATTTCCACCCTTTCCTGTGTTTCTTAGGTGGTCTTTGAGACAGACTTCTGAAGCAAAATGGCTCCCTTTGACCAGCAAGCCCTCGAAATGCAGCTTGAAAAGACCTTTGTGGGCCAAGGGCTATTGAGATGGAGCTCTGTGATTAACACGGCACACTCCAGAGTGAATCCTCGCTAATCAATGCCTCAAAGTGCCACGAAGAATGAAAAGAGGAGGCCGCCGGGTGCCTCCTTCGCACCTTCAGTGCCACAAACTGGGTCTAGTGGCTTGGTTGCCTTGGTGAGTGAATGTGCTCAAAAGCTCAAAATACCTGGAGACTGAGCTGTGAATGCGGAGCCCTGCCGCTACAATGAGGTCAAACTGTTACTTTGTGCTTGCACTGTCATTAGAGCAAACACTTCTCTTTAAACCTCAGGCAGGCTAATTCTAAGCCCTGTTGGTACATAAGTAACTATATCTTTAGGCACAACACTGAGATTGTTATTTCCAGAAGATTTTCTGTTTCTTTTCACTTTAGCAATAATGTTTACTTTCAAGTGTTGTCTTTTCAATCAACCTAGGCTAACTCGTCAAGTATTGCATTTCCAAGATGTTGCTATGACCCAGACTAACGGGTTCATGGTTAATTATATCAAGTCGAAAGTATGTTTATAATTGTAAATCATGTTATTCCCCCGCCCTTTAAATAAACCAAGCTGACCTCAGGCCTCTCTCTGTGGAAGCCTGAGCTCGGCGGCCTGTGGGGGAGAGAGAGGGAATAAATAAATGCATAAACTCTGAAACTCTCTTTGGCTGTGACAAGAGAGAGTGCTACCTCGCCACCTGCGACGTCTGGCACCTCTTGCTCCTTTGCCAATTAGAGAGAGGGAAAGGAGGGCTAGCCCCCAGGCCTGGTTTGCATAATATCGTGTGCTTAAAAACACAGCCATCTGTTTCCCAAGCCTTCTCCCTCATGACTGTTACTTTAATGCGTTAACGTTTGAAAGGCCGCACGCGAACCTCAGTGTGGTCCCCGATGAGAAGAAAAGGACAAACAGCGGACTTTTGTTCTGTACAGATGAATCTTAGCCACAGCCAGTGACTCTGTTTCACATCCCACTGTTCCACATCCCAAAGCCCACTGTTGCATTCCACCCACAGGTTCCCTCATTTCCTAAGTGGTTTTTAGGTTGGACTTATACTTCTAGGAAAAGACCATAATCCCTGTAATCCATGGCCAAAGAAATGTACTCTTCTCCATTCACAGCATGATTTATGCCACATTTACGAAGAGATGGAGAACAGGAAAATCTATAGATTGTTTTGTTTGTGCCAAACATATGAATAAACATATATTTCAGTGATATGTTATTGTTACTTTGAAGAAATTCTGCTCAGAAACTGTCACAGTGCATCCAACAATAAGGACAGCATGGAACATATTTTATATAATGACAGAAAACATAGTAGCACACAAAACTGCAGTTCCTCATTCTGCAGCATTTTACTATGAACAACATGGACTTGGATATGCACACACACACACACACACACACACACACACACACACACACACACACACTCACACACACACATACCAACAACTCTGGGGACAGATTTTAATGAGTGAAAAGACGAAGGCAATGTCTCTGAATTCTCAGACAAGTGATGACAGGGCTAACTGGTCCAAAACCTTTACATCATGTGAGGGCTTTAAAATCACCTTTTTTTTCATGTCATTCAGTTCATGTCTGTGGTCTTAATAAGAACAGTTCATGATCTTATTTAAAAGATAAAATTCTGAGTTTCCCATATTAATGGTTGGGCCAGTGAAAATGTGGGTGGGCCCAGTCATAGTTCTAAGTGTTCTATAAGTGTGATGACATTTGTAACCTCTAAAATGTCCTGTGATTTTTGATTACATCACTGTGCATCAGCAGGCCAGAAAAATCTCATTTACAAAAACAAAAACTGTTCACCAAAATGTTCCTTAATAAACCAAAAAGTGTTTTTTTTTAATCTATGGTATCAGTCCAAGGAACCCCTCTCCAGGAGAGTTATTATGAAAAATTGCAGTTTGTTTCTTGGACAGTCAGTTTTTCTAATGATACGTCTCTCTCTGGCTGACATATGATCTGGTGTGTGTCGTCTTCTCCAGGATGAGATCAGTCTAGTGCTGCCCAGATCTCATGCACATGCTTCCCAACAGAGGGTTTGTTTTCTCTGGCTCAAACACAGATACACATTCACACTCTCGCAGAGTTCATGCTCTGCCGTACCCGGGTTTGGCACCCACGCCGCAGCCAGCAGGCAGGCAGGCAGGTTTAGAGGAGATGATAGATGAACAGCGAATCAGAAATTAAACAAACCCTCAGGGCCTGAGGACTTCCAGAGGTGTTCTCCCCAGGACTATGGGCTGTGGGGGGGGACACTGGCCCACTGTGGGGCCATCCTTGGTTTGCTGCTGGGCCAAGTGTGTGCCCAGAGCAGAGGCAGACCAGATGTTCGCCATGTGGAACATGTTAGGGAATCACTGCTGATTTCTATATATATATATACACACTCATGGTGCAAAAGCCTTCTTTACTTAAATGATGGATCTGGCTTTCCTCCTCCCAGAATGGGACGTGTTTGCCTCCTCCCTGCCCCCCTCTCTTTCTTTATCATTTGACAGTGAAATATCGTTGGCTCTGCTTTCCATTACCCATTTTGCGGTCTCGCTTGAGTTTCATCTCCACTTGCTGCAACAGATGTCTATTTTAGAGATCAAGTAAACACATCAGTGTATCTTGAAAGGTCTGGGACGCACTCTATACCTCCAAGCTGTCATTATGACCAACGTAGGCTAGCTGGCTGATTAGATATGTGCTTCTAATTACCAGCGGATCTTAAGGGTCTGCTCCTGCGGTTTCCATGAGGGGTGTCAGGGGAAACTACCTCCATTTCAGGCAATCAGATGCTTGTCTGCTGCTCCTCGACCGCAATGCTTGCTTTGAGATTTGGGCTATCCTTTGTCATCACAACAAAGACCCCACCCTAAGCTACTCTTTCAAGAAGGAGCACGTAATGGATACGGCAGTAATCACGGGGATTTGACTCCGCTACCGCCATGTGCAGATTTTCAAAGAGATGTTTCCCATTCTTTGTGTGCACGGCAGCTTAACTTCTGACGACGTTATTGCCAGCCAGAGCAAATAAGATTTTTGCGTGAGGTTCTGTTTGGGGGGGGGGGGGGGGGGGGGGGGGGGGG
>JBBIGA010000007.1:7084335-7094702 GCA_037576975.1 Alestes dentex
ACACACATACACACACACACACACACACACACACACACACACACACACACACACACACACACACACACACACACTCAGAAGTCCACATGATGTTAAAGAAAATGTGATTCATCAGACCAAACCAACTCAACCACTTTTAATGATGCGCAAAATTTCGCATGGGCCCTCTAACCAGTCTGTGGTTCTGCAGCCTCTTACACAGCAATTTGTGTTACACTGTGTTCTGACACCTTTCTTTTATAACAAGCATAAACATTTTCAGTGTGTGCTGCAGTGCTGCTCTTCTGGGGAATTCCACCAGATGGGCTGGCCTTTGTTCCCCACACGCATCAGTGAGCCTTGGGCACCCATGACCCTGTCACTGGTTCACTTGCTGTTTTGGAGATGTTCTGACTCTGTCGTCTAGTTCTCACTATCTAGCCTGTGTCAAAGTCACTTGGATCCTTACAACTGCCCATTTGTCCTGCTTCCAGCTCATCAGTTTAAAAAAACTGACCGTTCACTTACTGGTCAATACAGCCCATCCCTTGACAGGTGTCAATGTAACCGGATAATCAATGTTATTCACTTCATCTATAAGTGGTTTTAATGTTATGGCTGATTGGTGTAGATAAAAAATAACACATAAGTATCTCCGTTTTTTCGGATTTTTATTTTTCTACATGGTTCAAATGCAGCAGCTGCCAATTTATGAACTAATAGATTTACTTGGAATAAAATTACCTAAACTTTCCTTAGAAGTAAATAACATTTTTGGCTTCTGCCGTGAAGTTACTATTATTTTATATTATTTTAACAAGAGTAATATGAGCAGTACATAGGTTGAACATTATTAAACAGTCTTTCGTTTAATTGTTGTCAGTTGTTGATTGTTTATTTTCAGGACAAGGTAAGTACATAACATTATTAACCAATTAACCACATTTAAAAACAAACAAAAATGTCTTATTTTAGCTTCTTGTAAAAAACCCGATTGTGGTTTTCATCGCTATATTTCCTTTAATTTTGTTTATTCCCCTTTCAGACATTTGTGAAATGAGAGCTTTATGGGACTGTCACACTTAACAGTAGTACAGCCCTCTGCTTGAAGACTGATCCTTCCAGCCATTATGTAATGACTGTCCAAACAGTGTTCTTCATGTGTCCAGCACATGAGCACTGCTCTTACTGAGGGCTGCTGAGTTCCTGCCACAAAAACTTAGAGGACCAGTTCTTCTGCTGATGGATAGAAGCACTTTTACTGTGGCACCACGCGCACACACACACACATATCACAAAACTCTGCGTTGAGAGAGATATAACTTTATCTGGGGCTGTAATAGAGTATGGGCTAGCAGCATTTGATAGCTGTGGTCTGTGGTCATTCCTCTGTAGCGCTGGAGTGTTTGGCTCTGTTGCAGTAATAGTGGCTTGTGCTTTATTGCCCTTCTGGTCACAAGAAAGACCTCTCTACACAAACCACCAGTTCAGTCCAGCTCCCTGCACCAAACACCTTCAATCCACTGTGTATGTTCCTTAACACAATGTCTCACAAACAAAACAAGCCTGAAATACACTGCATGGACAATAGTACTGGGACACAACTCTTAATTATTCAATTCACATTTCTGCGAGTGAAGGGTAATCGTAATGCTCCAGCAGACCAAGACATTTTGGACAACACCATGCTTCCAAATTTGTGGACACCGTTTGGGGAGGAACCTTTTCTATTCCAGCATGACTGTGCCCCAGTGCAGAAAGCGAGCTCCAGAAAGACATGGCTGTCAGTGTAGAAGAACTTGACTGGCCACACAGAGCCCTGACCTCAACCCCATCCAGCACCTTTGGGATGAACTGGAACGGAGATTGTGATCCAGACCTTCACGTCCAACATCAGTGCCTGACCTCATAAACGCTCTACAGAATGAATGGGCACAAATTCCCACAGAAACTCCAAAATCTTGTGGAAAGCATTCCAAGAAGAGTTGGAAGCTGTTATAGCTGCAAAGGGGGACCAACTCCACATTAAAGTCTATCTGTTTGAATGCAATGTCCTTACAGTCCCTGTTGGTGTAAAGGTCAGGCATCCCAATAGTTTTGTCCATTTAGTGTACGTAAGGTAAGTAAACTGATGTACAGATTCAAACAGCAAATTCACTTTCAAAGACATTCCTTTCAAAGTCCACAAACAGCAGCTTCCTACAAAAAAGAAAGCTGTTTCCCTGGAGAGTTGAAGAAGAATGTGTAGAACCTGGTTGCACAGTTCAGTTTGTAGGATGGTAAGTTTTAGTTTGTCTTCAGACGGCCCACATTCCACGTATCTCAAACCACCGTAATGCTATCCCCTGGTATGACGTGTAATCATTTATTTGCTTCGAACAGTGCATTACCCTTAAATTTTAACCGAGTGAGGCGGCGTCCCACCTTCTCAACGAGCAGCCCTGAGTTAAAACACCATTCTAGAATTATACACTAAATCTTACAGTAAAAACAATGAAAGCAAGAAATTTACACCTGAAATGAAGACATGTAAAAGAGTTTTGTAATCCTCTTTCAAGCCTGGCGTTGACCTGTGAGCAAAATCGTATTACACTTTATGACCATCAAATAGCCTCTTTCTGAATATTTATCGCTTTATTAATAAATATTTTTGCAGGATTTCTTTTTTTTTTTTTTTTGCCGCTGTTGGAAGTTTACCAGTGCCCCACATTTTCGGGAATCTCTTTGTTTTCGTTGCCCCCTCCTCCCTCCCTTGCATAATTAATGGTCGACTTTCATATAACCCAGATAAACAATTCAGATGCTAATTAATGGAATCAAATAAGTGTAACGCCCTGCTGAAAAGGAAGGCGGCTCATGCAAATTTGGTCTCCTCTGGCACCTGGTCCCTCCCAAAAATGTACGTTTTGTTTGACACCTTCTCCCCTCGTGACTGACAGGACAGCATTTGCAGATGAAGTTTGCCGTGTCTGTGAGATATAGAATTAGTAATCAGACGCTCTCGGTTACAGAGAGCAATTATCTGGCAATGTCTTTCCGGCAGCACAGTAGGCTCGTTCTGATGTGTGTGCGGGGTGGATACAGCCCTCCACGCGTTCTATGGCAAGTCCTGGGAGCTCAGCAGGCGCGGCAGCTGTGGGAGTGTCACAGCTGTAGCAGAAATGAGCTGGTTAACTTGCTCTTTGCTCTTAAGCAAGTTAGCAGAGAGTCTAAAACAGCGTTTGTGATTCTTGTAATAACACCTGCTGTGATGGCTGTTCGATCACCTGTGTTTCCCGCGTCGCTGAAATCACTTCATCGTTAGCTTCTCGAACTGTGCATCCGAGCCGGGCCTGTGGTCCAGTCTCCATGACAACACTGTTTGCCAGGCAGGGATAAAAAAACCACAGTCGCAACTTAGTTTCTCCGATGATAAAAAGCAGAAGTGAAAAAAAAAAGGAATAAGAAAATTAACCCTCGCTGACTTTTTTTTTGTCCAGTTTCCCTGTTCTTTATTTCTCGTTTGTCTAAAGAGACAAAAATAGAGAGAAAGCGCAGAAATAGCCCGGTTCTTTTTCTTCCGCCTCGGTGCTGTTGAAATATGCGGCCTAATCAAACCGCAGCACTCTCGTTTCCTGACATATGGCGCTTTCATCCTCACGTAGCTGCGTTCTCTTACTCTGTTTGCAATTTCGTTGTCGTGATTCCATTCCCCCCCCCGACTCCCTGCCTCTCCTCGAGAAAAGAGAGAGTGACTTCTACCTTTGCACAATTAGTGACTGTGATGAATTACAGGCAATGAGTTCTCATGGGGCTCCAGCAGAAGTCATACTTAAAGAAGGTGGATTCCTACCATCTGAAATGAGCTATTTTTTTTTTTACTGCCAGAGTCAACAGGCATTCTGGGACTTACTGCCTTCTGCTTAGTCTTTGTAAAGAAAAAAAAAGGCTGTGTAATTACAGTAAAGTAGTTGTTGTGTGCAAATTAAGATATCATATCTAATTAATCCTCCCAACGGGCCGTCATTCTGTCTTCTGACTCAGCTCAAAGCAAACTCGTTATTACGGCTCTAAACATGTGGTTACATGTTTCCAGTCTTCTATAAATACACTCGCCATCCACTTACCTCCACCTACCTCAAAGGTCCACTATATACAGTACGTAGGTGTGCAATTACCGACTACAGCTGTCTGATGGCATGCACAATGGCTCTGCGGTCAAAACTGACCACTGATGAAGGGCTGGAGGATAACTAACTCTAATTGTGCGTCAGTAGACATTGTTTCCAAATGCACACCACACTGCGAACTGCTTACTTTACAAAAAAAAACATTGAGAGACTGGTTGCTTCACCTTTTCCCAGTAAATGAACAAATTCATTTCAAGTCGAGACAGTTCTCATTACCTTTTGTAAGCATTTCTCGTAAGTATTCCATTTCAAACCAAGTACACCAAGGTTTATCGTTCATTGTGCATCTATCTTCCTAAGAGACCAGCAGTTACACATATGTGTAACATGTGGTATCATTAAAGTGTTTTTATTGAGACATCTTAAAATATCTCAATTAGAACTCAAGATATGGTATTGTAAGGTTGAAAACAAAAATCACGTTCGAAGATTCCACTGTGTCAGGAGGATTCAAGACAATCTGCCATTGCCTTTATTCATTTTTTTAAACACCTACAGACATGACCCTATATAAACCCCATTATTACTTCAGTACATAAAAATGAACAGTATTGTGTTGTTTTCCCAGATACACCAGTTGGTGAATCTGAATGAAAATCTTTATTCTTCCTCATCTTTTGTGGTGAAAGTAGTAACCAACCACCTGGCTTGGCAACACATTAAAACATTAAAAAAGGTCATTTTGGAAACAACCAAAAAAATAAACATTGAAACCAAAATTTCAACAAACAAGGAATTGTATTTCGGAAATGACAGAAAATAAACGCACGCCAAAAACTCATTTAAAGAAAAATCTAAATTTATACAAGGCCTCTTCATGCTCCTTTTTTTGTTGCTCCCAGCACCATTTATTTATTTATTTATTTGTTTGTTTGTTTGTTTTCTTTATGTATAATTGTATTTATTTATTTGTTAATTCATTCATTAATTTATTTATTTATGTCATATCCCATAGCGGAAACCAAATGAGGACAGAGCCTGTGATCAGGACTGCTTTAGCATGTTGCGGCAAAAAAAAGCCCCACTTCTAATCATGCAGTCCCGTGGAGGAAAGAGCAGACAAAGCCCTTTTTAATTACACACCCTCTCTCAGGCATCGTCTAACAGTTGAGTAAAAGTCAGAGGACGAAGTAACCGACGGCTTTAATGTAATAGATTACGTAACAGGCCTTTGGTTCTGCTCGTCCTTTTCTCACCCCCCCTTTTCTCTGTTGATGAGATCTGTTGACACTTCTCTTCCCTGCCTCTCCCCTATTGACCAGCTAATTCCATTAAATCATACTTTGAAGTGCTGTGAGAAGATCGCAGCGTTTCTCATCTCTCAAAGCCCTCTGAGAGAGAGTATTACTGCGGGGAGAGAGGGAGAGATTGAGAGGGAGAGAGAGGGAGAGAGAGAGTTCATATGAGCTTCAAGTCACTCCTCTTACACAGCGTCGAAATAACAGCAGTTGAAATGCAGCCAAATTCTTTGCGCCCTGTCGTTCAGCGAGTGACACAGCATGCTAATGTCGTTATCAGAGCCACTTTGCAAAAACCCTGTATTTTAAGAGGTTAACAGTTCTTTTTGCAAAATGCCCCAATTTGCACCGCGTCCTGCAGGTGCAGGTCTCTGGGACTTTGATGTCTGGGTGCATGAATGGCTCATTGTCCAGGCATTTCAGTGCAGCAATACTTCTTCAACAGCTGTATGGCTAATCACAAAAAAGATCAGATAACGTCACATAAACATCTGAAGCACTTGTCGTCACTTATCCGGTGCGGCATTCCTCTCTTGTCTGACATGCTTTACTTACTTCTTCTTTCCAAATCAGTCTCTGTCTTACACATCACCCTTATCTAATCACATATGTACTCCTCTCTAATGAGTCAGTTTCTGAGTTCTACAGGTGACATACACACAAGTCAGGCCCCAACATGGTTTTTCCAAAGGAGCACTGACTCATTAAATACTTCACCTCCAGTTTTTCACTTTTCTGATTTAGGAATTGACGTAAGCCCTGAAAGCTCCCAGCGTACATTCGTTAGGTTCATGTCAGCCCAGTTTGTCTGAATTGTCATTGTCCAGTCTCGTTTAGACACTCTCAAACCAAAAGCATCTTCAGTGGTTCCTGGCTTGGATTGAAAACATTTGTTATAGAACTTTCTTTTTTTTGTGGAGGTGTTTTAACGAATTAGAATGGAGTTAAAAGAACCCCTGAAGCAGTCACATGGTTACCTGAGTGCTTATGGTTCCAAATATACAGTGTCTTTTGACTTTTTCTAAATAAAAAAAAAGCGATATATACATTAACATAAACCAAAAAGCGCAAATAAAAAGCATTGTTGGTGACTTTGAGACATGGATGGTAAGAAGTTCCTAAACTTAAACTCACAAGTTTAGTGGGATTCAAGTCAGGAGTCTAACCATGGAGGCACCTTGACTCTGCATCTTAGGAACCTGAAATGATTTTGTCTGTATGTTTTGGGTCGTAGTTTTGTTGAAACATTCATCTTCTCCATTTTTGCTTGAGAAGATTAAATGATCCTCTTCTGTGTTCTGGTACATCATTCTGTTCCTGTTTCCTTCAACAACCAGCTCCATTTAATCAGAAATCAGAATCATAAAACTTTATTGATCCTGGTGGAAATTGCTTCCGCAACAGCTCCACAGACACATAGAGCCATAAAGACAAGGACTATACAAAATATAATATAAAGGCAAAATAAAACCCTCCAGAAAATAGTCTTATATCATGATGAACATATCTTGATGCTCCCACCTCCATACTTCCCTGTATGTGTAGTATTCTTGAGATCACTCATGCAATCCTCCTTCCTGTATATGTAAATCTCTTAAGCTGTTCTGATACACACCTCATCAGGATCCATTACTGTCCTTGGATTGTACTACAGCCATTACCGGAGATATGCGTGACATATTTATCTTTAGTGTTCTCTACTCTAATTATCTTATTTTATTCTTCTGTTCTGTTCTATGTTACTACTAAGGAGATTCTCCTGTATGCCCTGTACATATAGTGAATTGACAGTAAAAAAATCTTTGAATCTTTTTTTACGAACACGACGAGCTGATTTATAGCCAAAGAGCTGTGGTTTTGTTTTGTTTGTACAGAGTAAATTGTTCCAGAAGATTTCTTGTTTGTCTAAGCACTCACATGCAGATTTAAGATGCATATCTCTGTGCTTCTATTTTAGCACAGGAGTTTTGTGTGGGGTGAAAGAATTGAGATGATTATGGTGCAGCTCATTGCTTATTGTTCTCTGTGTAACTGTTTTTTCTGCTGCTTTCAGGCCGTCTTGTAACTCTTTTCGAGCGAGTGCTTTCTTCACTCTCCTGCGTCTCTTATCATTGGTCTGAGGGCGTATTGAAATATCTTGATTGGCACACCTGTCTGAGGCTGATTGGTTGTTGTTTCATGCACTTTCCACTGGCATATTATCGAAAGTTGCACTGACAGAGATGCATTTTCTTTTTTAGAGGTCTTCGTAGCTTTTTTCTCCAAGTGTTGATTAATAATTTTGTCAAGAGACCCCTTCTCTATGTTTGCTCCTTGTGTAAAATTTTAAACCTATGGTAAAGTTTGTTTGTTTATTTTTAACAATGATACCATGTGCAGTTTGTACGAGAACATTTTATATTATACAGTACTAATACTTAAACATATTTGTGTCTACATTTAAAGTGGTTACATGCACTGGAGGTCTGGAATGATATGAAAAAAGTATCTGAGTTCTTGTTTCCTCTCACTTATTCCCTCCATGATGGGAATTCCCTGTTCATGGAAGACGTGAACTACGTTGTCTGACACAGTACCTGTTCAAAGCAAAAAAAAAAAGAACATCTTGCACAAAGGACAAAGAGGCTCATAAAAGGACCGACTCAGTCTATTGATCATGGATAGAGAGGCCGTATGGTGAGGGGCAGGCCAGTGGTGGCCAGATCCTACGCTGAGCGATGAGAACACACGGCCTGGCTCACCTGCGCCTACCAGAGAAAACAGAATGTGACGAGGAGCATGCCATCTGACAGATGACTACACTCATGCATGTGGACAGTTGGCCCTCGTACAGAGAGTAACGGGGAGGGAAGCTGGCACTTCATCAACTCTGTCTCCGCTGGGACATCTCGGCAAAGAAAGAAAGAGGGAGGGCGAGAGAGAGAGAGAGATGAGGATGGAGGGACTTCTTATCGTACTCTGTGATGTATAATGCACTCGCCCTGCTGCTGCGTGTAGGACACAGGGAATAGTGGATGGAGACGCCCGGAAAGCATCCATTGCCAACCGTAGCTTTAGGGAAATACTGCTGTACCTCTGATGCTTCACTAAACTTCATGCCTGCACCGGTTCAGCTGAATCGAGCCCACAAACTGCAGCTGCTAAACCTGCACCGGCTTAATTGTCTTAATTGAGTCATGCATCGGCTTTCATGTGCTTAAAAAAGAACCACTGGCACCTGAATCCTTTTCGAGCGAGAGCTCGTGTTTGGTCTATTATAAGGCTGGATGTGGCTTGTATTCCGGCATAACAAAACAATACGGCTTTTTCAGGGTTTGGAACATATGGTAGGAGCTGGAGCCAGAACACGATGATAGAAACTAGTCATTGGACTCCTCAAAGCTATGGCAACTCTATGCCAGCGGGAGACGCATTGCTTGTGAACTAACTGAGTCCAAAGAATGCTAACAAGAGAGCCTGTGCTGAACTACAACACAGAGTCAGAGCCACGCGGGGCAGGGACACACCATCACAGGCCTTTCATTTCCTAAGGCCTGAACTGTGTTGAAGCACAAACAGCCTTATAGGGCATGTAGTTTCAGGAATATACACTCTCGCTCGAATGTTTGGGGGCCTGCTTTTGAAGCTTTTTGAAGAATGTTTGATCCCATTGTTCAGTTTTGAACTACTATTTTAAACCTTCATTCATGATATTCTGAAAATTAGTAATCATTACATAACAGTTCAGAAACTTGGTTCACACAATTTGAGTTTAAAAGAGTTCTACCATTTTTCGTATCTGGATTATTCTGCTGAACAACAGTTGCTAAGCAATTACAGTGGTCGTTTGACTCTAAACTGCAGAAACTACTTCAGGCCTGGAGTCAGAGGGTCATTTAGAGGGCAATTCTCCACCAACCATCATCATTCCCCACAAAACCTATTATTTTCTGCATGCTTCTATATGTCTCCCTAGTGGTAAAAAAGCGGTTAAAGTGAAATTTCAATTTGTGTGTGCTGTTATTGCTGGCTGCACACACCCACTGTACATAGATTAACATAGAAGAACATGTACACATCACTTTGTATTGGTCTCATACTGTCTTTGGATTGTATTTGGATGTGCTGCATTTGGTGGAGCGATGAAAACGCAGTTACTAAACGGGCAGACCTTTAGTGTTTTTTTCCTTCTGATTCTCTTCTAAATATGTCACTCCACTTTAGAAAACTTCACAGAAATACACAGCAGATTTTCGGCTGTACCTATATTTCCCAGCAAACACACATCCACCCACACCAACACATCCACCCACACCAACACATCCACCCACACCAACACATCCACCCAAACCAACACATCCACCCACACCAACACATCCACCCATTAAAACACATCAACCCACACCAACACATCCACCCACACCAACACATCCACCCACACCAACACATCCACCCATACCAACACATCCACCCACACCAACACATCCACCCACACCAACACATCCACCCATACCAACACATCTACCCATACCAACACATCCACCCACACCAACACATCCACCCACACCAACACATCCACCCACACCAGCATATTCACCCATTAAAACACATCAACCCATTAAAACACATCCACCCACACCAACACATCCACCCATTAAAACACATCCACCCACACCAACACATCCACCCACACCAACACATCCACCCACACCAACATATCCACCCACACCAACACATCCACCCATACCTGCACATCCACACATACCAACACATCTACCCACCCCAACATATCCACCCACACCAACACATCAACCCATTAAAACACATCCACCCACACCAACACATCCACCCATTAAAACACATCCACGCACAGCAACACATCCACCCACACCAACATATCCACCCACACCAACACATCCACCCACACCAACACATCCACCCACACCAACACATCCACCCATACCAAAACATCCACCCATACCAACACATCCACACATACCAC
>JBBIGA010000007.1:7117276-7132276 GCA_037576975.1 Alestes dentex
TGCATTGTTTGAATGCTAAATAAATATTTTCATAGTTTTGTAACAGATTTATTCTTTTAATAATTTAATAATAATAACTTTCGGTTTTTTGGTTTTGGTTTTCGGCCAAGTGTTTCCTCATTTTCAATTTTCGGTTTCGGTCCAAAAAAATCATTTTGGTGCATTCCTAGTTTATATGGCTTCATTTTAGTTCTCACACATATAAATAATGTAAATGTATCCTCAAAGGTACAACATGGTCCCTAAGGTTCAGTTATGTAACTTAAATGAGAAAGAAAGATGTATGTTTGCTATATAAAAAAACAAGATAAGATTAGATGGTAGTTAGATGGTAGTCAGTACCTTCTAAAGATTAGGTGCAATACATATGGTACCCCAAGTAAAGGAATTGAAGGGTACCTTGAGGGTTCCACCCCAGTGACATAGTTTTTACCTGAAAGCTACTTTTTGTGTCCCAGAGAGTACAGAAGTACTGTTTTTAGAAAACATGGTGTTTAGGATTGCATACTGTATGTGTAATACAGTATAAAATCATCAGAACACCCAGATAGACTCCAGTGCACCCTTAGGTCATTAAGCGCATGAAAAAAGGCCTTGTTCCATTTTGGCTGGAAGTTCATTTTCCATGTTCGCATCTGCACCTGTCTCAGCCATCTCCTTCCAGCTGTTTCAAGCACCTTCTCTTCCCCCCCTCTCATGTTCACCCTTACCATCATATGGACTTTTCAGCCCCGAAGCCCTATTATTTTCTCTTTTTCAACATGTAGCACACATTTTATAAGCACACTTTTGAACTAAGCCAATTCTAACAGTCTGCTTCAAGAACTATGTAACCTCAGACCTCCCCGGGGCAGTCGACTTACTCCCCCCCACCACTCATACACACACACACACACACACACACACACACACACACACACACACACACACACACACACACTTCTCTCGACCAGATGGTTTAGGCCACGTTCACAGTCAGTCATAATTGAGCGAGTGGAGCGGTGTGTGAATGTAGGACAGGAGCAGGGCGGAGGGGAGCAGTGGCCTGTCTGGGAAATGAAGGAGGAAGCGGAGGGCATGCCGAACAAAGCTCCACGGCCCACAGGCATGAAGACAAAGATGCAACACTTTCCCTCCCGCACTTATCTGAGCCAGCAATCTCTGGAGCAGGCAAGGTCTGTTTTCTTCTGCTAAATGGAGAAGAATGTGAAACAATCTATAAGAAAAATAATTGCCATAGACTTTGTGTCCAAAGTCCACAGTGTCCAAAATTCCAGCCTGTCCAAGGCTAATGATTTACATTGCAGAACTCAAAAGTTTACTTCAGACTTCTACTTTGAGCCATGCCAAGTATGTTTTTCTCTCTCTTCCTCTTTCTCTTTCTCTCTTTCTCTCTCTCCCTCTCTCTCTTTCTCTCTCTCTCTCACTTGGCTGCCAGAATTGCTCCAACTCGGCAGGTGTTCCAGTGTGACCGGACATGAAATTACTCGCAGTGTGGTATCCTGAGAAGGCTTGTTCGACAATAGAAAACCTGAGTCCTGTGAAGGGAATATTATTAGGCAGTACTTCTTATAAAAGATTCTGGTATTAACTCCCTGTACCTCCTCATACCGGGTCTACAGAACAATCCAATTAATTCAGAGCTGCATGTCTGCTGAAGGGCTGTAGTTTGAGATGTGCAGGGCTAGACAGAGTTTTCGGTTTAGCCAGCGTATTTTTTTTCTATTGAATTAATATACTGCCCTAAATGATATGCTGCCCTGACCCTCTGACTCTTGATTTGAGGAGAGCTCTGTATTGTTTTCCCCCATAATGATAAACAGTAGTCAGGCTAAGAACATCTCTGATGGAAGAAGAAGAGGGAAAAAAAAAATCCCATAGCATCTGGGTCCTCAGCTGTTTGTTTGCAGCCCAAATTAGCTGTGGTGGGGTACAGCGAGAGCGAGCTGTGCTCCAGACATTGGGCCTGGCCTTAATGTGGCTCTGATTGTGTGCTTGTAGAGGCCACTCACGGAGAAGCACAGACGACACACCACTGCGATTCCAGTCCTTGATTAGTCTCATGTTTTTGTCTGATTTCTATGTTGTCCTATGCTCGCTAATCATGGTCCTCCCCGCCTCCCTGTCCATGTCGGGGTAATTGGTTGTGTTCTTGAACATACTTCACAGACAGTCTAATTATCCTGTCCGGTGTTTGGATGAAGCTCCAGCTCAAGATTATAAATGCTTTTGTGGTTCCTCTGCTGTTCCTCATCCTGGTTTTTGATTACGGTTCAGGAAAAAAAAGTGAAAAATGGAGACGCTGCATGGATCCATATTGAATCCTTTAAAAAAAAACCCAGAATACACTCTCGTTGTTGTGTTTTGTCTTTTGATTCCATAATTACTGTTTATTTCAAAGATAAGCAATCGCGTAAAAGCAGTGTCCGCATCCAGCTGGAGCGATTTGATGACTTTGGACACAGCTGGACAGCCCACCTGCAGCCATGGGCCTAGCATGTGCCCGTCAGACAGCCACGAGCGAGACATCTGTTTGGAAGAGATAATGATGCTGGATGCCGTGCAACTTTCAGAGATGGGCAAACTCTCTGTGCCAGAGCCGGAGAAGTAAAGCACTACTAGACTTTAAGTGTGTCTCGGAGTAACTATTTCACTCATAAGCATTTTATTTTTGCCTGGCGCTTTATTGCGGGGCAATCCTGTTTGTTTACGCGTTCGCGTGTGCGTATGGCCTCAGGATACTCCTGAGGATTACTGATAGGTTCTGCTCAATTTATGAAAATTCAGAGGATTAAGGTTGAAGGAGCCGCTTGTTTTTAGAAGAGTTCAGCATTGTTCAGACTACCGGAGCAGAAGCCTCAGAGCCCTACAAACAAGCAGGAGTGCCACTGAAGACCATTTGGCATTCTAGGCGCGCTCCCTGTTACCGAGCTCTTGTCTGCAGTTGCAGCCGTGACGTATTTGGCGCCCCAGGTGAAATTTTATTCAGCACCCGTCCCTGGCAGCCCTGGTCTGTTTGTACTTTGTTGTTTAATTCATTTATTTATTTGTCTCATTTTAATTATTATTTTGGTTTGGCTTTGTTTTGTGCATACAGATGCATAAAGCCTACTCACATGTAGGGTATTTTCCACTCTCAACAGATGCTGAGCATATAATGTAGAGCTGTGCTTCTGAGTTACGTTTAACAAAATATGTGATAATATAAATAACATTAATTGTGAGCGTTCATACCAATTAAGTGTCACTTTTAATCATTTTTAGATAAATGTTGGGAATGTGCTCACATTAAGGAGTGATTCTGTTTAATTACAATCAAAATAAATGCAAAGACCTTAACTGATTAAAACTAAAATAATCAAACCAGTTGCTTTTGTGTTACTTTCTGCTATTTCTAATGACCAGCACCACCATGTCACACCTCTTAGCCATGTCTACACAGTCATGAAACTGCTTATCAAAATCTAAAATCTAGTCAACATGGTAAGGTGTTTTTCGTTTTTTACACTAAAAAATGATATTTTTATTATCACATATTTTGTAATATTGAGTTAAAGGTGTTGTGAAGGCAACGCTAAGGCACATCACTACATTATATGTTCAACACATGAATTCATTATGTACTATTAATTCGAAATTAGACCAAGGTTGTATTGAAAAATTATGATAGATAGCATTGCTAACTTGGTTAATTCAATTGGAAAAAAAAGGCAAGATTCAGTGAAGAGCAATTTGGGAGCCGAAAGCGCTGGCTGTCATTGGTGAGCTGAGACAATTGATTTGACTCACTGAGAAGACCTGGAGCGCCCCTCACTAGTTTACATGGCTCAATTTATAATTTGCAAATTATGGTTTTGATTAAATCACCAGCCATTTTAAATAATGTTGTATTAATTTTTGACATAAATTAATTTGGAGGAGAATCAGTAGTGGGAATGGATGAGGGGAGGGGCCTCTGATTGCCTGCAGTCAGTGCTGTGTTTTTACAAGCCTGAATATTTTGAGCACTGTTAGAAGACTCCTTTCGGAGAGCATAGTGGGTGGTTGAGAATAGGTCAACCAGTAAAGTGGTGTCATTTAATTGGGAAGGACAGTGAGTGAACGGACGCCACACCATGTCAAGACATCTCATTTGATCATTTAGGCCATGCCTTCAATAAATGGTTGTAGTATGAAAGACTATGAACAGTGTTAGGTCTGAGATGGAAAACAGAAGGCAGAGAATGAAATGTATTGCATGTCAGATTCAGATAAGATGGTTCAGCATGGTTTTCTTCCCAAATGTTCATTCTGGGATGAAATATCTTCGTATGTGGCATGTTGTTATTAGCATATTGCCGTTCAGCTAAATCAAAGAAAGAAACGTATGGCATGAGTGCTGCAAAACTGCAGGCACTGAACTTGATTATAAAATGACGTCAGTTTCATGCAATTTCTATCTGACTGCTTTTGACTGAGTCTCACTCTCTCTCTCTCTCTCTCTCTCTCTCTGCCCCAGTCTCTTTCTGCGTCACTCTCTCTTGAGTGCCATTGTTAAAGTGAAGGACTGGTTATTCTATATAGCTCTCACTGTGGCCGGAGTGGTGACTGTTTCTCATAAACTTGACTATTAGACTGGGGAGTCCAGAAGGAGGAGACTATAAAAGTAGTAGCTTTTGTTTCTCCCGCCTTGATTCATTCTACCTTTAATGTTATTGAGCCTGTCATTTTTCATTGTACTGTTCTTGCATTTCCCATTCGCCTAGCCCAGCCCAGTCGAGCAGGGTGGCGTGATTGAGGTGGTGGAGCAGATTAGCGTTCTGTATGCTCTTGGACAGGTGCTGCATGCAACTTGCCCGCTCTTCCTGAGGAGACACGCAGGGAGCCAGGGAGGCTCTTATATGGATTTAAGAGAGATTTCCTGTTAGAGGCCAGGTGCTTGTTTGATTTTCAGATGCGAGTGGAGCTTTGTTGTGTGAGCTGGAAACAATTTGACACAAGGCATAAGAAAGACTAGACAGGAGAAGGAGAGGGCACGGAACAGGTGCTGGACCTCTCCGCTCCACAGACGGGCTTTCCTCCACAGGAGGCGAAATATAAAATAAAACACTCGGCCAAAACATCTGGCTGTCTGTGTACTCTTCTATTTGAGACTCAAAATTGATTTGTTTTTTTTTTCCTGAAGAAAAAAATAAAAACATTAAAGAACTTTTTTTTTTTTTCCAGCACTGGAACAGGTGCATGTTTGTGGAGAACATTTCTCTGCACAAATCATCATTTTTTTAAAAGAATCCCCCCAAAATATGTGGAGCTTCATCTGAACCATATATAGCCATTATCCCACTTAGATAAGCATATAATTCACATGTAATTTTTATTTTTCCTTTGTTGGTAAACCACTGTTAGGACAGAACTCTCTATTTCCACTGAAACCTGAAAATATGAAACTGTGGCCTCTTTGAGAACCCAAAGAAGCCACAAAAGTCTGGAAAGGTCTGCTCTATCCCCTGAAGGCAGAAGAACTAGATGGAGAAGAAAGCAGGCTTGATTTAGCTGGAATGACACCGTTATATTTGTTTGTTTAAAGGAAAGAGGGCAAAACAACATGAAACGTCTAGCTAGCAAGTACGCTAGCTGGCACAAAAGCTAATTCAATTGTCAGGTAATCAAGTTGAAGTTTTAATTAAAGATTAAGATCACATTGCCTTAAAATATATTAAAATCATGGCTATTACACTTGCTTGCAATCCAAAACACAACCTAATCCATAAGTTTCCAGTTGTTCTACCTCTTTCCAATAAACACTGCAGTACTGCTTGTTTTTGAAGTTATGTGTTTCTTTACAGCTTTGTTGCCTGGATTTATTATTATACAAGTAGCCTGTGGCTAATAAAACTTGGACTGGCACCCAGAGACTGAAGACTCAACCCAGACCTAACCCTAGAGACTTGAGATTCAATTCGGACTCACACTCATGGACTCAAGACTCAACTCAGACTCCCCCAGAGACTCAAGACTTATAAAAAAAAAACCCTCATACCCAGACATTCTGGACTCAATCTGGACCTGCACCCAGAGACTCATACTCAGAAACTGAAGACTTAACACACCCAGAGACTCAAGATTCATAAAACTCATATCCAGACTCAATGTTGACTCACATGATTTGACTTGTAAACAACTGTAGATGACTGCAATATCAAAGACCTTTTTTCATTTTTCTTGATTTTCACCTCTGCAGCCATTTATACAAATATGTGGCATGTAAGTAAATGTAAAATAAAATATTTAAGATTAAATATTTATACAAACATGTGGCATGTAGGATAAAATATTCCTTCTAGTCAAAAAGAGGTTAGGGTTAGGGCTGGTAAAGTTCAAATCTACTGTTCATATTTACCAGTTTCAGTTTGTCTGTTAATCTGTAGATCAAAACAAAGTTCTCTTCTTTCTGAATTGCAAATCACTTTCTAAATAGACACTGGCTGGCAATTTTCAAGTCAGCATTTTGTTTGATCTTCGTCTGACCTGGACATAAAATAAAAAACAAGTTGTAGTCCATGAAAAGCTAGAATGTGGCAAAGCCACGGCTGGCAGCCCCCAGTCTTTTAATTAAGAGATCAGGATCAACAGGGCTGAGAGTTAGTCACTACCACTGAGACTGCTACAGCAGCGAAATGACCAGATATGAAATTACATTCATATTTGTCAAACGGTCGGTTATTTTGTAAGAACAGTTTTAAGTGAAGTTTAGCTAAGGACTAAAATTAGTGTGCTACGTCCCAGAGCTGTAGGCTTTTTCTGAACCTTTTAGAGGCCAACACAAGTGCAACATCACGCATTACTGCTTCCCCCTGTGAGCTATGAGGGAGAAATGGTGAAGCATTTGTGGGGAGAGGAAAGGTTAGCTGGCTTGTGAAATAATTGGTCCAATTTGGGCCTTAGCGCTGGCATTTTGAAAGTATTGGAGCTACTTTGGGGACTTTGTGCCTCGTGGTTGTGTAGCTGTAAAAATGGCTTTTAAGTGAATGGGACACTTTTGGTGTAATTGAAATTATATTCTTTGCATTTTTATTTGTTTTTAATTAATAATAAAGCCATTCAAGCATTCTGTTGGACGCGTCCTGTCAGATACATAATTTTAATTCGGCCAATGCTTTTTGTGTTGCTCATTTTCTACGTTGCGGTTATATGCTGCACCTCAAAGGGACCCATAAGACTCTTTTTACAGCTCTACACTCATAAAGAACTGGGCACTGGACCAGTGTGGGAAAATGTACAGAAAGTGGTTTATTTGTAACATGGTGCATCCACTGCCAGCGAGGTGGTGGAGGGAGGGAAATGGGCCACAAATTGCCAAGTGCATTCTGAACAAATTGGAAATGTTGGGTAAATTATCCCAAACCTATAATCAGTCAGCAGTGGCTGGTCTCGGGGGTTAGCAGGTGGATAGCTCATTATGCGCTCACCTTCTCGCTGCCCTTCGCATTGTGCTCGTTTTGGCTTCCTGGCAGGAGTGCCCAGCATTCTGTCTCTTTATTCTCCAGGCCTGAGAACAGCTGGATGATAGTTCTAGTCTAGCCATTCCAGTGTTTCAATGGGAACCCAAATATCTTTTGTCTTATGAAATGACAAAATCATTTCAAAGATGCCATTTGTATTTCATGCAGCTACCCACTTTTCGGCCAAACCTTTTCAGATCTCCATATAAAGAGCTGCTTGCACACAGAATGTTTCAGCAAACAGGATCGTCATCCATCATCATGCTCTTCTGTCAAAATCCTAAACAGATCAAGGTGTCAATAAACCTGCATCAGCAAAGAAATACGTCAGCATGGCAATGCCACTTTCTCAGGATTAGAGAAGTAGGAACAATTTAAAAAACAAACAAAAACAAAACTGGGTATATCCTTTAAAACATGTGACATATCCTGTGGGATAATCAGTGCATGGGCATGATTCAGAAAGGAATGTTACTGGATGACATAACGGTATGTTATGACGGTCATGGTTAAATGTGCAGGATGCACGGTTGAAACATCTGTAGACGAGAAGATCTGACAAACTCTGTCTTTATTGTCTCCCCAGTGACTCCATCTAACACTATTTCCTGTGTTTGTGCCTTTACAGGAAGTCCTAATAAACCGGCATGGCATGTGACTGGAGGAACTGTGGGCTCAGCATGAGGAACTGAAGTGCATGAATGAGGACACGTGCTCTTATTTGTCCTATGCGTATATGGGACTGGCATTCTCGACTACTTGCAAGGTGCAGTGAAGCGTAAAAACACTCCCAGCACCCTGTGGATTACGCTGAATCTTATCTAATGTAAGAGTCTCACAGAATATAAATGATGAACTGAATTGAATTATACATCTGTCTGATTTTATGATCAGAAAAAAACCAAAAAAAACCAAAACGAAACTGCTTGTTTGGTTTCGTCTCCTAAGCTGTAAAGGCCTGCAGTGGGCCAACACATCCGTTTCTCAATCTCAAAAACACAAAACTTAAATATTAAGCTGCATGTTAAAACATTCATACAACTAGATTCAGGTTGCCAGTCGCATGAAACCTAATTCAAGAATGAAGCATGAAGCAATTCAGGAATAACATAATGTTGCATGCAACACAGTAAATTATTCCGTTATTCTTTATTTAATTCCCTATTTCAATATAAGCCGCTAGCATTTTTCGTACATTACAGCTATATTGGTCAGTTAAATCATCTGTGATGTGTTATTTAGCCTACATTTGCATCTGTGTATTAATTTTGTTTCTGTCTATGGAGAGAAACATTAATAACCTAAATCATTAGATTATGGCACAGTAGGCCAAAACAAATAAAACACAAGCAACCGTTCAAACTGCTGTCAAATTCATGTTCACCGGTGAACTAGTAAGTTCAACTAACTGACTGTTTAAAGATTTTATTTCAAGACGGCTGTTTTTGAAACGTTGCTACTTGCTCATTTAGCTTTGAGATTTTCTAAATGACATTAAACATTCACAGTTTTACTAATGTATAACTAGCCGTGTCCTGTCCAGATCCAGGAATAGAGACATACCTTTTAAATGATGTTTGTAATTATTTATCTCTTTATATATAAAACATTGATAACACAACGTTGAAATATTGTTATTTTGTGCTTTCTAGTTGATTTGAATGAGTTTTGCATAAGAATAATCATGAAATGAGTAAAAAGAACTGTGTGAGCACTGAGTCTATAGTTTGTTTACCTCAGTCTCTTTTCTTCACCACCTCCTTCTGTCCATTTTGTCTGACTCCATTCTCATACAGCTCATGTCCAACTAATGGCACTACCACAGTAACAGCAAGCCTTGTTTGACATTTTACACCCTCAGTAGTGATTTCAATGAGTTTTGGACAAGAATTATGTAGAAATCATGAAATGAGTAAAAGAGTGAAAGTACTTTTCCAGGGAGATTTTGGTAAAAATAATTCTACTGAAGTTTAAGAAACTATCTTGTTTAAGGTTTTAGTGGTTAAACTTGCACAAAGGCAATTAATCAGAGCATTTGTTCTTTCACAAATATCCTTCAATCTTATTGAGCGGACTAAACGTCGTGTGTGTGTGTGTGTGTGTGTGTGTGTGTGTGCATATATATGTACATACATGCTGTATATCAAGTTCATCAGGGCCATTTGCAACTGAACAGCCTGCTTTCTTCCGAAACATGAGACGTTCTTAAGAGACGTGTCTTTCTTGGTAGCGTGATGTGGGCAAAGCATCCAAATTGATTTAGGGCAGAGAGAAGCGGTTTTCTTCTTTCCATCTTCTTCAAAGAGTGTATGGTTTGTTTACCTCAGTCTCTTTTTCTTCACCACCCCCTTCTGTCCATTATGTCTGACTTCATTCTCATACAGGTCAGGTCCAACATATGGCAGCACCATAGTAAAAGCAATCATTGTACTCTCACGCTGTAAGTTTGACATTTTACACCCTCAGTAAAACGTCCTGCCCAACTTCTACAAAAAAGTCGCACCTCAAACAGAAACCTTACATAAGTAAATAGGATTGATTTAATAGAATATGGATGAAGACACATTACTAGTCAACACAACCAGCATGCATGTAATAATGACTCAATGATCTATGTGATCAAACAGTTTTAAATTCTTATACATTTATATAACACTCATCACAACAGATATATTCACAAAGCTGCTTCAAAAAAGCTCAAGCCAGCAATGGCAAGAAAAACTATGAGAGGAAAGGGACTCAAAAGGAAAAACTCTCTAAGATCATGCGGAAGAAGCTCTGAGAGGAAGCAAGGCTGAAATTTATGAAACTCCCTAAGAGCATGAGGAAGAAAAACTGAGATGAAGCTTGATTCTAAGTAAAAGAAACTCCTGAAGAGCATGAAGAAGAACCACTGAGAGAAACCAAGACTCAAAAGCACTCAAAGAGCTTTAAGAATAATCACTGAGAGGAACTGTTCTTCAGTGGAAAGATCAGCTGAATAATTTCTATTCTGACCCATATATAAAGTCAAAAGATAATATGAAAACAGCAGACATCAAAACCACTGCTAACTTAAAATCAGGTTTTTCACCAAGGGAACCCTGAAGACTTCTGTCACACTTCAAACCCTGGGAAGAACCATTGAAATGAATCAAGACTCAAAACTCGAGTCATTTGAGTCAAGTCTATTTATATAGCCCATAAGCATATACAGGAATAGAATAAAAAACAGGAATAGAATAAAAAAATATTAATGAATCAGGAGGCATCAAAATAGTAGGAAGTAAAAAGAAAGAATAAAATAACAAATAATGCGTAGAAAAATCAATAAAAGAAGAAACTCCTTAAAAGCCTGAGGAAGAGTCGCTGAGAAGAACCAAGATTCAAAAGAGGAACTCCTCTCCCTGCGGACGCTGGGTGGCAGAGTAATAATAAACACATGAAAGTTGAGTTTATGAGTGTGTTGCGGTGGTGCTGTGGTTAGAATCGTCTTCAGCTACCTCCCACTCTCATGTCATGCACTGATCTTCCTCCTTGTTTGTTTGCACCCCCCTTATACCCCTTGACGTGTTGATGTGTTCTCCCCCACACATGGGCACATCCTGAAACCAGGCAAACCTGCTCCCACACTTCCTACACTGATCATCATGCAGCTCAACTATCTTCTCGCCCAAGTGGCTGGAACCTTCCTTGTTCATTTGTGACCCCCTCCCCCCCACAACCCACACACACCTACCGTTCTGAGAGGTTGTCAGAACTCATCAGTGTGCCTGTGGAGGCAGGAGGGCTGGGGGAATTAGAGCCTCGTGTTGTGTGTCATGGCTGTCTGCTCCGGACCTCGTCCCACCGCCAGTGCAGCAGCACCACAGCTAATAAAAGCAGACAGAGCTTGGCAGACCTGTGCCAGAATGGCCCCAATCAATTGACCGTGGCAAGGTCAACACGCAGCCGGCTACTTCCAGCTCCACAGCGGTAGGGAGAACAGGCTAGGCGTGAGAGGAGGTGGCACGGCTAACACGGTGTCACACCTAATTCTTTAATTCAGCAAAGCTTCTGTCATGCGATGGCTCTTATCATGAGCAAGTGTGGCCCAATTAGTCTCCAGGTATCTTGTGTCAGTGTGCCGGCAGTCGACCAGCAGCTTTTTTGGCCTTAATTACTGAATCCAGTCTCCCCGGGTGTAATCTCATACGCCTCAACACTTCCATGAAAGAGAAATTGTCTTTTAAAGCCTTGGTTTTAATGATCAAAAGCCAAACATCAGAAATATAGCAAGGAGGTCTGTTTTCTTCCATTTCCCCCCTCATGCAGCGGCTGATCGCAGCATGATCGGTGTCGCTGTTACCCCTGGCACAGTGAACTCGCTTCTTATTGGCCTCAGACAATTGAATCTGTTTATCCATCTCCTGAAGGGATTGTTCCGCAATTGCAATACTTGTAAATGAATAGAGCCAATTGAATAGAGCACATATATCATTACCCTGTCACCCAGTAATAATACCTGTATTGGGTGGCACGTACTATGTCAAGATCGTTGTCTGAATTAAATTAAGTGAATGATTCTAAACACGTGTTAGAGTAATTAATATTCTGCATTTCTTCCCCAAAGGCCACCCAGCAGACAGCTATTCATACACTGACATTCAGCTTTGCATGTATGCGTGTGTGCGTGTGTGTGTGTGTGTGTGTTTGTCTGGAAGAAAGGGAATGAATGACGAGCAGAAGAAAAGGGCTCTTTTGCATATGGAAGACGAGTGAGTTTGTGTGTTTGTTTTTGTACACTTGCAGCCTGACAATGTCCCAACTTGTGCTTTTCTGAACCTGGAAAAAAAGTGAGACGCACCACACTGTCGTCACATGTCTGCAATTTTTTAAGCAACAGCTAGTGAGTTGACTGGCTACCATATAACAGGCACATCATTTAACTCGCAAACAGTTTTTGTTGAACCTTTTTGAACTCAGGGTGCCTGGAGCGCTCCACACAAAAACAGATGGTGAGCAGTATAGAATGCCAAATACATCTCCACTGAAAACAAAAAAAGTAGGGAGGGCTAACAGACTGGGTATATATATATAAATCAGACATTACTCTACTGTATTACTGTATACCTTACTCATTCTCTGTGTAACTATTACAGTAATGAGTCCTTGGTAGAGTACAAAAGTACTTGGTAACTATAGTTTAAAAAAATGCTTTATAGAAACATGGAAACTGATATTGAAACCATGTTTACAACAAAACAAACTAACTTGCCCTTGTTTTCATGTTATAATTAAATGAAGCATCCCTTCTATGGCAGTGATGCCTTTGAGTAAAGCTTGATGCCAAGAGCACAGTTTACAGTTGGGCTGGTGTAATAGAAACAGCTAAACTCATTTGAAAGAAATGTCACATGAACTGAAAACTACCTGAAAGCAAGGTGAAATTGCAAAAGGAAATTAATTAAACAATTTAATAAAAAATTGAATCAATAATAAAGAGTATGTGGGAAAACAGGAGAGGGAAAGAGAAAAACAGAGGAGAGAGAGAGAGAGAGAGAGAGAGAGAGAGAGAGAGAGAGAGAGAGAGAGAGAGAGGGAGAGAGAGAGAGCACAACAGGACACCAACCTACAATGTCAGGAACAACAAAATGAATCTGACTTTTAAAGTGCTTTTTGCTTTTTGAAAAGTTCCAAAAGGTTCATTGTTAATAAAAAGGGCAAAGCTATTTCCTTTTGGCTACTGAAGTTAAGGTTAGTGTTAGTCTTAGGACATTCTAAGGTGGAACACCTGATACGGATGGATTTTTGGTGCTCACCTTGTCTTTAACTATCATTTAACGAAATGTCCATTAAATGCAACTTTAAGTCAAGGAAAAAAAGATTTGATCAAATCTAGCCCTATACCTAACATTAACCTTAACACTAACTTAAAGCTTAAACCCAATCCTAATACAAAACCTAACCCTAATGTTGTTCATAATCCTATGTCTGTAGATAATCAGTAATTCCATAATCATGGTAAGCATAATGAGTATTTAAATATGCAACACAAATGGGACAGATTTTTACACATAGGTACTTTCACATTTGCATGTCCAAAAGTGTGTAGAGACCTACTTATACATTGTTTTTTTCTGAAATCGAGGGCACTAATAGGGAGTTTGTTTCTCTTTACTGTCCAGTAACTGCCTCTACTCTTCTGTGAAGACTATACTAGATATTGGAACATTGCTTTGAGGGTTTGACTGCATTCCAAACATTCAAGAGCATTAGTGAGGTCAGGTACTGATGTTGGATAATTAGCTCTGGATCGCAAACACCACTCCACTTCACCACTTCATAGAACTCAGTTCCACTGCTCCACAGTCCAGTGTAGGGGGCTTAGTGCCCATTTTTGTACCCCTCCAATGGCTTTGGGGTCCAGCTGCTTTCAAAGCACTTGATTCTATTGTCAGTGGTTTTTGTGGAGATTATCCAAGCTGTTTTTGTGCAGTTAAACCTGTGTCAGCGATAGGTGCAACGTAAAGTATTTTTTAAAAAACATTTTTAAAGTAGCTGAAAAAGAAGGGTTGTCTGGATACATTATTTCTCCTACTTTCCAAAAAAAAAATTGTTCTTTAAAGCATCATTTTAAATGAAATGACAAGAGATCAAAGTAAGAGAAATGATGGAGTGCTTACAGAACTTGAATAATTCAAAGAAAATAAACCTCTCATTCACTCTTGAACAAAATGGCAATAATTACCTTTGGCGAACTTCTAGTTGTGTTTTACCATCCGGCTGGTCTCATTGCGAGAGGAGAGTGTTGATTACAGCAGTGTTTTATTACTTTTCCTCATTAAATAAGATTTGATTCAGGTGATCACCTGATCAGTACCTCATAAAGCAGAATGAGGTGCTTGTGTAGAAATTGAACAGACACTGGCATGGAATGGTTGTCATACTCATAGAGATGCTGATTTTAAAATAAACTGCAGTGATCTCTCATTTTTTCTGACGCTGTATATAAGTGACATGCATTAGAAAGAGAGAGAAAAATATAGATTAAAAGATGAGCATGGAGGGCCAATTTAGATATCTCTCTTCTTTTTCTCCACCTTCATCTCTTATTCTCCTTCTGACATTTTCCATTGGCGATGGGTGGAGCCTGCAGCTGTCAGTCAGAGAGAGCAGGAGTGCGAGCGAGAGGCAGGCAGCCACTGCTTGCTTTGGCCCGCTCGTCTTTGTTTTCTCAGCTGAAGCCGCAGAACAGTCTGGAATAGATGCGGCCAGACCACGAAGGATAGGCCCCCGGTCTCCGAGCTTTGTCTACCCCCTCTCCCCTGTTTGAGTTTCTGGGAATTCATATTAAGCAAAAAAAAAAAAAAAAAAACCAGACATTTCCTGTGCTCCAAAAATGTCAGTTCTGAGATAATGGGGGTTGATGTAATCATTTGTCAACCACATACGAGAGCAAGATGGAGAAATGATACAAGGGCTTTCATTCTCCCTCTCATTCTCATTCTCCTGTTCTCCTCGCCTTAAAAGACAACGACAACAATCCTCGGTCCATTGT
>JBBIGA010000007.1:7133440-7144413 GCA_037576975.1 Alestes dentex
TGTGTGTGTGTGTGTGTAAGAGAGAGAGAGAGAGAGAGAGAGAGAGAGAGAGAGAGAGAGAGAGAGAGAGAAAGAGAAACTGGGACAGAACAAGCAAGACGGACAGACAGAAACAGAGAGAGACAGAACGAGAGAGAGAGAAAGAGAGACGGAGAGGGAGAGAAAGAAAGAAACAAACAGAAACAGAGAGAGAGAGAGAAAGAGAAAAAGACAGATAGAGAGGAGACTGAGGGAAAGTGAGAGTGAGACAGAGAGAAGGAGAGAGAGAACTGTAGCCGAGAGTGAAGGAAAGTTGAAACTGAAACTTGTGACAGAGCAGGGGAAGGAGGAGAGAAGTGAGGGAGACAGAGGCAGACAGATGGGAGGAGAGAGGAAGAGAAAGAGGAGGAGACATAGAAAGAGAGAGAGAGAGGAAGAAAGAGAAACATGCTTTCACTCGGGGAGTCCTCCTGAAGTGGCAGAGGGAAGAGCAGCTGTGGCAGCAGAATAAATTTCAATACTGATCCAGTTTAATAAGTAACTCAGTGAATCAGAACACCTGCCCTGCACTGCTGTGTGACTCCACATGAATGTTTGACTCCCAGGAGCTGATTACAACCATGTCTGAAGAGAGAGAAACAATCACATTCAGCACTGTGAGCTCAGACTGTCTGTCAGCAGGGCTGAAACTGGCCATCAGTGAGGGAAGAGAGAGAGAATGTGCCAAAAACAGTCTCCGCTCTGAGCCACCAGCCGAGCCCAGAGGCCCTCACACGCACTAAGCTACCAAACAACTGAGCCGCGCAGCACTGAAAATGTAATCACACAACACACCGATAAGAGCTTACATGAGTGTATGCAGGTGTATGAATGAGAGCATGCTGTACCGTATTGTAAATCAATGGAAGAACATGGTGTGACCAACCAGAGCTGGGGACTCAAGTCAGCTGTCGACTGACTCAGGAGTCCAGATTCAAGATTCTTTGATTTTTCTTTGATGTGTAGTGAAATGTGCCCCTGAAACATCTGTGAGACTGGACAGTATAGTAAAAAATAAATTAAAGAGAAATTCAAAGGCTAGAGCTAAGAAATAAGAAATGCGTAGAAAAACAGTGACAGCCTCGGGTTTGATACAGCTTGATTCCAGTGGCGTCAGGTTCGATACGGTTGGATATACAGCTTCAAAGGATGAGGGTTTCACTACAGAAAGAGCTTCAGTCTGATGGGCAGAATGAGGAGCAGTAAGTAACTTGTCAGACAATCTGTCTAAAATTTTTAGCAGATTTCAGAATATGTTCCTTTAAATCATACCACAACTTCAGCTGGTTTTCTAATAGCATGACATCATCTTCTGCACAATCTACAGACTAACCAACCATTTCAAAAGATTTCACCTCTCTCTTTTAAACACCACATTTACTGCATGTAGTGCTTCAGTTCTGCCAGGCTGAAAGTTGTTCTGTAATGTGAGGCTGAGAGTACCAGGTCTCCTTTTGTTGCCTGCAGCTAACATCAAAGCCAAACTAAAACTCTCTACTTGTGACACAGAACTTGACTTGAGCTTGCACCGACACCCACGGACTCAAGACTCAACTAAGATTTGAACCTCAAAGACTAAACCTCAAAGACTAAACCTCAAACTCGGACCCCAGAGCCTTGACTCAGACTTGGTCTCTATGCCTACTTATTATATGTAAGTGGTTCTAAAAAAGTTCTTTTTCATTTTTCATGACCATTTTCTTGATGCCTTAAAACTTGCACACACACACCAAAAAAAAAAAAAAAACCCAAAAAAACTCTCAACGCGATTTACTAAATCTGCAATTTTTCAAGATGTGACAAATTCCCTTGCTATAAACTTATGTTTTAGCTGACACTTTTATCCATAGCAATGGCAGCTGAGATTTGCTATCCAACAAGTACTGTCCCATCAGTAGGATTTGCTATGGCTGGTCCCTTGATACTGTGGTCCCACAGGTTGGATTCAAACACAGCATTAGACTGTTTCAAACAATGACACATCAGTCAGCTTTGGTTCTATTTATTCATAAAAATCTGTTCATTCATTCTCCATAACACAGTGTGACCTAAAACATGGTGACCTAATTCACACTTTTGGTCGGTGATGTAAGTCAAACCTGTCTTTGTGCTTTTAATGGGTGCACTTATGATCCAAATGCACTTTAGCAGGACATATAAAATACAACATTTCTAAACGATATCGTCCTCAAAGACACACCGGAGAGACGTTCCGCTTTAATTCTGGTTTGAAATGAGCTTGCCTAATTTGTACTGTTGGTATTTTATGCTGCATTAAATGCACCAGGTACACTGCATTCAACTAACTAGCCACACACTAAAATAATTTGCTGTAGGTGAACCACTAGAGACTGACAAGGACATTCCTGTGAAAAGGTTAATTCACTACTGGTTCTCTTCCATTAATATGGCCATCATGAGGAAAAATGTTGTTTGACTGAGACAGACAAGCTAAATCGATGGTTCCATGTAAATGTGTTTGTGATTGTCTAGGTCCAAGTCTGGTTCCGAGCTCATACTGATTGAGCCAAAGGCTTGGAGGAAAAAAACCTTGGAACCAAAATTTAGAAGAGGAACCTGCCCTTCTCTGGTTGACACCGTAACAGTGCTTCAATGGTAACCAAACCCTTTTAAAACGTTTTCCATGGTTTATCCCCTATAAGGAGTATCATGTGGTCAATTTATTTATCAGTGTACTTTACATGTGCTCAACAAACATGTGCAAACATGTCAACAAACATGTGCAACTCTTCCATCGGTAAACAGGAACCGAGCTGTACCTAAACTGTACTGCTTCTGGTACAGAAGCATGCTTTCAATGTCAATTGTATCTTAACTCTGTAACAGCATTTCTGGCACGTTGGCAGTGCAACAGTGATGTAAAACCACAGAGACAGGGTGCTAAGCACTGTGCAACGTGAAGGCTTTGGGCATCGCACACACCAATTGCTCATTATTATCTGTTTTTTTGTTTTTTTCCAGCATTGTTTAGCCGTGTGATGAATACCTAACCCAAGTAACTTGGTTCTGGTACGCCTTTGAATTTCTCACAGCGTTAGAAAACTCCCACTGAAATGAACCTTCAGCCCATTGAGCGGGGCCATGACAAACACGGGTCCAGCTTGAATACGGGTCACTTTATTTATATCAGAAAAGAGGCTAGCGGGGGACATCTCTCGCCTGACGTTTTGTGAAATCCCTGCCAGGTTGTTTGTGAGAAAAGAGTGTCTACACCGTGGACACTGTTCAAAAAGAGAAACAAATTCAACAGCTAGCATTTGCGGTCCCACAAACACCAGGGACATTAAATAAATTATCACCAGACTATGGCATCAAATGTATCATTTTAATAATTAAACTGCAGTGTGTCACTGAACCCATGCTCCCTTTTGCTCTTCAAAGGAAACGGTCTGTTGCAAACAGTTTGGCTGTTGTCTCACCTGGAACACTTCTGAGCAGTGATCTTTTATGCAGGGGCAATTCGAATCTTTGGCAGCAACTATGTGTTCCCGAGAAAAAGAAAAAGAAAAAAAAGTTGGATGATGCATGAATCAGTAATGAGCCGAACAAGCTAATTGTTAAATGATTGATAAACAAATGAATAAATAAACAAGTGCATTAACGAGGAAGAAAAAAAAAATCAGAAAATCAAAGCAGAAAGAGCATTAATTATCTGGCGAGGACGTTAATGCAGCAGTAAGCAGAGGGAGGCTGAACGGGAGAGTACAGCTGCTGAACTCCAGAGAGGAGAATGAAGACGGTTAATGAGTGCTGGAGGGGTGAAAGTGCACAGAAGCACACACTGCGTCCTTATTCACATTCACTTCTGATCCCGGATGAGTCCAAACCCTGTCCCTCTGTTTAAGGAAAAGGGAAGGGTAGAAAGGAATTGCTGCAAGTTCATATCTGGGTTACAAACGAACTCAATATCTCAACAGTGCACTGTTTTACTTTCAAAATCTCTCTCTTGTTTCCCTAAAGAAGCCTTTAATACATAGTCATCTTCGCAATTAAGAAGCTTGAAAAACCATTTTAAGTTTACATAACCTCTACGCAATGTAAAGGTTCTATTGCTACATTTCTTTCCCCTAGAACCATACATTTATTTTTGGGAGTGTTTTTCAATCATGAAACGATCCCATCTGCGTCACTAAACTCATTTGCCAAATACAACGAGGTTTGCTAATGAGGAATTCTAATTAATATTCTCATTACTTTCTTATAATTGCCTTCACTCTGTGATTGTGGTGCAGGAGGGTATGGCATACAGCACTCTAGAGATGAGATCGAAGCTTGCTTACAGCCAAACTCAGTCTAGCCACAGCCTAACTCTGCTGTCATGCATCATTACAGAGGATTTTAATGATAAATGGACCTCTATCAACTCACACATTATAACAGGTTGTTTCATACAAAATGCAGTGGATGTATGTGACTGGCAAAGTTTTTCTTGTTTTCCTTTTTTTTTCTATTTTCTTACATTTTTAAATTTTAAAAATAAAAAGTTCAAACTTCACAAAATTTGACACGCTGCATTGTTGCCACATTCTTTGGAAGCATGACAAATTTAGTGACATTTCTTTCATAGGGGCGTTGCAAACGACACTCTACTTAAGCTAAAGTTACAATTTTTTTTGTTTGTTTGTTTACATGTGGCGACATTTGTTCACACATCCCACAGTTTCCTTTGGCTGGCTCAACAAAACGGAAAAAATAGCCAATCAAATTTCAGCAGCAAAAATGTCTCTGTGTGAATTGCCAGTCTTTCTGAAATATTGTTACTATTTACCAAATTTCAAACAAATTAGCCGTAATATCACTACACCGCCATCACTACAACCTCTACTCCTCTGACTTGGTTTGGTCTATCTTTAAAATTTTGTTTTTTCCTTATATTCATATATAACCAAAATTCAAATCATCCAATCATTCAACCTCTTGCTACTTGGGCCAGTTTGTCTATTCTGTTTGGAGCCCACGGAAAGTTATCATTACAATGACTACATTTAGGTTGGCTGATGAAACACATGGAGACGATCAGGAGAAATACCTGAAGAGTACAATAGAAAAAAAAAGAAGGAATATTTATTTTGGGCCAAATAAATGGCATTGTCGACGGCTGAATTCACCACCAAAGCAATACGTTCAGTGTTTTTAATTTACTCTGAAAGTAAATATTAATTAATTGACACAACTGTTTACCTAGCAAATGTTTAGTAACACAAGTGGTAGCTTACTAATGTTACTCTTGTTATAATGATAAAGTAGCCCTGTAGTTTCAGTTTCTTAACTAGCACTAAAACATAAGATGATGCTTTGTCGACTATAATTTGTTCAACACATCCCACAGATGCTGGATCAGATTGAAATCTTTCCATGAACTCATGTTCCTCAAACCGTTCCTGATTTATTTATTTATTTATTTATTTTTGCAGTGTTGTAGGGCTCATAATTCTGCTGGAAGAGGCCACTGTTTTTTTTTTTTTTTTTTTTACTGATTATAGTTCAGCATTCAACACCACTGTCAAACTCATTGTCAAACTCAGGAACTAAAGACTAAACTCTGTTTTGTGCAGCTGGATTCTGAGCTTTCTGGTGGGCAGACCCCAGGTGGTGAAGCTGACTCGCGGCACCGGGGCCCCCTAGGGCTGCACGCTCAGCCCCCTCCTGTACAACTACCTGTTCATGCGCAACTGCATAGCCTCTGATCCGCCAGCCTTGCAGAACCTTTACCCTCGGTGGTGTAAGAAGAACATCCACAACATCTTAAAGGGCCACAGCACCACACCAGCCACCATTGTTCTCTCTGCTGGCAAATGGAAAATGCCTCAGAAGCATCTGGTTCAGAACAAGCCAGTTCTGAGACAACGCCCCCTCAACCACCCACGCCATAAGACTAATTAACCACTGAGTTTCATTTATGCATAGCATGATTGACAGGAATGTAAATATGCCTCCTTGTCCGGACTAGTTGAATGTTTGTAATCCGAAGCTTTCACAGAGCTTTGGCCAGACATGGATATTTTTCTTCTCTGAATAAATTTTATTGACAGCTCCAAGAATGTGAAGAGAATTTCACCAAATATTACAAAACGTGTTCTGACTTAAAATCAATGACCTCACCTTTAATGCCAAGAAAGAAATCTTATCTGAAAGAAACCAATACAAGATCTTTTACGAGAAGTCTTAGGCTAAAAGAAACATCCAACACCTTACCAGTGACATTAAAAGAAATCTTAGCGGAATTAAGCAAAAATACTTCACACATTTCAGATGCTCAGATTGGGGTGTCTGCCAGTGTAAGAATCCATGCAAAAGGCCAGTGAGAGAAATGTGTTTTTTGTGGGAAAAAAAAAAAAATGCCTGGGGATGGATAGGAGGAGGCTATAACAAGCAAGAATGAAGGTATACCCTCTGAGGGTATGGAGATGAAAAGAAGGAATGTGTTTCAAGAAAGGAGACAGAAAAGCGAATCATAAAAGAGTGGGACAGAGAGAAATAGAGAAAAAGATAATAGCATGAACTTCCATACACCCACCGCTGTTGATACCTGTCACCACCAGAGGATGACTGGGAATAACACTGCGGGGTCTTCATGAAAGAACGGAGGCGGATGCAGACGTTGATTCTCTTTTCATCTACAGGTTGAACTGCATGATGTGGCAGGAAATATGTATATATGGAAAACGAACTCATCACTACAAGCTATCACTAAAAGCTATTAAAACAAACTAAATAGAAGCACATGTAAACAAATATTTCTATGATGAACTGGTAAGACATGACTCATCTCCAAGCCAAGTGGCTGAGATGACAGCCTGTAAGGCCACGTCCAAGGCCTGCCAACTCACCACCAGCCTGTGCCATCCCCAAACGCCCGCCTGTGCCATCCCCAAACGCCTGCCTGTGCCATCTCCAAATGGCACGTGTTATGCAGCGGCCTGCTCCCTGATGGTCTGATGATGGTGTTAGCAGGGGTCCTTCATCCTGCAGACAGCTCTCCGCAGGCGGTCTATGAGCTGAGCTCCCTCCCATCACACAGTCAGGCAAAAACAGATGGGCCACCACTCCCTTCAGTTGGGCTCACAAATCACATCATCACAGAGGCCACCTAACACGGGCACTCTCACACACACACACACACACACACACACCACACACAAGCACCCTCCCTAAACTCTATTACACAGAGACCCTCAGCCAGACCTTCTCATCTAGGTACCCTCAGTCAGGCATCTCCTCCCAGGCACCCTTAAACAGGCTCCATCATGCAGTTCTCCTCTTCCAGGAACCTTTAACGAGGCACCCATACGAAGGCATCCTCACACAGATACACTGACACAGGCTTCCTCATCCGAGTACCCTCACAAAGACCCCTTCATCTAGGCCTCCTCACACAGATATCTTCAGGGAGACACCCTCACATTAGCCTCAAGGAGAAGTTCCAGTCCTGGCAAGAGAGTAGAGGCGTTACAGGTAAGGTCTAGAGATGAACACTAGTGTCGGTGGCTCATTTGGGCTTGCACTCTTGGGTTGTTTTCTAAAGAGATAATAGAAACTGATAGCTTAATGCAATTGTCTAATCACAACCACATAGCTTTAATCAATTATAATGACCAGCTAAGACATGTTTTATTGTCTGAAGGTTGCATTTTTAGTTTTGCACTGGAGAAAGGCTAATGCAGTGGGTAAATAAGAGAAGCTTCTTGCCACTACATGTGAGAATCATCAAAAACATTTATTTAACTGTGGAGTTGTTGAAGAATCTCAAATAGACTTGCTTATGTGGTTTCATGTGGTGCTGTGTTACACTGCGAAGTTATGTGACATAGTTTCAAAAGACGTTTTAAATGTATTAATAAGAGGCCATGCAGTGAAACCGCATTATCGAGTCTATTTGAAATTGCTTAACAGCTTGACATGTTCGGAGGGAAAGTTTTGTGGTGATTTGGGCGCGCAGCTAACTGGTGGGATATAAGCTTGTTAGCTTCAGTAGCCGCATAGCTCCAGGTCAAAACTAATAAGCAAGCAGGCCTTAGCCAACTGACTGCATTTGATGTTGTGGGAAAATAGAATAAATTAGATTTTTTTTTATAAGAATAAGCTTCCGACAAGCACTGGATTTTAGAGAGTCTGAAAGTCTAGCAAACAAGCACGGAGGGTAGGCTAGAAATTGCTGTCCCTTCAACAACTCTCCCCTTTTACTTTCTTGTGATCGTCTTCCAATTACCTTTTAACAGTAAAGGGGTGAGATGGAGAGTAGGAGATTGCAGGGCAACGCTTACAAGTTGCCATGTTACTGCCTTGCAAACAGCAACGGATATGCATAGAACAGCCCGACGAATTAATATACACTCTGTTCTTTTCCTTTGTAGTTAGGAAGCATACAAACAGGCGCATGGATTTTTGGGAGTGTGTATATTTTTCCTTGCCTTCACTGCTAATCCTTCTGAAGGTCGACTAAGGTTATCTTTGCTCCTGTTCGATGCAAAGCTCTTCCCTCTGAATTCTGCACTTCTGTATTTTTCTGCTTTCATGTGTTCTGATTGTGTTTTATCTCCCTCTCTCTTCTTGTTCTTCTTCTCCTCTCTCTCTCTCTCTCTCTCTCTCTCTCTCCGCCTCTCTCGGCACCTCTCTCTCTCTCTCTCTGTCACCATGGTACAGTGGCAAGCTGTTTTGCATTTGCTCTAATACACGGTGCATAAATATTGGATTAAATAAACAAATCCAGGGGCTAAGCACTGAATGGTATCGGAAAGTCGGCCCCCGGTGCCAGGGGGAATGCTACGGTGGCAGTCTGTCGCAGGCACAGCACATGAAAAGAGAAAGAGAGCAAGCGAGAGAGAGAGAGGTGGAGAGGGAGAGAGGGGAAAGCAATGAAATGGTAGCTAATCCCCCCATAGCGTTATCTCCCAGGTGTTTTGCAAGCTGCTCAGTGCGAAAACTTTGAAACCAGGCCAGTGTTTCATCTGGAGTCTGGGGTCTTTCTCTTCTTCTTTCTCTCCATCACAAAATTTCAGACTCTACCTGCCAACTCCCTCTGACTACCTTGTCGCTCTTGCCCAAAACGACCTTGCAATTGGTGTAATGGCTACCAGTTAACACAGGGACCTCATTGACAGAAAAGCTGCAGGTGAAATACTGTGTGGCCAAAGCCAAATATTGCAGTAAGAACACTTGCAACCATACATTGTGGTGCCTATGGGACCTTTTGGCCTACCACAACACTGTGAACAATAATGGAGTGAGAGAAAACATACGACTATAATTTAATCATCTTGCCACAAAGCATATACCACGGAATCAGATGAAAGCAGACAGTTATCCAGTGATCCACGAAGCTCAGGCACCCCTGCGTGTGAATAAATGTGTCTCTTCCAGCCTTGAATCTGCAGTAAATGTCATCTCTGCCCTTCAGTATTTTCTGCAGCTGTGGGCTGTCGCGGTGAGCTTCAAAGCCACGCCAGGAGAGTTACTGCGTTCTAGCACAGGCCGCTGTGACTAAGTCTGTGGAGTGCCATCATGCATCAGGCCTCAGAAAAGACCAGAAAGAAGCTGACAGCTTCAGCCCTGAACTCCTGCAGCTTCTCTCCGCGCAAAATGACTCAGAGACAGAGGGAGAGAGCACTAGGCCTACTGCCCTACTGTTTTAGCCCAGGAGGGGTGACCTTTCGTGGCACTCACTGACATCTGCACTATGCCACAAACAGCCTGCAGATGCTGTAATTTATTGGTGGATGGTGTAATACATAGATACTCCTTTCATAAAGTAGAAAAATTGATGTCCCATGAGAGGAAGCTTTTCCTTACAGATGCCCACCTGCCCCCACACATAGTTCACGCTTGCTTTGAGACGTTTCATGTGTTACTTTTCACTCACAACAACAGCTTAGTAATAATTCAGATCCAAGCCATTCTCATGCAGCACACACTAACCTGTGGTCTCTGAGCTAATCCTCTTAAACTCATAAGTTGCAATGGAAAGGCAGATAAAGTCATAAATAACAGTAATAAACACCCAAGTTTACAATTTGTCAGGTATCACCAGCTAATATGTTTGAATAGACCCAGCTGGCACACCAGTCCAAGTTAGTTATTAATATTTGATAACGGATTTATGGAATGACACCCCTTTCCTGCACCGTTACAATTATACACTTAGATCATATAGGTCTCTGTGTCCTACATAGTTTTGCATCTTGTTTCTTACTAACTTACTTTTTTCTTTTTCATGTTGCTACTAAACATGGCCTGGCTGTGGCTGTAAACCAGGCCTGAGCTTCTATGTGGGCGATGTTCAACATGCCTGAAGTCTGTAGCTGCAGATAGCAGTAAATCTACTCTGAGTGATGCTTCTTTGTGTGAATGCTGCACGGTGTAATATCCTGATGAAGTCTGATGTGTTCCATGCTGCTGTAGGTCATTGTGGAGTGGCTCTTCCAGCCTTTAGCCAAGGTTTTCTTGGAGCTGATCACCGGGCTCCTGACTGTGCTGAACAGCTCCAGTGGGGCTGTGGAGGGAGAAGACCCCTTTGATTAATGGGACGGGCGTCTCTCCACACAAGATTAGTCTTCACGTTCCATATTTTCTAATGGTAATGGGAGCGGTCGTTTAGAGGCCCGCACAGGGAGTCATCAGTCAGAGGGCTGGATGCACATGTAGGATAGCTGAGAAATGTTGTGTGTGTGTGTGTGTGTGTGTGTGTGTATTAGAGAGAGAGAGAGGTGGGGATGCCCCGTCTTAAGACAGAGGGATGTCCTCTCTCTCTGGTGCCTTTAGCCAACACCACTCACCATCTGCTCCAGCTGACTCTGCTGTCGTTCAGCAAGTCTCCCCAAGCTAACGGCTAACTCACTCTGACATGCCACAACACACACACACACACACACACACACACACACACACACACACACACACACACACAAACAGTGGATATGAGAGAGAAAGAGCAATAG
>JBBIGA010000007.1:7145278-7168772 GCA_037576975.1 Alestes dentex
CCGTGTGTGTGTGTGTGTGTGTGTGTGTGTGTGTGTGTGTGTGTGTGTGTGAGTGTGTGTGAGTGTGTGTGTGTGTTGGTGTGAATAAAACATCCAAGTTTATCAGAAAGAGGGATTAGGCTGAGAGGCCAGGGACAGACAAACAGAGGCAGAGGTGGTGTGAAGGAGATTGGCATCAGGAGAGAGAGAGAGAGGAGATAAGCCCTCCTAGAGGGGGAGATAAGGCCAAGACTGATTGGATGGTTGTGGAGGGGGCAAACACACACATCCATGTGTGTGGGTGCAAGATAGAGGGTCAGAAAAGGGCGTGTCTGCATTTAAGGTGATGAAATTTGAGCCCTGGTAAAGGTCACAGTGGATGATATTTGTGCATGTGTGTGTGAGTGTGTGTGTGTGAGTGTGTGTGTGTGTGTGCGTGCACAGGTATGTATACAGGAGACAGACACAGGAAGAGTAAGGGGTCATTATTGCACCATCATGTTTAGGCATAATCCTCCTACATACTAAAGCAGAACTTGATTAGTCACAGAAGGATCAGTCACCTGTGGATCACTGGGCCAGTCTCTATTAGAGAGTCACCACTGGGCCACTCACCATCTGGCCTGCCACCACTGGCCTGGTCATCGCTGGGCTTTACTCTGATCTCATCTACCATCAGTCTACTCAGGACCACTGGGCCAGTGACCACTGGCCCCCTCACCACTGGGCCTATGCCCACTGGGACCACCACCGCCGAAGTAGCTCTCAACCCTTGATCTAGTCATTGCTAAGCCCATCACGACTGGGTTAATCCTCACAACCAGTCCACAACCAGTCACACTTAGGTATATTGTCAGTGAACCAGTAACTATTAAACCAGTTCATGTTAGGTCAGTCATCCCGGGGCTTTTCTCAGAGCACAGTTCTCTGAAAGCGATGTGATAACTATGGAATTCTATACTGCATAGTCATTGTGTATAGCTTACCTAACCATATTCACATTTCTGATCATACTCCCATCATTTCAGCTTGCTTGATGGGCTTTGAACATCTTAGACTTTTGTAGTCTCCTTCCAGCAGAATGGAAATAGCTACATCAAGCACAAAAACAGCTTCATGTTAGCCCATGTCTTTGAATGTCACTTTTCAGTCATTCCTCGGCGTATTGCCATTTACATGACAATAGCTTTAGTGCTGAAGGAATGTGAATCCTATTTTTGCAGAAGCACCCCTTTTTGTCACTGCCTCCCTCTCCAGACTGGTGAAGGAGTTTTGAAACCTCACAGTGAGTCTGTGCTTCACAGCCGGGAGACAGCTGAGTTCTGTGGTGATGGCCCACTGCTCAGACCTTCACCATTGACCAGACTCAATGCGACACTGATCTGTGTGTCACATCTCTGTTTCCCAGCCTTCCTCTGGGGCTTTATGTTAAAGAGGAATGAACAGTTATGCCAAATTCTGCATGGCCTGGCTTGGAATGGAACATAGTCCCACCAATCCTCAAAGCAGAAGGAAAATAAAATCCAGAGAGCGCCAGATTTAGGAGTCAGACATGTGTGTTTGTTTAGCTCTTGATGTGCTTCCATGGCTTCCTTGAACAATTATCCATGTGAATCAATGCTGGGGAAAGGACTTTACCCGGAGAAAGTCAGTAACGCCTGCAGTGAGATAGTGGAAGTCCTGCTAAATCCCATCTCACTTTCCATGAGCTGCTAATCCTCAAATCAATACAAATGTAGATGCCAGGCAGTTCCACTTCCACGGCCATGGAGAACAACAGAAGATGTGAATGTGAAGCGGAAAGTGCCCGTTGGTATGGATGCGAAACTTGCAATGTATAATGCTGGATTTGCAGTGAGGCTTTCCCAATAAGTTGAAGCTGAGCTGGAGGGGGGTTTGGAGCCAAAAAAACAAATTGATAGAAATGCTGAGGACAACAGCCAGAGAGAAAGCTTAAAGATCACAGATTGGTTTCAGTGGCGGATGGATGTGGAGCGCATGTGTAATTGGACTGCAGAACAACAAATATGTTTGATAAGTATGGGTCACTGATAGAGGAGTCTGGGGCAAGGAGGATCTGATCACTTTATGGCGTCACGTTGGAGACTGTTTTCTATCAAGAGTCCTGGCATGAGAAAGAGAGAGAGAGAGAGAGAGAGAGAGAGAGAGAGAGAGAAGGAAGGAGAGAGAGATTATATAGTGCTGTGCTTATGCACGGAAGGCTCAGGCTCAACCACATTAAAGACTGGCTGGTCTCGGAGTGTTCCTCAGTTCAGCTATTCCCCTGGGATGGTAATAGAAGCCAGGCTGAGATGCCACATTGGACAGAGAGAGGCTGTAAAACAAAAAAAATTCCAGTGGGGATTAAACAGAAACACCACATAAAATGAAACTGTGTTTCTACTGAGCAATTATTTGATTTGGTACTGCATGTATCATTAACCCTGGAAGCAAATGTTGGATTTGCTATGACTAAATAAGGTCCTACATTATATTGTCACTAATAACTGCGTAGTTTCACATTACCAATGCATGCATCAACCGTGTAACTCCTAGTCACAGAGACTGATGGGCTGCATTAGAACAGCTTACGTAAATGCACATCAACTTTAGTTTTTTCTTCATGTAACTGCACGTGTACCTTGACACGCGTATCCGTAAAAGCATATTTTCTCTGTACAATCACATATGTGTGTAATATGTAAGGTGAACTGCTGTTTTTACCTACATTATAAGAGTACATTACACTGCTTATACAAGAGTATAAACATTGCAAAATAAATTAAGTCAGTTTGGGTTCAGGTTACCATGTCAACACAAGTGGCCCACTGCAGTGCTGATGTAAATAAATGTTAATGTGGTGTAAAAAACCCCCCAAAATTCAGGTGATCACAGACCTACTGTTAAGAGCTTTTGAGTAAAATGCCAGTTTATGCAAATGTAATTACTCTCAAGCTAAATACACCTGTAATTGCATAAGAGTGAGTATGCTGTTGCACCATAAGTTACATAGTTAATGATGTAGTTAGTACTGATTCACAGTTAGTATTCATTTATATTCTGTATCAACAGGTTTCAGGTCTGCTCTTCTGACATTCTTCAGATATGTGGCAGGAATGTAAAAGATGTTTTGTTTTCTGCTAAATAATATAACGATAACTATTCATCAGATTCAAATGATAATAAATCACCTACTGTTCTTGTTATGGTCACGAAGGTGGAATCAAGGGAAAAATTATAATATGTGCTTTGAAAAGAACTGTACTGCTTTTTTTCCTGCTCATTTAGAGCTTTGAACAGAAATAATGAAAAATCTTTGATAATATCACTATAATTTTTAATATGGCTGTCAATAACTAAACATTAACGCCTTGTGAAATGACTTTCCTCTTTAAAGAGAACTTGAAGAAACTGGTAAATTGTAGTTTGCGGTTGCTCAAGTGGCTCAGATATCCGGTTATTTCCTTGTGCAAACGAATGAATAGTTAAAGAGCCAATCTTTGTGTGCAGTTAGCCTGGAATTTCCTTTGTTACGCTCCTCTGTTGTCTACAGTAAAGTCTTTCTTAGTGCGTCCTGACTCCTATAATTAGAGTGGGCAGGGAAAACATGTGGTGGCTGGAGAGTGGAGGTCTGGTCATCTCACCCTGCAGCCGAACACAGTGCTCTGTTCAGGTAGCGCCATTAAAGCGTGGAGAGCTACTCGAGAGACCATTCAGACTGACCGCTCTTCTATTGCCTGAACAGCCGCCTATCAAGCTGTTCACCTCCACTTTCCACCTGCTGCTTTCACAAATGAGTCGTGCCCTGGAAAAATAGATCTGATGACGAATTGTGGTTCATTATTTAAATATGTACCAGGTTTAATTTAAAAAGGAAGCACTGCGGCTCGTTTGTCTTATATTGTCACTGAAAATGTGGGGCTCTGTTTATTCTGTTACTGTTTGCTTTTGTTACATGATGTGAAATGTCCTTTACAATGGACCTAAGGAAATAGAAAATAACCTCAAATAAAATATCTTTACATTAGCTTACACTGAAACTTATTTTGTCCTTCCCCTGTAAAGGTACTGTGTTGGAGATACGAGGGTTTGCTCTGGCAGGACAGAAACAAATGATTGGTGGTGAGCTGTGATCACCTATGACTCCTTCAGTAGTACTGCATTTTGTAAGTATTTGTTTTTCAGTGTATCACAGTATTAGTATATTTAGACCATCCTTTTCAGATTTGACACCCTTTTCAGTATAACAGTTCTGGGCTTGCTTGCAGTTACTGTACAGAGAGAAGAAAGTATAGAGAATAAACATGGAGAGAAAAAAAAAACAACAAAAAATGAGCCTCTTCAAACTGTGTGTGTGCGTGAACTTTTAATATGTCATGATGAAATGAGAAATGAAGCAAGAAATGCAATAAATGTATTTGATAGATTACTTTTATGAGATTAATCATCACTTTATACACGCAGCCCACACACCTCTGCTACAAAAGAAACAGTGTGCTTTGTTTCAAGCACCAACTGTTCATGAACAGTGAACATGCTACAATTTACCAGTTTTAGTTTTAATAAGCCCAGGGACTAGTTGTAACGTTTGCTAGAAATGTCTGGCATATTAATGCACATGTAATTAGTGTATATATAATTTGATATAATATAATTTGATGTTGGTTAAATTAGTAAATTTGTTTTTATTTAAATTGATACAACTATATGCATCACAATAAATGACCAGTTTAAAGAGACATAGTTAAGCACCAGTAAAATCATTTTTGACCCCAAAGTAGAACAACAATAACATTAAATATATTTAACTTACATGGCCCCTGCAATATTTGATAAATGTGTGAATAAAAAGTCTTTAACCTTTTAAAACTTTTGTATTCACTATATGGCACCCTGGCCATCCCCTCAGGCAGGCAGTTCAACCAAATGAAGGTTTAAACAAATGGACATCAGAAAGGTTTCTTTCTTCATACCATCACACTCATGAACAACGTAAGCACTGTTTTATTTATTTTTTTTATCTGAATTCAGTATGTACAGTGGGGGAAATAACTATTTGATCCCCTGCTGAATTTGTAAGTTTGCTGACTTACAAAAAAAAAAAAAAAAAAGAACAGTCTCTAATTTATGAAGTAGTTTCATTTTTATGGAGACAGACAGAATATCAACCAAAAATCAAGAAAAAAACATGTTACATAAAAGTTACTAATTGATTTGCATTTCACTTTGAAATAAGTATTTGATTCCCAAGCAAAACACGACTTAGTACTGGGTGGAGAAAGCACAGCAGTGACGTTTCTTGTAGTCGGTCACCAGGTTTGCACACATCTCAGGAGGGGTTTTGGCCCAGTCCTCTATACAGAAACTCTCTAAATCCTTCAGGTTTCTTGGCTGCTGCTTGGCAACTTGAAGCTTCAGCTCCACAGATGTTCTATAGGACTGAGGTCTGGAGACTGGCCCGGCCACTCCAGGACCGTAATGTGCTTCTTCTTTAGACACTCCTTTGCTACCTTGGCAGTATGTTTTGGGTCATTGTCATACTGGAAGACCCACAACTCATCTTCAGTGTTCTGGCTGAGGGTAGGAGGTTCTTGTCCAAGATTTTACAGTACATGGCCCCAGTACGGTACAAGTCATCCTGTACACTTAGAAGAAAAACATCCCCAATCATAAGGTTTCCGCCTCCATGCTTGACTGTGGGGATGGTGTTCTTCGGGTCATACTCAGCATTTCTCTTCCTCCTGACACGGCGGGTCCAGTTGATGCCAAAGAGCTCGATTTTGGTCTCATCTGACCACACCACTTTCTCCCAAGCCTTCTCTGAATCTTTTAGATGTTCACTGGCAAACTTCAGATTGGCTGTACATGTGCTCTTTTGAGAAGGGGGACCTCGCGGACACTGCAAGATTTGAGTCCATTATGATGTAGTTTGTTACCAATGGTGTTCTTAGTGACTGTGGTCCCAACTGCCTTCAGATCATTAACAAGCTTCTCCTGTGTAGTTCTGGGCTGAGCCCTCGCCTATCTCATGCTCGTCCTCACACCATGATTGCAAGATACTGCATGGAGCTCCAGACTGAGGGCAATTGATGGTCATTTTATATTTCTTCCATTTCTGAATAATCATAACACTTGCTACCTTCTCACCAAGCTTCTTGCTGATGGTCTTGTACCCCATTCCAGCCTTGTGCAGGTCTACAATCTACCCTGACGTCCTTTGACAGCTCTTTGGTCTTGCCCATGGTGGTGGAGAGGTTGAACTTTTGTAATTTTTTTTTGTAAGCCAGCAAACTTACAAATTCAGCAGGGGATCAAATAAATATTTCCCCCACTGTACAACTTCCAATCAAGGTACTGCATGTGTAAATGTTTGCAAGAATGGCCTGAGGCAGTGTGCATGTGTGTTGCACTCAGGTTTGGATGTCATTTAGTGTGCAGCTGTGAAATCTTGTATAAACTGTGAAATCTTAGTGATATTAGGTGATTAGGTGATATTGTAATTGGCCATTAATGCCTGATTCTGAGTCTGCTTCATATAGGGGAATGTAGAGTTACTAACCTCACTTTGTGGAGGCTGTGCGTCATCCTGTCTAGCTCTTTCTATTTTGGTGAGTTATATTTTTCAAAGAGGTGTCGTAGTACAAGGTGATTGTAATAAAATAGGTGTGAATAACTGTGACACACCACAGACTAACCTATATAAATTACTAACACAACAGTAAGGTAATACACTTTAAAGCTACTCAGACAGGTACAAACAGCATGAGTCTTGAGAAATGGCTGTCAGATAAATCGCTAGATGACAGATGAAGTTCCTATAAAAATATGACAGTGTGTTCTACTTGATTCTGTTTAACCACACGAAACTCTGTGTTAAATTTTATCATGCATTGTGGTGCCCCCTGCACTTCCCTGTAACAAATGAAGTAATCAGTATCATATTAAAGGGTCAAAAAGGGGTGATCTGTGAAACAGTATAGAAGTGAGGACTGCAAAGTGAAGTGAGGACTGTATGTGTGGTAATAAACAGTACCAGTCGTGTCTCCCTCACATTCGTATAACATGAATTTAATGAATTACAACACTGTTAAACATGCACAGCTCGAGAGCAGAGCTCCAGATGTACAGCTCCAGACTGATTAACAGCACACGCCGGATTCATTATTCCATTTTTCCACCATTCCTTTCACATTATTCCATGCCATTTTACATTTTTACACATTTGTTGAAGCTTGGTTACTTGCTGCCACACTCTTTTTTGTCACTTTTTGTCATTTGATGTTTAGCAACATACGCGTTCTGCAGAGAGGTAGGAGGTTTACACAACTATTAAATATAATTCAAATGCAGTATGGTGACAGGTCTGAGTGAAATATTTGCATGCTTTGGCCAGGGGTGCACTGTTTGTCTTGGCGCTGAACTGAATTCTCTGGTCAGCCTTGGCAGGGAGCAGAGCGCCGCTAATGTTTGGACAGAGGCCTTGTGGGTGAGGCTCATGATGCTACAGAAAACTTAATAGTGTGATAACTGAGCAATCTCTTTCATATTGTGGTAATGACATATTGCTGATTGATTAAAAAAAAAAAAAAAAAAGCAATGCATCCAGTTGCCTCGATTTTTTTAGTGAGTGAAATTACAGTCGATTTTCTAGGCCTTATTTTGCTGACATCAGGGGGGACTTTTCCTCTTAAATTACGTGGCACGGCGATTGATTGCAGGTATTGATAGAACAGGGAGGAGAGGCGAATGCGTTAGGTTTTGGTTAATTGGAGGGTGGAATTTTAGGCAAAGGAGCCAGCCAGAGTCTGATCACAATCAAGAGAAAATTATCCTAGTGCTAGCAGGTGCTAATACTCAGAATCCCACGACTGCAACTGAGAGAGAGAGAGAGAGAGAGAGAGAGAGAGAGAGAAAGAGAGAGAGAGAGAGAAAGAGAAAGATATTTTGTATTGATTAGGTCTCCACTTCGCCATCAGATCATACAATAGACTAATAAACCCCCAAGTCTCCTATAAACATCTGCATCCACTCGTCGGAGGAGAAAACGGCGTTCCAAATCACCCTCCCATTTTGTGCAATCAGACCCCAGCTGAAGAACATTCTGTTGTCTGATTTGTTAAGGAGCTGTGGACTTTTCTCAAAGTTTTCTCGAGTTGCAGCTGGCAAATGGGAGTTATTCTCTTATTTATTGTTTTAGTGAGTGCGAGTCTCAGGCGAGGGGCTTGTTGCCAGGCCGAGGGTCTTCAATCTGCTTAATCAAGTGACCTGAGGAATGATTATTCAGGGCTGCAGTGTGTCAAAGCACACCGGAAACAAAACCTCTGCTCCAGAAGTGCTGTTATGATTTAAAGAGTCTGTGTTGAGTACTGATGAACATCCGTGAGCTGGATGTTTTTTTTGTGTGTATGTGTGTGTGTGTGTGTGTGTGTTCTTGCTCCAAGCATGAGTTCAGTCTCCTCCCATGCTACAGTGCACATACACACACACGCACACACTTACACCCCACTGCTATATGGCCAGCATTAGTGTTATCTGTTAAAGCTGGCTAGTGCGCTCAATGTGCCTCTATCATTTTTCTTTTTTTCTTTATCTGTCTCACACACAAAAAACAGCGCAATGGACACACTGACCTTCTTCACAGAGCTTAAAGTGACACATCAGATCTAGATTCCTTCTCTCAGACAGGCGCTTCAGTCAAATAAAGGTTACTTTTCCTTTTTTTAATACTTCTCACATGCCATTACACTCATGGACCATTAATATCCATAAGTAGTGGGTGTGGTGGTGCTACTTGGCGCCAGGGTTTTCATAAATTCAGTATTTGACTTATCTGGCTCCTGATGCAGATACTTTTCTTATTTAATGAATGAACTCACATCTGTGTTCACTGTTACAGCAGGGCCGCCCAAAAAGTAGTCCAAGTTGGTCTATGGGGCGTTTTTACACACATTGCAGTGTTTAGTTGAGTTAGGTCTCTACACTACCAGTCAAAAATTTCATGAACCAGTTTTTGGGGTTTTTTTTAGTTAGTTTTTTATTATTATTTTTTTTACCACTTATCCATGTATTTAATAAACTGCAGAGCTTTCGAAAGTCATTGACTGTACAGCTATCAGTGAAAAGTTGTCAAATAAAAGAAGTTTCCTTTATAAGATGAAAGAATCATTTAACATTGCACACCTGACATCCTAAAGGGTGGAAGTAGCCTAGTGAGTAAAACACTTATCTGAACCCAATGACCACAAAGTTGCAGGTTCAAACCCCCACTTTCTACCATTGTGTCCTTGAGCAAGACACATAACCCTCAGTTGCTCCAGGGGGACTGTCCCTGTAACTAATGGTTGTAAGTTGCACTGGACAAGAGCGCTAGCTAAATGTTCCTTTATTAACTGGTTGTGTGGTGATGCAGAGTCGAATTCTAGACTATCCTTTCACTTTAAGTACACTCATTTACTGTTTCATCCCACTGGCTGTTGCTTGTTAAATATCTAACAGGTATCTGGGTGACACACACTATAAATATAATTGTATGAGGTGGAATTTTTGTAGGCCAGTTAGCAAAGAATAGCAAAGAATATTGAGCGCGTTTTTAGTAAATATTAAATGAGTAACATGCAAATGTAGAAAATCTCAGTCTGTGACTGGTAGTGTATTTTCTCTCATTTACAAAATATGATATTTTTTTTTGGCCAGTCCCTGAGTGGTGCCATCATCTAAGCACTGGCCTCATGGCCTCGTGTTGTCGCGGCAATCTGTGACTGGGAGGCCAACGAAATGACCTTGTTTATCTGTTAAACATTCAAATTAAACATCCCCTCCAAGCATGTGGTGACTAGCTGGTAAGAAATGGGAAGAAAACTGGATATAAAGTGCATCTGAGAGGAAACTGGGGAAAGCTTGACTCCATCGTGATCTAAACATCAGTGTTAAACATCCAAATACTCTGTTGGAAAACATGTTCTTTTCTTTTACACCGATGTTTATTTGATGCTAAGTGAAATGTACAACTCTACTAAACAATGCGACGTGTTTAAAAAGTGTTTCAAGCCCAAACATTTGGTTGTATAGTCTGCGTGACTGTACGGTCGCAACATTCCTATTGTCACTGTGTTGCTGTGTATTGTGCGCTACTGTGTAAACGAAATTCTTTGTGTGTGCAAATACACTTGGCCAGTAAAGCCAGGTTTGATTCTGATCCTGAGGTTTTGAGATCAGAGCAGGATTGTGAAGTGGCTGGATGCAGGGTGTTATCTTCTATGTGGAGCAAGAGGAGAAAGTCTGATGGAGATCTAAACTGTTCTCCCTGAGGACCTGCATGTTTTCTTTATTCACTTTGAACTTTGGTTCGATGAGGGCATTGATGATCTCCTCCTTTCAGTTGTGAGGTGTAAGTAAACACAGACAAACATGCATAACTCAGCACCAGTGTTCCATCACCGCTTCTGCCTCAGCGGTATTTGTTGTTATTGCGCCAGCATAAACAATCCACTGCTGTTTCCTTAGTTCACACCTTCTCAATATGATGCTTATGCAGTGTTATGATGTGCCATACCCAGAGGATGGAAGCTAATGTTGTTTTTTTTGGGGGGGGGGGTCTGCAAGATTTCCATAAGGTGCCCAGGGGAAGTCATTATGATGCATCTTCCTCTCACTACCCATCAATCTGTAATTAACATATGCAATTCAAATAACTTTCTTTGGCCTAGATCTAAAGAGTTATTAGTCCAAACAAGCACAACATCAATAAACATATTGTAAATATTTTGTGGTCTGAATAAACAGCACTAGTCCATTGTTGGCAGAAGGTACTAACTAGTTACATTTACTTAGGCATATGTACTCAAAACCAATTTAGATACATTTATTTTCTTCAGTATTTTTAAAATAGGGGCACATTTCTCATTGAGAATATTTGTAAGGAAATGAATCTACTTTTTACTTTTTAGTCACTGGCATTTAGTCAAGTCTGGGATATTTGGCTTATTAGCCCCTAATATTTCTTTAATAGTGCTGGACCTTTTCTGGGATTAAAATATTCATTTTCATATAATTACCAAACAGCAAAGTGAAAGAAAACAAAAAGAGTTCTACCATTCTTTTGTACATGTGGGTGAATAAAAAGAACCACTGGAAGAACAGTTTATATATCAGTTTATATATCACACTTATATAAGCACCCTTTTAACACTCATATGGTTCTCTGATATGTATATATACATATATAATCTCCGATATATAGCTTTTGATAAAGGTCCCTTGAAGAATCTTCTTTTTAAAGGGTGTACTTGAGTCACAGTAATCATTTGAAGCTATTCTGCCCAGCTCTGCCAATACATTCGTCCGGCTGGTGATATTAAGAACTAACTAAGGAAGACAGGTCATGGTGGAGCCCTTTATTGTTCAGATGTAAGGGCAATGGCCAGTGAGTTTGAATGGCAGGAAGAAATGTGTGGAATGGAATGGGCTGAGTGGAATTCCTGAAAGCTTTTTGTGGGAGGCCACAGCTGCAGGAGCCCTGTGTTTACCCTCCACCACATTAGCATTAGGATGTGTGTGTATGAGAAAGAGGGAGAGACATGACTGACCTGTATAAACCTGAAGGAATCCATCTACTTTCACACACACATACAAAACACACACACACACAGACTTGTAATGCTGTCCTTATGGGGGCTTAGTATCGCTACTGATACATAACGCTGTTCCTACATCTTACACAGCTTTAACCTCAGGAACCAAAAGAAATTTCTTATATATTTTATTTATTATTAATACTTTTTGTAATTTTCTATTTTTTCCCCATTTTTACTCCTCAGCTTCTTAAGAAGTCATATTCTCATCCTGTGGACATTTGGTCCGCACAAACATCTAAGTGCAGGACCATACACACACACACACACACACACATACACACACACACACACACACACACTCACACACACATACACATACACACATACACTTTAGAGGTATAAAGAGCAAAGGGGTGAAGAGAGACCAAGAGCAAGGAAAGAACTGAAAGGAGAAAACAGACAGAAGGATGGTCTTTGTGAGTGAAGCAAAAGTGAAAAGGTGCAAAGAGAGAGAGAGAGAGAGAGAGAGAGAGAGAGAGAGAGAGAGAAAAATTTGGACCGCCAAGAGGTGCACAAGAAATATTTACCCGCACAGCTGTAACGGTAGATTGCCAAAGCGAATGTGTGTGTTTGTGATAACGCAGACGCTTTGAGTCTTTCATCAACAGCGAAAAACAGCAAAAGGCAGATCTAGCTGCGGTGCTCCCTCCCTTCATTCGGCCTCATGAAAGAGGAAGAGGCAACAAAAGGACAAGGAAAGGGGGGCTTCCTTTTTTCTCCTCGCCGAGGAACCGAATGCCTTGTCTCCTCTGATTTGACATCATGCACCGTCCCTGTTCATTTCCACTGGGCCTGCTGTCTTTGGACAACGTTATTTTGTCGGCGAGACAGCCAGTCCCGCTCATTAGCATTCTTTTATGGCGTTCATTTAAGGAAACAGGTGGGGACTCATCCTCCCTCGCAGGCTGAGCCGTAAAGGGCCTGTCTCGAGTCGTTATGCTGGCGGTGGCTGTTTAATTTGGCCGTTGGGGGACTGAGGGGAACTCTCTCAGGTGTGCTGGGCTGCATGGTTGTGGGCTGGCGGGGAGGAGATTGCCTGCATGAAAATGCACCTGTGCTGAATAAGACGCTTTAATAAACACAGGACCTAGACTGTGAAGTTTGCAGGACATGTCCTCTGCTGTCCAAGATTTAGCTTTGCTTTCATGTTGGCATTTGATTGCTGCATTTCATCCTTTGCTGCCCTCCCACTACTAATGTCTCCTCTTTTGTAAACCAAAACATTCTCACCCTAAAAAATACCTTTAGGCCACATGTGACACGTCTGAGGTGAAGGAAAACTGTGGAACATTATGTTGATACATTACCTTTTTGTTTATACTTGTTTTTAGTGGGTTTATGTTGCAATCTCAAGGAGATATTATATATTAAATGATATATGAAGTACTCAGAAACAGACTAAAAACTCATTGTAAGCAGAACCAATGTGTTTCTGTTCTTAGATTTCATCCTGTTATTTTCCTAAACTGGTAAGAACAAAATGAAAAACTTCTATCACAGGCTGTATGTAGGCCTAATAAAAAAATATTAGGTTCGTAAAGCTATTATGGGAAGTTATTAAGGAGACGCACACACATATACACAGTTTTACTGTTTGCGAGTAAATCTGAAATAGCCCATTACAATTTACTGGAAGTTGTTTTGATTAAAACCCAAATGCAGCTACATGTTGACAATAGAGCTGGCAAATTCCCTTTTGAAAAAAAACCAACATAGACACGCTAGTGGGCTGAGTCGTTTTTTTTTTTGTATTCTGGCAAGAACAAAATCATCTAAGAGTGTATGAAAGAGCACAATCAAAGGGCAATCAAAGCTCTTTTCTAATTTCAGATCATAAATACCAAATGAATCTATAGCCTAGAGCTATTTACATGTATGTCTTGTAAAAATGCACTAAATGAAATTACATGTAATGCTGATCCAAAAACCTTTGGGATTTTTATTAGACAGTGATCTAGACAAAATGGTAAAATAATGTTAACGAAGAACTTGGTGTCTGATTAACACTTCAGTTAAGGGTGATTACAGTTATGATTCTGAGCAAAATACCACTGGCTTCTGGTTTTTGTTTTCATTGCTTGGATGAGTTCCGAGCTTATAATATTCTCATAATGAGACATATTCAATCATTTCATGCAGTGTAGGGTAATCAAGTCTTTTTTCAAGCAACAGTATATGGCTAGGATAATAAATTCATACCAGGAATCCCATATTTTTGTGAAAGTTATTTGGCCCATGTTAAAAACACTGTTGGCCTCAAATCCCCTCTGCAGTCCATGGTGAAACAGTATTCAAACCAAGTCGTTTTTATTTACATAGCACTTTTTACAACAGATGTTGTAAAGCAAAGCAGCTTCACGGAATCCAGGTCCAAGTCTCTAGTAAGCAAGCCAAGGGCGGCCGAGGCAAAGAAAAAAACAGATAGCGAGGAGGAATTCAAGAAAATCACTACTGGGGCAGCTGGTGGCCTAGTGGTTATGGGAGCTGACCCTGTGACTGGAAGGTTGTGGGTTTGAATCCCAGGACTGCCAGTGCCACCACTGAGGTACCCTTGAGCAAGGTACCGTCCCCACACTCTGCTCCACAGGCGCTGCATTGCTGGCTGCCCACTGCTTCACTGGGTAAATGGGTTAAATGCAGACTTTCACATTGTTCACACTGTGTGTTGTGCTGTGTTGTGTTCATGTGTGACAGTAAGGGGCCTCTTTACTTTAGAGATGACCAGTAATAAGGAGCGAAAGTGTGCAAACCTGATGAGCAGCAGAGTCTATAGTTAGCTGAAGCAGAATCAGTTAGAGCCTGTAGTTAGTCGCAGCAGCCTCTGTGGTGGTCAAACTGGTCTGGAGGGCAGGTGTAAAGGGGACCCCAATGATGGACGATCAGGTCTAGAGCGACTGATGAGCTGGAAAGCTGACCCAACACTAACTTATTTCAATATGTGCCCTACAAAAGAAGCATCAAAGAGAAACTCCCAGAACTGATGTGTTGACTAACCAAATCAATATTTTAGCAGTTTGTAGTGCAGACAGTTGAATCTCATTTAAATGACTGTGGGCCTGCATCCACCCAGGGTCACTGACACCTATAATGATGTTTCTAATGATGCCAGGCTGCCACTGAGATCATCTGTTTTACAAATGAGGGGAAATAAAAACAAAGAAACAGTCATTATGTTGCATACATTCACACATTAAATTTCCAAGCGGGATCGATAGCTTGCTCATGATGTCCTGGTTTTCCCTGCCCATTTTACCCCACAGACACATTTCCCTTCGTTATACCAGGTACTGTCTTTCACACTCTCATAAACTCATGAAAAACATTTTCAGTGTTGTATGTGCCCTGCTTCCTTGCCTCCGTATTAATCCTCTTGCTCTTTCTGCCTCTGAGATGATGGGCTAGCGGAGAACCCGAGGGACAGCAAGCTTTCATTAACACTGCTGTGTAATGCTGCCTGAATGCTACATCAGGGGCCAGTGTGCGGGTGTAATCTAATACGAGTGACAGGGATAAAGCGTGTCACCTCTGTGCCTGCATCTGAAACGAGAGCAGGCTTACATGGCAGAAAGTGTGCAGCGGGGGAAATGGGATTCAGAGGTCAGCGTGCCAGTAGAGTGGCCCAGAAGCGTGCAGGCGCGCACCGAAAGCTCTTACATAATGAGAGCAGAGGGGTCAAGCTGAGCTGTGTAAACCCACTAACCACAGAAACTTCATCTGTGCCTCTAAGCATTCTGCTTCTGTAGGATCCGACACAGAGCCTGGCCGTGGTTCAAGATACAGAGTGCAGAACGGTCTGTGAGTGACTGAAGATGGATGGTCACGAAATGCTTAAAGCGATACTTCAGTAAAACATCAGACTTCCTCAGTGCTCCCCTTCTACCAAAATGTAGTGAATCAGAGGTATTTGATATCTGGAGTTTCTTTGGTTTTGCTCTGGGGCTGTGAAGCTAGTGCAGTAAGGAAAGTTTATATCCCAGCACTTAGCACTATACAAACCACCTTAAAAGGTGTCACGTTGTAAAAATTGTTTTAAAAAGCTGTTTAGCTGAAACAGTAGCTGAGCACATCTTGAAGCCTGAATGTGAGTCACACAGTGTCATAAACCACATACCGTATTGTGCAGAAGTCAAAGACCACATTCAATTTTCAGTCAAAACAACCTTTAAGTTGTTCATTTTTCAGCAGCAGGAAAAAAAAAAGAAGCAAGAAACAAACACCTTTAACAAATATTTCCACTGGATGTTCAATGGCTAAATATCATTTAATTGTTAGTATTTATGGTTTGCCTTTATTACAGCTCCCATTCTTCTCAGCAGACTTGCTTTGGTGTTCCAGTGAAATCTGGAGGGATATTTATCCATACCGCTAAGGTTCAGTTGTAGAAGTTGGCTGCATTTTCAACTTCTCACGATCCGAGTAATCCTAATTACAATCAGTGATATTGAGCTCTGGGTTCTCTGGTCGCCAGTTCATTGTTTGCATAACAGAATTAAATCTGTTCTTTTTTTAGTCTATTTCCTTCTCCCTGTATCATCTTCTCATTAGCTACCGACCATTTCAGTCCCACAGCGTTAAATTGTCTTCTCACAGTGGAAAGGTGGACCGAAACACCTGTGAATCTGAAACAAGAGTTTAGCTTGATTTTCTCCTGTCTCCGAAGATGAAAAGCTTTTAGCGCTGCTTATCTAATGGATACAGTTCAGTGGTCTACCAGGTCTTGCACAATGGTTATGAGTTCTTTTTATTTTGAATGAATTTGAAACTCATAATGATCTATGTATTATTTTTGCTGTTCCCAATTCCTTATGCAAGGTGTAATTTCCTCAAAAAATCTCTTGAAGTTGCACTCAGTGGCCTGTTAGAAACCGGATTAAAAAAAGGATGCTCTCTGACTATTTTTTTTGAGCGCTTTAAGTCTGTTTTCAGCTATTACTTCAGTTTTGTAGCTGGATTGCCTCCTTGTCACAGGTCAAAACTGATGACACGAAAATAAGCACTTTCATTCTTTAGTTTATTGTGTGATAGACACAAGTCACCCTGGATTTAGTGAATAACCTGTGCTAAGGGACTCAAAAAACAAACAAAAAAAATTTTATTTGTTGCTCATATGAAGTCACCACTAATAGCAAACTCAAAGCACAGTGCAATCTGGACCTCATAAGCAATATCTTTCTAAATACGCTTTCAAACAGTTTTTATGAGATTATTTAAACAAAGCTTCGTGAAGAAATATCCAGAGGCACTTGATTACCAGCAGGTGGGCTGAGATTCCCTTCAGATGTAGTGCTAAAAAGTTTGGCCTGGATAAATTACCCTGATCAAGCAGATCTCTAACCAGCGATTTATAGTCCTCCCAGATAAGCACCCCAGATCATATCTGCTGCCACTGAAGAGCTCAAATGAACTGACTCAGGTAAGTGTGAAAAGTATATTGTTAATAATTAAATTCTAATTAGCTTTTGAGCAATAGTCTTGCCTAAAATCCACTAATCAGCATATTCTGAGCATCATGTGGGCATTATGGGTACCCAATGAAAAGTAATTGCAGCTGGGCATGATATTACTTAGTGGAATGTGTAGAATATTTCTTCGAACACAGTAATGGCCTTGCATTCTAAATACAATAATTCCAAAAAGTAACTATCTGTAGTGATTTCAGTTTATTTCTGAGCCATTATATTCACTGTCTTTGGCTTGGTGGCTGTCACTCTGTGGGCCAGAGCTATAGCTCAGCCGACAAAGACAGACAACCGCTCTAGATGGAGGGAGATGGAGAGAGAAAGGGCTGATGAATGAAAGAACAGTGTGGCTTCACAGTCCCAGGCTGGAAAGTTCTCTCTGTATTGCACAACACCAAGCAGATGTGCGGTGTCATTGTGAGAACATAAACACGGCAACTTCCCCAGCAGGGAGATCATGAGACTAAGTTGCTCAAAACAAATATTAGGCCATAAGCACGGTGTGCAATCAATTTACATCTGCCAATAAATATAAACCGCAGGATTTTAGGACAACTGAGAGGAAGTGAAATACACGAGACCATAATTAGCTTAATTTCTATACAGATTTTTTTTGTTTGTTTGTTTAAAGAAAACCAGTATAGGAGGTGATTAATTTCAGTTATTCCAGGTGAGACCTGATCTGAGAGCTTTGAAATTCATCTAGACAGTGAGGGCCAACTCACATGTCATCAAAGTGCTGACTCAGAGTAAATGTTGTTTCCAGAAACACTGTTTGGAGAGGCTTGTGGGACGTTCTGAAAAAAAAAAAAAAAAAAGCAGGTATTGCGTTTAGTTAACAATGTGAAAAGGCCAGCAGATTCTCCGCCTGTCTCTTTTCTTGTTACTGTTCTCATCTCGGCCTCATCAGCAATTCTTGAGGCACTTCTGATTATGCAAGAATGGCAATACGCTCTGAGAGGTACCTCCCCTCTGCGGTTCCTGTACACTCGTTCTGTCATCTGGCTGCTGATTAGGGGGAACTGAGAAAGTGAGAGAAGAAGAAACAAATCCTTCTCCAGTCTTCCGTTTATCCTCAGAGCAACAGCGAACACAGTTCAGAGCGGTTCTGGTTCTACAGTGAAGTTGAGTCTAGGTGAACTCCTTGTAGATTCCAGTACCAGATCTGTACTGTGCAGATAAAGGATCTACAGCAGATCTACACTTAGGTCTGGTCCTGGAAAGCTCTTGTCCAGCAAAGCTGATGTGTTTTAGAAGGAACATCAACCAAACTTTGCAGGAGCAGAAATGAGTCCTCCTGAGTCCATCACTGAAAAAGGTCAAGGTGATCAGTCAGATTACGACCGCAGCCCAGCACTTCTGGGTGACTTTTTCAGATGGGAACAGCGATATGCAAATGTGTTGAAGCTGTCAGTGGAGCCCAGCTTGGCGAGATGCTTTATGCAGAGGTCAGAGCTTGCATGAAAAGCAAAAGAATAAGGTTTTACCTGTGCATGTTACTTAGCAACCTATGCAAAGAAGGACAGAAATGAGACAAAAAAACAAGAGCTAAGAGCAGATAATCAGGAAGGCTGCTCCTGGCAGAGACATGTCTGGTCACGTCTTGTTGCTAGTGTGTCTTATTTGGTGTCATTAGAGTCTTTTCCCTCCCTCTGATTCACTAATATTGAACTCATTAATTCGACAACCCTCAGACCGCCATGAGCGTTGTTGTTGGATATTGGGTTCGGTCCTTGGACATCTCCTCTACCCTCCTAATAAACCACTTCTTTTAAAAGGCTCGTAGAAATAGCTTCAGCTTTGCATCATATGTGTACTGTAATGTGTTTCCCTAAGTTAATAACACCATTAAAGTTTACTATCCCATTAAATTATACACGGCTATTAATGCCAACACAGGAAACCAGAGGATGCAGTGAATCACAACACATTAACACCCTTTGTGTATAGACTGCTCCTCAAAGCACCAGATGAGAGATATATTTTTTATATCTCTCTGCAAGCCTGTCTTTTAATGAAGACGACAGACTTTTTTCTAACATTTTTAATTTTGTGCTTTTTATTCTGACATTTTGAAATTCTTTTCAGAGAACATGAAGCTATCAGAAGTCAAAGTGAACTTGATTGTCATTTTTTCTATATACGGGTACACAGAAAAAAACGAAACGACGAGGCTCAGGGCCCATGGTTTAAAGATGTAATTTTGTTTACACACAGTGTAAATATAAAAAGATAACAACAAAATATAGAAAAAGACAATAGTATATAAAGACAAGAGGACAGTTTTACTTAGGTGCATCAGGGACAGTGCAAAAACATGCTGTGAGGCATTTACAGTAGACAGTGACATTAAATAGAGCTATGTTTTCAGGTAAAAACGTTTGTACAACCCAACATGTCCTGATATGTAGATGTTTGAGCAAAATGAAGTTATTTGAGCAATTCTGATTAATTGTGCAAAGTACTAGACCAGTTCACAGTAGTAGGTAATTGCTAGAATGACGAGGTGCAGGTATTTGTGACTAGCCTGAGATTGATTCAGCTTTGTTAACTGACGCTGTCAGTTCTGTTTTAAATGTATTTCATTTTTACAGCGATATAGAAAGCAGAGAATGACCTGAGATAATTAAGCGAAAACTCATTTAGAGCAGTTATCAGCCAAGGAACATAGCCACGTGTGCAGCCGCTCACTGCCCTGCAGTCAATGTCTTTGGTCTGAGGGAAAGAATGGCAGGATCTCACAGCAGTACAGTCAATATCCAGTGAATAGCCGAGTGTTTAACGGAACATCTTTCAGAGCCTGTTGGCTCAGAATGGAGCTAGGTTCATTAAAACACAGTTCTCTTTCTGTTGCCCAGTCTGTCTGACAACTGATTGTCCAACAGATAGAGAAGTACAGAGCTTCAGGCAAAAGAACTGGACATGGAAGCTGGACATAAGCTGAAGATGGCGTAGATGGGTTATGTGTGTGTGTGTGAATATCTGTATTTGTTACCTTGCAGCCTCAAATATGAGATATCGCACTATTTTTTTTTTTTATCACATTTCCAAAATACATTCCCATCTGGTGCTCTTAGATCAGACCCCTGGTTAGAATCAGCCAAGCTGATCTGTTATTTCTGACCCCTGAAGGTGGATTTGGGCGTGCTGGTCAAGCTGACATGATAAAGCAATATAGGCAAGAAAGCGGGGAATGTTGGAGATAAGAGTCAGGTGATTACTTCATCGCAGCAGTTTGGAGCTGAAATATATAGAGGTTACAGGGGGCACAGCATATTACTCAGAATCAGGAGTGAATGTACACTGTAAAATCCAATAAAATAGTTTACTCAGGTGGATTTATGGAAATCTATTGGGCTAGATTATTTGAGTTGCTATTTTTACAGTTAACTAAGGGCAAGACAAATGACTGAAGGCCCCTTGTTTTCTTGGGGTGATGGGACTTATGAATATGCACATGATTAAGATGTGATTTTAATTGTGCACCTAGGTAATATTAACCATTGTAGAGTCTAAGGGTAGCAGTTCTACTTTACGTATGCTCTGAGTAACATACAACCATTAGAAAATACATTATCACCAGAAGTTCTTGTTGACGTAAAAGTAAATATTGACCTGAAATTCAGATTTTTTTCTTCCTGTAGCCTGCAGAGGCCTAGAGGAGGTAGCATAAGAAGACAGGATTTAGTAACTGAGTACCAAGCTTCAGTTTGTTTACTGCCATGTATTAATTTTACAGTGAAGGAAAAACACTTTTTTCCTTAAAATTGTTTTTATGACTTTATGACTTCAGGCTGAGCGTTCGGAATTGCACAACCTCGTGTATGTCTTGCTTGTGGGCTGTCTGGTGAAATTATCGAAAGCATCTACTTTTTCAGCAGGATTTCAAGAAGTTTGGTGGATTTCTCGAGGTCAGTTGCATCTTTCCATCAACTTAGAAGAACAACGGCCAGTGAGTTGGTTTGGCAGTTTGCTCAGATGATCAAACTTTTCTAAATAGCAAGAACTTAAGCAAGCTGAATGTTATGATCTCCGTTTATTTAGGACTGCTTTGCTGAGGCGCCTTTGTTTTGTTTCAGACCTCATCTCAGGAGGGTGAAATATTGATGATCTGCTCTAAACAGCACTTCGGTTGAGGCTGGAAAATAGAACATGCCATTTTAAAGTCATATCCTCAGGCTCATAGCAGTAGTGTTCCCGTACATCACTTTAGCAAGATACCAGGTACCAGTAAGTTCAAGGGAATTTCATGAAGGATGGGGCTTGGCCAGGAACAAGGTGGGACTCATTTTCAGGCTGGGAGAGGTACATGATGACTTTGGCACAGTGGTTAGCCTTGTTGCCACAGAGAAAGAAGATCCTGGGATTGATTCCTGGCCAGGATGACCAGGGTCTTTTCAGTGTGGAGCTCTGGTTTCCTCCTACAGTCCAACTACATGCACATCAGGTTAAAGAGACACTAAATTGCCTCTATGTGTGATCATGTGGTAGACTAGTGACCTGTCTTGCTCTGGGATGGACACCCGCACCCCCAGCAAGGATATGCGAATTCAAAAATGAATAAATGAGCTGTATATGTAGAAAATGAATAAGATGTAGAAAATGAATAAGATGTAGAAAAGCCCACTGCACATTCTAATGGAATGTTCTCTTCTAAACACACACACACACACACACACACACACACACACACACACACACACACACACAAACTTTTACTGAAACAGAAGCTGAAAATGATCTTTTCACTTAGGCAGTTAAACTGTGTTCAAAATAGGTTAACTGTAGTAATCACTTTATGTAGAAGTGTACAGTAAAAATCTAAAAAGTTACATTTTTACAATGCACAAAATATAATTTTTAATCACATTAAAAAAATATATTGCCGTATTTAAAAAAAATACAAATTATTTCTGTTGTACTGCCCAATGAACTATAAATATGATTTCTTTGAAATAGGATTTCTTTGAAATAGGATTATTTGAATATTGACGACATCAAAGATATGATCATAAAAACATATTATGGCATATTGTGACCTAATTTATAACAATAATGATAAAAATCATCCATAAACTGCTGCAAATATAGATTTGGCTCTAAGATGTTCAGTTTGTCTGTGTGGGTTTATATTTTACCAGGACTTCTTCTGATTCTTCTGATTACCCTCTTCATCACTGTGTTTGGCAAATATCTTTTACGAAGATAAAGGAGAATGGGCACATTCGTTCAAATATGCATGATAAACCAGCTCCTAGATCAGTACAAAGTTATTTCAAGTTCCATAATCCCAAAAGAAATCTGAGATACGAGAAAGGCTTTTCATGCAGGTCCATGAGATTTAAAAGGATTAAACTCTGTTTTATATATAGTTATGATAAATCCCAGGAGAAGAAAGAGTGTGTTGAAGTATGACGACTGGCAATTGACTTGACAGTCAGTGTAGTCACCTGCAAAGAACTTGTCACAAGGATGATGAAGGCATTTCTGGGCCTGCATGCATGACTGATGATAGGGAGATTAATTATTCTCCTGCTCGGATGTGACACATTTCATATTCTTTACAACTAAATAAAAAATAACATTAAAGCCAGGTTGAGAATACCTTGATTGCTCACCAAGCTCCAATATTTCATGCCCTTATTAACTAACTGCCACTGTCAAATGACAAATTGGAATGAAACAACTGCAGGCGAGTCTGTCTGGAAGCTGATTGTTGTTAATTAACTTTGTCTGCTGTCTCTGGGTTTTAGTCTGAAAGGGATTAGAGCAGAGGACGAGAATAACAGGGGGATTTTATGTGTCACCTGCAGTTGGCACTGGCAACATTTTCTTTGTGAGGCGTTGGCTTTTCTCATGAAATCTGTGGCAACTCTTGATATCTGAGGACAGCATGTAGGCAGGCCTGTTTGAGGGTGTATTTTGTCTGAAAGGGAGGTTGAATGAGATTAAGAGGAGCGGTACTCAGTGAAAGAGAAACAAATACACAAAATCATGAGCCTCTTGTAGCCTTCACACACTGCCAGCAGACCGTGGGCCCATTTCACAGTGCTAACGCACTCAACCGTGACCTGCTGAATCTCAGCAAACCTTTGCAAACAGCCCACTGATGAAATGTAAACAGTGTTTCACAAGAAATGTAGATGTTGTTTTTGGAAACAGTTTATCTTTGGTAGGTTAAGAAGTAAGTCAATGGAGGTTGTATAGGACCTGAAGAGTCATTAGCGTTAGCATTTATTCATTTCAGTGAGATGTGAAACACACTGATTAGCCATAACATTGAAACCACTTGCCTGATGTTGTGTAGGTTCCCAAAAGAACGGTGACCCATCATGGCATGGAAAGTGTGTTGTGGTATCTGCACCAAGACATTAGTAGGAGAACCTTTAATGCTGGTAAGTTGCGAGGGGGACCTCCACGAAT
>JBBIGA010000007.1:7173132-7181792 GCA_037576975.1 Alestes dentex
GAACATGTGACTACAGAAATGCCAAAATATGCCTGCGCAGTGGAGGCATTCGAACATGTCAAAACAGAGAAAGTTTCTGTAGAAGGAAATGTCAGCAGTCGGAAAGGGAACTGGAGTGCTGGCTGGAAGCCAGAGTCATGAGTAAAACTAATGTAGATATTTCATTACTCACTGCAGCATCTGCAGCCGCAGCAGATCACCCACTGACTGACAGCATGACACATCCTGAACGTCACGCTCGAAAATATCGCTACCTGCTAAAATAATCCAAGCCAAATTTATGGAATGTTTGTGCAGCGCACAGTTCCAGAGAAAACATTTCACTCAGCTCTTCATAAGTTAAAAACTATAAGAAAAATGAGTCCACAGCTTCAAATTCTCTCTGCCATGGCCTGGTCCAGGGGGTGTGCAGTATAGTGATGTTGACTGGCCCTCATCTGGGCAGATAATCAGCCACTGCTATCCTCCAGTACTGCTGTTTAGATGGTGACGACCACATCGGGCTTAAAATGGGATGAAATTGCACGGTGAAAAGTGACCATTCTGTCATATGTGAACACACCACAGCACACAACGTGAACAGCACGAAATTCTTTCTCTGCATTTAATTCATTCACTTTGCTCAGGGTACCTCAGAGGTGCTTAGCAGTCTTGGGAATTGAACCCACAACTTCCTGATCGCAGGGCAAACGCCCTAACCACTAGACCACCAGTGTATGTCCGGCTTAAGAAAAGCACAGCTCACAGTGTGAACAGAGTGAATTTCTCTGTGTTTAACCCAGCAGTGGGCTGCCACCCGGGGAGCAGTGTGTTGGCACGGGACCTTGTTCAAGGGTACGTCGGTGGTGCCAGTAGCCGTCCTGGGATTCAAACCCACAACCTTCTGATTACAGGGGCAACTCTCTAACCACCAGCCGCCCCAAACATGAATGGATCTTTGCCTGCAGTTTCTAATGGTAATTGCATGGCAGCAGTGCATCATGATGCCAGTCTCTGACCACAGAATCATTCTTGACTAGATATTTTGGATTGTGGACCCCAGCAACACTGTGCTTCATGCACTTCTGCTGCTGCGTTTACATGTCGGTGGTAGACGGCTGACACTAGACCAGAAAAATTCCACTCCTTTAAGAGTTGTCCTCCTTTACTATAATCACAGGGAAAAGGTCAGGATATAAGTTTTGACCGACTTTTTATCTAAACAACAGAATACAAACAGTGCAGATTCAGAACAGATATTCATTTCCCATAATACCCCAGCTTCTTTCCTTTGAGCTTTCCACTGACAGGCTGTAGGGCTGCTGTATGCTGTGTGAGGATAGCTGAAAGTGGACATATTATGGCACAGAAACATTTGTCTGTTTTTAACAGCAGTTCAACAAATGAACAACCAGATCAGTGCTAGAAATCACGATAGGGGCTAACCTCTTGTAATACGCTAAGTAAATTGGAAATTGTGCAGTTAATCTCTTCTCATTTTGCAAACTTGTATTATCTAACCAGCAAAAACAAGTTCATACAAGTGGCATGTTTTTTTTATTTTTTATTTTAATTTGTTTCTTATTTTTTTTAATGAACACAATAGTGAGGAAAAAAAGACAAGACTTTCTCAGTAACTACACCTGCACTTTTAAACAAAAGAGAGTTTTTAATTGCAAGCTGTTTCCAAAACTTTTCCTAGTTAAATCAGCCAGTAATTTTTTTTTTCCTTATTTACTGCCCAATTTTAGTCATGTCCAAGCTAGGGCTCCCCAATCCCACCTACACTGGCAGGGTGAAGACTGGCTTGTGCGTCCTCCAAGACACATGAAGTCAGCCATGGCCTCTTGAACTGCCGTTAATACAGAGTCATTGGACAGTGTAACACGCTTGGAGCAGATAAACTGCCAATTCTGTTACGTCAGCGAGCAGATGCCCATGCTGGCTGGTATCACGCACTGAGTGTTCCATTCTACCCACCCAGAGAGAGCAAGGCCAATTGCGCTCTTATGGACTGTCACTGGGGGGTCTAGCTGGTGGTCTCCCAATTACACACCAACACTTAGTTGCACCACTCAGTAACCTCCTCTCTGCACTTATGTAGTCTTGTGGTATTTCTGTTTTTGTTCTTGCGTTGCACCGTGATCTTTGAGGAATTTTGTTTTATTTCCCTGGGTTCAGTGTATATGGCTGAAATGACAATAAACCTACTTGACTTGACCTGACCTGACTTGTCTTCTATTTTTGATGCAGACTGTTTTGCCCACGTAACTGACAAGTAAGGAGTTTGGGCTGTGCCCCAAGTAAGGAGTCAGAGTGTGCCCCAGTACAGCCAGCAGTCTAGAAATGTGCCTTTCTGCTTGTATGATGAATGAAGTGTTAGTGTTAATGACCTGTTATGGGTAAAATGTGACAGTTGAGATCACGTCTGGAGGCCCTGTGATGAAACCTTCACTCATGAGTAATCTTTCCCTCTTCTACATAAGAGTGCAACATGTGGATTGACTGGGATGTTATTGGGTCATTGATCAGATGGCCTTCAACTAGACACCGGTTTGTGGCTGTTCATGGATCGCTTGTGAAACTCACACAACTGTTTGATGTATTTTACTGTGTATCAAAGTGTAAAATTAAGAAAATATGGTTCCTCTGTAAAAAAAAAAAAAAAAAAGGTGAACAGGACATGTCATTCTATTCAACACCTTTAGTGAAAACTCTTACAACCTGTAACCAGTTTGAAGGTTTTTGTATAACTTTGTAAGGAACTCATCATCCCCACAAGCTCTCCAGGACAGAGTGTTTCCTGCTGTACCCGAAGGACCTTGGCTGAACCTAAATCAAAACAAATGGGACCATACATTCTTAATGCAGGCTGTCTGGCCATGACTGTCCAGTGCAATGAAATAAATATCATCTGAGAAGTTAAAAATATGCAAGGTGGGATTCCTAGCTGTTCTCATTAATTTATCATCTCTTTGTGGTTATTTTCTCACTTGGTGTTGCGTGTGAGAGCTAAGATACTGCAACATTGATTTTTCAAGATGTGCAGTAGGGAGTATATCAATAGCTTCAGCTCCAGAATGAAATCAATTGCAAGTACACCTCTTCAGGGGTGGTTAACAATGAAGGCATCGCTTTATTAAAAATCCTGTATCCACCTCCTCATGTTCTCTTCCAGCCAACGTGCACTAATGGTAGACCACGAGCTGCTCTCTCGTTCATGATCAATAGTACAAGTCCCACTTTTCACTTTCTCCCTCCCTCTGTGCCTCTCTCTCTCTTTCTTGCATGCTGCCTCCATGCCTCTCTCTCTTTTCTTTTTCTGTGTTTCTCTCTCTCTGTCTCTTTTTCTTTCCCTTTATGTTTTCCAAAAAAGAGAACTCTTCTAATATGCGACAGGTGAAGCATCACCACATTTTTGCAGACTGCTCCTAAACCAGCATTACTGGACAGTGCAACACACTTGGAGGAGAATTCCAACTTTAACCGCAGTTTAGGGAAAAAGAACTTTCAGATAAGTATTTCAGCAAAATCTACTCTTTATACCAAGGAAGACACATTAATGATGAGAATGATTCATGATGAACTTTTTTTTTTTCTTTGTGCATCTGGAAGATGTTCTTATCCAGAGTCATTTACAACTGAATTATGTTACAGAAGTAGACACATGCAGCATTAAGAGGCCCCATTCAGCTGCATGATAGTTTCCACTATGCTATACAACCATCAGCATAAGTGCCTTAGAATATATCCAGTCTTAAAGAACATACCCATGGTTTTAGCTGATAGCTATTTTACAATAATGAAACCATCACCAGTATTATTTTAATAAATAAAAAGGTGAGAAAATGTACATGGTGTTCCCAAACTTTTGATTCCCTTTCTTCCACTGACCTTCTCTCCTTCTCTCTCTCTCTCTCTTTCTCTCTCTCTCTATATTTTTGTCCCTAGTTCTTCCATAGTTTGTAAGTTTGAATTTTCATTGTGAAAGGCTGACGGAATGTCTAAGCCAAGCAGAAGGGATTAATGTCGTACAGCTGAATTTATACACCACAATGTCTCCACAGATGTGCAATGATAGTTCCGTGTTAATTAAAACTTTAAAAGGCTAATCTGGTCCTATCGAGGTCCGTAAATACCTTCATTTGAGGAAGTGGCCAGGAGCCTAACTGGCAGTACCTGATGATGCTGGACGGGTACGTTAAGCTTCGTCCTGTGTGTGAGAGAGGGCAGTCACGTTTGTTCCTCTCTCTTTTTCTGCTCAGCTGGGTATGATGACTGTGCTCAGGGTTTGAATATGATTTGACCTCTCCTCACACTTCCTCACATTGTGAGCGGCATGGGTCCTGTGGTCTCATGCAGCGGAGCTGTCTAATTGCACCGTGCCAACACTTAGGCCCATTAAAAGGTGCGAGACCCCCTCTTTTCTTCCCCCCTGCATGACCAGATGGCTCTGGCAGCCTCTAGGATGTTGTTTAGCTAATTACCAGCACTCGGCAAACCCAGAACCCTCCCACAATGTTCAGGGGGCAAAGGTCCCGAGCAAAGCTGGGAGTCATGCAAGGGGGTGCGGTACATGCGGACGGGATGCTTGGACCCCTGTGATTACTCCTCCACAGGTAGAGAGGGGGAGGATGGAGGAGAAAGGGGTTATGGGTAATGGTGTAATTGGGAGAGCAGGAAACTTGACCGTGAAAGCATGTGGTGCTCAGTTTGTGGTAGCGCAGCAGGAGCACAGGGGAGCCGTGAGTCTGTAAACAGCGCTGTTTTGATGCAGGGGATAGGGCTAATCGTTAAATTGTTAGGGTGTATTTGGCATCGATTTGTAATTCGCATGGGGTCATCATGCCCTAATTTGGAAGCTTTGTCGAGTATGGATTCTTGATTGAGGATCTAAAATGCTGACATAAACAGCGTCTGTGACTTGCACACACTAACATTTGTTGTAACATTGCAAATCCAATACGCAGCTTGATGGAATGGGACATAATGCTGGGGGAGTGAATTTCTTAAGCCAGATCTACAACGTGCACTTTTAGCCCATTTTTGGCCCGACGCGGTCGTCAACAACTAAACAGCAGTGCTGGAGAATAGCAGTGGCCGATTACCTGAGGGCCAGTCAAGCAGATGGGCCCTCTGACAGACTTCAGCGTCCGATTTTCCACGTCTGAAATGTGTTAACTTCTCGGTTTCATGCACACTTTTTCATACAATCATAACCACAGTCAGAAGAACTCACAAAACAGAAGAACTTACAAAACAGAGGCTGAATAAAGTTGACCATGGCAACTTTAAAGAAGTTTCAGTTCTCTTTGCAAATTGCCTATTGCAAAAAAGTAATTATGTACTAATGCACTAATCAACTATTAAATGCTGTACTAATGTTCCATGTTTTGCCTTTTTATAAAAGTAAGTTAAGTGATTTAGTAAATGAATCCGCTCAGTACTGCCTGTTACAATAATTTCACTCCAGTCATGGGAAAACTGTAGAAACTGACAGCCTTTCTTTGTTTATTGTTTTAGAATGAAAAAGAGATAGACGTGACATGCAACAAACCCCTCTAGAGCCAAATACAATGTCATTCAAAGATGGTTGGATGTTTTTTTTTTGTCACTATATTTGTTAGAAAAGCATCCCACTGAGTTTTTATTTTTATTTCTTTACATTCGTATACATTTTTTCAATCAGTGTGAAATATGCCAGAGTGACACGAAGTGGACCTGAACTAAAATACAGTGTGTTATTCTTTTGCTTCTGTCTAGACGAAGGGAACTAAACTACAAATATAGATGCACAGTGTGTGTGAGCGCGCAATTGTCTACATGTACGGTTGAGCGGCTTCGAGGGCACGGAATGCAAGAATTTATTCACTGCCTAATGAATGTGACATTTAGCTGATATTTACATGCCATGTGTGCTGTTGCTTTTGCATGCAGAACACTAAGCTTCGATTAAATAAAGCTTAGCAATTATACACAATCAGCCACGCACAGATATAGCTCAGGTGACCCATACCGGCCCGAATGCTTATCCCTGACTCCTAATGCCATGGAACTCATTAAAAACGACACACTGAACTGCTAAGCATACCGATACAGCTATTTTGCTGAAAGCGTCAAATTAACTGCTGAATTCGAAATGTCTTAACTCGTTTTGGTAGTCTAATGTGATATCACTTGCTCGCAGGGTGCAAATTGTCACTCTAAGGCTTTTTTTTTTTCTCTTGCTTTTTAAGTTCTCTTGGCTGCGAAGATGGGTGACAGCCATGACCTTCTGTCATTTTTTATTGGTTTACCGCTCATCATTCAACCCTGGAAGAGGATTGGCAAAGTTAACAAATTTGCCCCACAACCAGGAGGTTGGTCGGGGCGTTTTCCCTCAGGGACTGCCCCAGTGGCGTGATGGACACATGACGAAATTACACAAGCATCTGAGGTGTCAGATCTGACTGCTCCTGCTCAGATTGGGAGGGGAACACCATTATGGAGGTGTCACAAGCTCAGTGTGACTGGCAGCCCACAGAATAACAGCAGTCCGCAGGCACCCTTCAAGGCCATTAAAGTGACTATATAACAATGTTAGCTCGTCCAGGCGGGGCAGTGGACATCTCAGGCCCCCCTGAATACATGCTTCATGTAGTCTGATGCTGTAGTTAGCCTTTTAAGCAAACCGCTGCAGAACATCGTTGCACTATAAACTGGCGTTTGGTGCACTAAGGCTCAGCTATTAAAACCAAGTTATAAGCATTAATGACACTCGGGTGCTTTTAACAAGAGGCTGCGCATCTTTCCAAGGCTGCAAATTCATTTTCCGTGGAAAAAAAAAAAATTATTATTATAAGAGCGTTAAGAGGCTGATCGCCATCCTTTCTGACATTTTGATTCAAATGAGGGCAGTAATGTGTGTAGCTGTGCTGCTTTAAATGTTTTCTCCACAAAGGCCACGTTCATTAATTGAAAGGTCTGCTGTAACAGTTTTATCTCGCCAAACCGCGATCGCTTCAAACCATCTTACGCTCTCGCTCTGCTATTCAGCGCGTTTTTATTCCTGAGGTCCATGCGGAGGAAAAAAAAAACACTCTGTGAATACTCACTTGTGGCCTTCTTTATAACATTAAACATGGGTGCATTCTCACAAAAGGCCACTCGTGAAGATCTTTTCATCTGAGAAACATCATATACACCCCAGGTGTTCAAGGGGCTTCATATATTAAATGGGTGTGCGAGCAAGGGAGGCAGAGAATGACAGTGTAGCGCTAAGGGCCTGTAGGGTCATCTGAAGTGCTTTAGGATGGGTGTGTGTGGTGTGTGTGTGTGTGTGTGTGTGTGTGTGTTTCTCAAGCACGCAGACACATATTTTCTGATTTTCCCGAAGACCCCCATGTGCCCGCCTCCCGCTGCTCTCTGTCCTCTCAGCTGCAGCGAGTTACGCACCAGTTTTTCAGGAGCGTTCAGGAATTCTGTCCCACAGAGTGCAGCTGAAGGAGGTTTACTAATGTCCCTCCTGGTCCAAATATACATTATATATTAAAAACTCACATTATAAACTGATCATATGTTGAAAATTTTACATTTTACTTTACTAGCAAAACTCTTTAACAAGAATAAAAACCTGCATTTTATAAAATAAACAGATAGCTGAAATAAATAGAAAAACTTGTAGTGTGCAAAAACTTTTGACTGATAGTGTATAATATATACATATACATAATTTCTACTGGCCTGTTCATCATGAAACCTTTACATAATGTAAAGTTCAGCTGGTGTTTTCAGCTTTTTGTTCCATATATATATATACACACACATTTATATACCATGACGAAGTAAACTCTGTCCACTCTTCTGTTCAGGCTAAATTCACAGACCTTAAATAAGTTTGATAAAGGATAACTGTGAAACAGAGACTCACGTGAAGGCCGGGTGACGCACTCCTCCAGAGAGGAGCAGGGCAGGAGAGAGAGAAGGAACAGGAGGAGAAGGAGAAGATGAGGGACTGCAGAAACAGTCATTCTGCTCAGGGAGGACATCAGTGGAGCTGTGGAGCAGGTTTTGGAGATAAAGGTCCAAGGAAGTTCAGTTCTGTGTTCAGATCTTCTCCTCAGTGTTGGTCCTTCAGACTCTGGTCACAGACTGACGTACAGCCCCGCATCCTGTGACGCTACATTCAGCTTTCAATTCTGCTTCAGTCGTGTGTGTGTGTGTGTGTGTGTGTGTGTATGTGTGTGTGTGTGTGTGTGTTTCACCCATCTCTTCTCCGTCCCTCCCAGCTTCCTTCTCTCAGGATATGAAACTGTGTGTGCATTGCTATGTCTGCACTACTATGTTTTGACACAAGTGTTTTAAAAGATATTATCATTATGATTGTGTGTGTGTGTGTGTGTGTGTGTGTGTGTGTGTGATGTCACAGTATGATTCACTTAGTCTGCAGGTAATGCTTACTGTGTCAAAGTGACTCAGTATATATGTTTATATGTGTGAGGGGGAAAGGGGACATTTGGCTGACACTCTTATCCAGAGTCTTACAGTCATTAGTCACAGTGACAGTCTTATAGTCATTAGTTACAGGAACAGTCTTAAAGTCATTAGTTACAGGAACAGTTATATAGTCATTAGTTACAGGAACAGTCTTACAGTCATTAGTCACAGGGACAGTCTTACAGTCATTAGTTACAGAGACAGTC
>JBBIGA010000007.1:7216129-7233629 GCA_037576975.1 Alestes dentex
ATTATAGCAGTTGGAGAGAGTAGAAGGTCAGAATGAAAGCCTCTCTCTCTCTCTCTCTCCCTCTCTCTCTCTCTCTCTCTCTCTCTTACTCTCTTTCTCTCTCTCCCCCTCTCTTTCTTTTATTATCTCACTTTCTCTCTCTCTGTCTCTCTGTCTCTCTCTCTGTCTCTCACTTTCTCTCTCTCTGTCTCTCTGTCTCTCTCTCTCACTCTCTGTCTCTCTCTCTCACTCTCTGTCTCTCACTTTCTTTCTCTCTCTCTCTCTCTCTCTCTCTCTCTCTCTCTCTCTCTCTCTCTCTCTCTCTCTGAAGCAGGTTCTGTGGTTTGGTGCTGAACTCTGTGCTGCCGCAGACTGACAGGCTGGCTCGCTTGAAGAGGAGGAGAAGAAACCAAAGTGGGAGAGGAGTGAAGGATGAAGGGAGGGATGATGGAGGGAGGACTCGTCTGGGGTGCACATAGAGGTCAGCTCAGCTGCTCCTCCGCCCCCTCAGTATTAGAGAGAGGGGCTGAGGGTCCATGAGAAAATTGCATGAGACGTATTCGGCAGTAATGCGGCCCACACGGCTCACTCTGCATACGAGGCACCAGAGAAATACAATTACTGCATTAATGTCCTCTCTGTGTACTACTGCCAAGGCACAGAGAGAGAGAGAGAGAAGTGGAGGAACACTGGGATACTGAGAGAAAGGCAAAAAAGGGTCTTCTCAGAGAAGGAGAGATGAAAGGATGAGTGAAAGATACAGAGAAACAGCTCTAATCTGCATGCAGAATGCATGTACAACCAACAGCAGCAGCTTCATGCATGTACACTTTTACATGACTTTTCAATATAGCAAAAAAAAGTTTACTTGCAATTTGTCCACTAAAATACATCCTGCCATGAATACAATCTGCTTCAGAGCTCAGCTTTATGTTCATCAAATGCCTGAAAGGTTTGAGAGCTAAAGAGAACACCAACAGGGAGACGTCCCCAAAAAAGCACTGTTACTAATATTCATACAGACGATTGTTTTCCTAAGATCTAAACCTGGTGAGTATTAAATATGTTAACTTATTCCAAACCACCAGAACAAACATTCTCAACTGTGTGCAGGGACAAAGTGGGACTCCTTTTCTGCCTCAGAGCTTTACATGATACAGAACAGCCCACACTAACTCTAACTGTACTTTTGATATAGACATTATAGAAAAGGCATCACGCCCCTCTACAGCCCCCCCCACACACACACACACACACCTGAGAGAAGGAGAAGGAGAAGGAGAAGGAGAAAAGCCAATAGAAAATGTAACCGTTAACTTTTACCAAAAAATGATCATTTTCCACTACAATACACCAATACACTATACTTCAGCACTAACAATTCATAGCTAATTAACTCTACAAGTATTCTTTTTCTGTTTGTTTGTTTTTTGGTGCTGCCTTGGTTGTCTCACTTTTTGCTTCACCTGTCTATCTATATCATCCATATGATCCACTTATGAAAACAATGGTAAGCAAATCAAAAAATGGACGTCCAGTAACTGATTCACACCACTGTTCTGAATTTGAACAGGTTACTATCCACCCGCTATAACACTCATTAACTGACTAGTTACATTCAGCAAACCAGAATTGTATCATCTGATGGGGATGGGTGCTGATTTAATCCCTAAATCACTGCATACATCAGCGTGGCTGTGACACTTCAGTCTGTCAGTGTGTTTATATATGTTTTGTGGCTTTTAGGCCCAACCGTCCCATAAATGTTATCGACCCACCAGGACTGTCCCAGATACCCACTCTAGCATTGTTTTTTTATTACGAATGACCCTTTATGATGAGCACTGTATGTGCCTAGTAAAAGGTTTCCCACTAGTAAAAGTCGCTACAGATCATTAGAGCATAATAGACAGCATTGCTTTCCACAGCTCCACTGATAGATGGTCCCTGCCACACCGCCTGTGTTATGATGCCATTGTTTATGTGTATGTATGCATGTGTGTGTGTGTGGTTTTAGATCATTGAAAACAAAGGGAAACAAATTGACGCAATCATGAAGTCGCCGGTGGCGTGTCATTTGTGTTGCGAGAGCTCATGGGAATGGTTGGAGTGATGAGTGCCAACTCCACCATCTCTCACACACCGCCACAATAATACCCACCCGCAAACACACACACACACACGCACATCCAAACATACTGCATGGATGCATGGATTCATCTCTGCCAGTAGGGTGTTTTTGCATTCAAAAGTGTGGTGTAGACTTTAAAAAATTGGGAGCAGAATGTCAGTATGAAGAATACGCTGGAAGACCTGCATGCATTCTCAGAGATGGCCAGTGTTTCATATTTTATAGTGATTTCAAACCAAAATTGCTTTTAGCTCCTTTATCTAGAACATCTAGAACACAATACTAGGCATATTCCCTACCATTAAAACATTTGTGGCTTTTTATTTGGACACCTAAGAATCATTTTCTGTTAGGCCTTGACATCTTAAACATGTAACATCACACAGAAAACCAGTCTGCAGAGTTTAGTTAGAAGTTACAATAGTTAGTTAAAGGAATTACAGAGATTGATTTGAGTTAATTTATTTTGGATATTTTATGAAATTGTTTTTGAAATAGTTTCTCCAGGGATGAAATGCTTTTTAAAAAGAATGTTATAGAAGCATATTGCAGAGACCAATATATGAAATAATGTACACATGATGCTAACTTTATAGGACAAGGAAAAATGTTCATATGTTGTGGCCTTTTTCTTCAGGCCCTCTTGTAGCCCTTCTACTGGCAGAATGAAAACAGACTGTGTTGAGCTGCTAGGGAGCAATGAGGGTCAAAAGGGGAGGGGCTAAGATCACCCTGCTGTGAAAACTCCTCTCCTCTCCATAACGACAGCCATGTTAAGATAAGTGAGACAACAGCAGATTTCTTCTTGTTTTTTTTGTTTTTTTAAGTGTCAAAATAAAAAATAGTGTATATACCCAATTAGGACGCCTTTATAGATGTTGACATAATTGCTCACCCATTAAGACCACAAAAATCTAGTCTACTTCTGGTTTCATAAAGCACATAGATTTCCACCTCCCAAACATATTCAATCAAAGGTCAAACATCAATGTTTAAGTAATAATACAAAGTGCATATGAGGAACCTGCAGAACAGGAACGGCATTTTACAGATTGTTTTTTTAAACGTCGATAGGTTCCCTCATCACGAAATGGTCACACAATATAAGAGCTTCTGATGTTTTCAAAGGTAACAATGTTGTTTTTATGGCAGTGACGCTATGCTGTGCTTTTTAGTGCAATTTTGCTGGATGAAATAAGCGCAGCTCAAAGAGGTGATAGCAATTGTTTCCCATAAACAGTTCATGCTTGGCCTGTATGAGCCAGACGCCCTCGGAGGACTATAAAGAGTCTGGCTTTCTCGCACAAGCTGCCGCTATGAGGCTCTGAATGCAGGGCCAGTCTATTAGTGACCTGAGGGGGATTTCCCCAGCACTCACTTAACCATTAACCAGTGAGTGTGTGGTGTGGGATATGTCAGGACATGTTTACGAGGCCCTGATAGTGTCTGTGGCCTGCCCACAGAAGCTGCGCTTGGTCTTCAACAGCCAGCATGGAGACAGATAAGAGCTCAGTCACGGGGCTAGAGCCTGGACGGGAGTGATCTGTGTAAACAGCCACTAATCAGTCAGCCCTGCTAATTCAGTCACAAGCAGCCAGAGGAACATTAATGAGTGCTACATTTACAAACACAGTACCGCCCTGATTTTGCTTATCGTGCTTAAAAGCACTTGACTTGGGAACAGTGATGAAATGCATGATTTCAGACCAAAAATAAAGGTGCCTGCATTTCCTTACCTTAAATGAATGGCTCTAGGAAAGAGATTTTAACTGGTATAGAGCCTTTACATTATGTGGAACATCTTTAAATTTGGATCCACTCCATAAAAAACTTCTTTAAAGAACCATCTGTTGAAAGTGGGTTTTCTATGGCGCTCTAGTCAGTTTGGTGATTTTCCTGCTCCAACACATCCACTGAGCATAGCATTTGATAGATGAGTTGAATCAGATGTGTTTAACCAAGGAGAATAATGAAGCTAAGCTGGACACTGGGCCTCTAGGACTGGAAACAAAGAACCCTGTTATAGGCCAACACGCTAAAGAACCTCCTTTGACACTTTAATTTTTAACAATAAAAAAAAGTTGTGTGCTTACCCACTAGCACAGAAGGGTCACGATGAACGTGGAAAACAAAGATGTTCTTGTGCACTTTGCAGAACTGAGCTAACTTTCACAAGACAGCGCTGACCCATCAGGGCAGTCCTTTCGTATTTTGTCCTCTCATCCTGACTCTACTTGCCTTTGTCCTTCACTCTCTTCATGCATCTCCTTCATCCCATTTGAAATATTCAGTCCTATTCTGTCCCAGAACAGATACTGTGGTCTTCCTGATTTGAGGAATCGATGAGTAAATAAAGATTGTATTTATTCGACTTGGCTCCATTTCCCGCTTGAACAGAATAGCGTGTAGCAGTTGTTGGAGCGAGGGAAAGCTTTATTTAAAATCTGTTTGCCGAGCCAAAGTCATTATTGCACAGTGGCATTTAAACCGAATAAGATATCAAGTTATTATGTAGCTTTCACAGGGCAGAGGCGAATCCAATAAGGGAACACTGTGTTGAAAGGGGAGTTTAATAAAGAGAGGGGCTAACATCCAGATGGCTTAGTAAGCAAAGTTGCTCATAAGAAAGTCGAATTTCTTCTTTTTTCTAAGAAATATGTTGCAGGCATTGCTGGAACTGAACTGAATTTTTTTTTTTTTTATCTGTGACGTTGACTGTCGTAATTTCTTTACACGTTTCACACTTCTGTTGTTCGTTCGTTTGTTCTTTCTTTCGTACTTTCTTTGCCCTATTACTGACCACAGCATTTTGTGCTTGTAGCTTTGTGTATTTAGTATAAAGCATTTTTAGAGGATTTTATGGAGTTTTATTTTGACTTACATTATATTTCCTATTGTGCTTGTCTTTATATCTCTGTGTGTCTGTTCTCTCGTAGCATAAGCAATTTCCTCTGGGATCTGGGATTCTTTTGTTCTCTTTCTCTCTCTCTCCCTCTCTCACTCTCTCTCACTCTCTCTCTCTAGTTGTGTTTAAGTGCCACTCTATTTATGCGTTCATGCATTATCTTCATAAGTTTTCATATGTTTGGTCATGTTTCACTGCAGAACAGAAACTGCAGTCCCTCATTTTTGAGAAACTGATAAGGACTGTGTGAATGTAGCCCAGCCTGGACTGTAAAGCACTCCTGACACCCCTGCTCTCCTGTTTTCCACTGCATCTCTCCTCTGTATCAGTGTCTTTCAGCAGTGTGGCGTTCAGAGTACACCAGATGCCACCTTATCAGACCCCCTGGCTGTGACTGAGACAAAAAAGATCAAGCTAGATCACGCCCCCCTGCTCACACACACTCACTGCTCTCTCATGGCAGCGCACCACACACTCTGGCTCATTAACTGGAAAGGAATTAACCAGTGTCTGTCTCTCTCTCTCTTTCTGTCTCTCTCTCTCTCTCTCATACACACACTCACTCTCCCTCTCTCTCTCTCTCTCTCTCACACACACACACACACACACACACACACACACACACACACACACACACACACACACACAAAGCTTTATTTGTATACCGTCACAGGGTATGAGAAAATGCTAAATACTGAATACACTGTTCTAGATGTATTCATGTGCCATTCGCATACTATTACACTTTACAACACATTAAAAAGTTGTTGTACTTAATTCACACGGTTGACTCTGTAGCTAGTTGGGAGTTTTCTTTTAATTTTTCTGATGATGTATTCGTGAAAAATTCGGTCACTGTTTGAATGACATTCTGAAATTCCTAAACTTATTAGTCGACTGCTTTAGTCCGCTGTTTAGTCCCACATTCCCTCATGAACTAAGCACTTTTTGGTAAATGCACTAGGAGAACTTTATAAAAGCTTTATGTTTATATTTTGGATACTTTCCACAGAAGTGCAGCCTTCAAAAGATTTTTCGTGAAAAACCGACACGAGTACATAGACATTTATTTGTTGATCACATTTTAATTTATTTCATTTGAGCAAGTAGTATGATGACTGATGCGTAGCGGAACTTATTAATGCTGCCTTTTAGTAATGCCGCTCAATTATCCTCTCATACATCCGGAATATAAATGTGCAAAATAGAACCTTATATGTTTCATTTGAAAATTGTAGATGTTGGAATACAGTCAGGCTTCTTTTTTTCCGACTTTTCAGGTGAAATCTTAGAAACTAGACTAATGTGTGTAGCAATGCGATTTTTAATTAACATGAAACCATGCCGTGAAATGTGCACACACAAGTCTTGTACAACACTGATACTAACGTGATTACTCGAGTACACGTCCAGTGCTGAGGGAACTGATCAGGACTGGGGTTTCCTGAAAGCATCTTAGCGCAAAAATGATTCTTAAAAGGTAAATCAAACATCACACTGCACACTCTCACCGCCAGTAAGGGTGATCTGAATACTAAGATGCCATTGCGAAGCTGGGCCCATTCCATCAGTCCTGAAAAGAGCCCAGTAACACTGAGATAAGTACGCCATCAGAGTCATTTATCAGTCTACTCAAACTTTAGCAGGAATTTCAGCTTTTGGGAAAAAGAAACACTTTACAAAGTGTCCATTTAGTCACTCTTGTTCTGGAAACATTCGAAAACAAGTATGTGCACACACACACATATACACACACACACACACACACACACACACACACAAACCCAGACTTAAAGACAAACATACAGGGCATAGTCATTTACCCACCCATATACTTAGACAAGCACGAGCACATAAGCACTCACATTCCACTCTTATCTCAGAAGATATTGCACACATAGCATCCAATAACACCCTTTCTAATGATGAATGTAGCCCCTGTCAAAGTGCGCCATTCTTTAAAATGACCTACACCAGCACTGGGAGGTAAACATGTGTAGCTTGTCCAGCTGTAGCAGCTCTTCCACTCTCCACCCCACCCTATCTCACATATGGGATCTGCCAGTTTCGTAGAGAGAAGTGTTTCTAACAGTTCTGGCTGCTTTTCTAACATGTACTGAAAATATGTCAGCGCTTGGTGAATTCACTGCAAACTGTTAAAAGCTAGTCATCCCGTCCTGTTGATGAAACTGATTGCAAAGTCTTGCAAGTGATTCTCACACTCAGTTAACACCTTTTATACATCAATAAAGAGCCACAGGGTTTTAGTTTTGCACCGAATTTTCAAATTTTATTAAAGTTGAAACTGCGAGGTGTGAATCTACCGTTTTTATTTGCACCGTGAGAATAATGTGATACTGAAAGTTCAGGATTGTTGCTTCCTTCTCCTTTTTTTTTTTTCTTTTTAAATCTCCGAACCGATCCTGAACATTATCTCGGGAAAGGGTTTCAGACAGAAAACCCCCAAATCCACTTGAGGAAAAAAAATGAAACCCTCTTCCTTTTATCTAGACATTCCTGCAGAAAGGAAGAGCAGCGGGGCATCATGCATTTCAAGAGATATGGTGTGTACCTTGCATTTATGATATCTCCACGCTGCATGTCTCCTGAATCAGTCTGTTCTTCCTTGCCTTCAAAGCACGTTTTCATAAACAAACCCTGCTGAAAACCAGCTATTGAAGTCTATTATGATATACAGCTCAATAGACCTCGACGGAGTTTGCCCTGTGTGTTTGCTTTGTAAAACCCTAAACATTATGACGAATATTTAGTTTAACATAAGTGGCCTATTTGTCCAGAATGGAGGTTTGATGGGACAGAAATCGATTCTTTGTTCCACTGTAGAATAAAGCAGTCCTACCTGCGCTGTTTTTTAGGGCTTTTGTTTTTTTTGTGAGCTAAATCCATCTGCTTCTACCCTGCAAGATACCTATTAATTCCACTCTTATTATTAAAGCCTCACTAATCCCAGTCAGTCCTCCACCCTTAGCTATTCTTTAATTCTACACACATATCCCAGATATACTGACATGTCAGGAGGCCTGTTGTTTGAAAATTGCAGTGTTTGAAAAGGACGACAAGATGAATTAACTCCAGCCTGACACCGTGCCAAAGTCTGAAAGAAAAGGGAAAAACAACTATGCACCCATTTCAGAGAATGTTTGTCCTAACTCAGGCCTTTACTGCTAACACATATAAAATCCATTTTAACATTTGAAGTGATCATCGAGCATGACTGATCATTCAATTTTGTGTCAAAAACAAAATGACCACTGCTCTCCCAGTGTTTCGGTTTTAGTGAAAGCACCGTCCAGAAGATTCTCCAGCTCCAGCAGCTCCTCATAAATCCATACAGGTCTGCTTCTGTGCCAGTGACTTTATTTCGGTACTGTCAGGCCATAGATAAGAGTGGTCTAGTCTCTGGAAGTCTGACAGTAACAAAAGCCTTCTGTCACACGGCTCTCAGGCCAGGCACAGCCAGCAGCAGGCTGAAATGTTACCAAGATAAGGTGTCACCGCGAATGAACACGCAGTGGTTGGACGTCCCCACCATCTCCGCACTTGGCTGCCTGTTCTCAGTCTTGGTCGATGCCAGGCAGCCCCTGAGTGAATTGTTTTCAGGAATTGTTGTTCATAGGGAACCCATCCAAAGGACATTTTGGCTTCCTTCTGTCTCAGAACCCTGCCCACCATAGAAATCAAGCTATGTCAACATTCCAAGCTTCGTTTTCAGGAGTCTGCCAAGCACAACAACCAGCCAAAGGAAGCTTGAAGAATAGAGGCTGTGTAAGTTCATCTGGATGCCATTTTCTTAGTCCCTTACGGTTGTGTCACCATCAGAACATTGGCCATTTAAGACATTCTCAGGAGCGTACTCCAGTAACCAGCTGCTGCAGCAGGTTATACTCTAATGCCATCACTGGCTTGTCTTATTAACAAAACACTCCAGTGCAAACTGTCTGGCCTCAGATAAACTTTCTAATCTCTCTCAATCAGAAGCGAACAAGCAGTTGGTGCAATGGTGTAATGTTATGCCATTTTCTTTCATGTCCCCGTGAGTATTCAAGAAAATAAAGAGAGGAAAAGATTGCATTTGCCTAATGCATTGTTGCTCCACTTCGCTCTTAAAAAGCCCAGAGCTATAGCAAAGCAAAAATGAGTAGCAGATGTGGTACTTTATAGAACATAAACAAAGAAATGAAAGAAACAAGGGGAAACAGTTCTTAGCACCGAGTTCAGAGTGGAAGAGCAGGTCTGCACAGCTACACCTGCCACTACCGAGGGAGCAGGGCTGGCGGGATTTCTCTTTTCACCTGACTTCTGTTTACTGGCCATGAAATTGCTGCAGCCACTGGAAACGGATAGGAGTTTTCTCAACCTTTTGAAGCCTGTCCTTCCTGAGCTCAGTCATGAGCCTACTTGTGAGCAAGCTTATAGGGCCCATATCCTACAGGCGTCACTCTATAGGTCCGCTTTTACTGTGGGTTTATGTACCACAACAGTCATCATTTATTTCTACATGACTCATTTATTTTTTACAAATTGCTGTAAATGGCTAAATAGGCAAGTATGTGATTTCATAACATTCCAACCTGGCTGTTTTTGCAGCCTAGTTTCCATATATGAAAATTTAGTAGAGTTAACATAGACCATCAGACTCCTATTTAAGAAAACATGTCCAGAAGAGGACAATTGACCTCCCTCTTTCTGAGTAAGTAGAACTGCCCTTCATTTCCCCCGATGACTCAGCTTGATGCTTGCGAATGCGGAACTGTCCCTTAGCTGACATAGCAGAATTGGCCATTAGTGTACTCTTCCAAGCGCGTTGAGCCATCCATGACAACGCGTTAGTGGCAGTTAAATAAGATAGGGTAGCCCTTCACATTATTGGAAGACATATCATGTGATTGGGGAGTCCTAGCGAAAAGGTGGACTTGAAGATTTTGAAAATGCAATAAAGGAGTGAATCAACATGAGTATTTTTTTTAAAAGCATTTTTCTCGTCACTTCTCTCAATGTGGTGATGTTAAGATATGAAAAATAATGCTCTCGCCTTGACTTCAAGGTATTTCTTGTCCAAGCATGATAAGAATTCATCAAATAGATAGGCCTTCTATCTTTTCAGAGCAGATGCAACAGCATCCGTCTCTCTTGTCTTTGTTCTATCAGGCATATGTGAGCCGTACATTGCAATGCATTGTCTTTTTCCGCTATACCAAAACGATACCGCTGGCACCATACATCAACGTCAAAAGCTGTGTGATGCGTAATCGATAAAGGCCACATTTACCAGGGTCAGTCTGTGGCCACAGTACTAATGACAAGGAGGGAGACAAATTAAGTGTCTGAACGGAGGATGGCATGCACGCTTGCTGTCCAAACTGAATTTTGAAAAGAACAATCATGTCGGCTGTCATTTAGCGGAGCTGTTTTGATGTGATGTGACATCGATTGCGAGGGTTGCTCTGTTGAAAAGATAAACACCTTGGTCAACAAGGCTGTAGTTTTGCCCAACAGTGAACACGCTCATTTTCTCACATGAGCGCACAGTGACAGAAGATCAGGGAGAGAAAGCAGACAGAGATACACGCCTGTGCCAGGGAACCATGGGCAAGACAAATGGGGTCACCAAAGGTCAACAACATCATTGTGTCAGTCAACAGCCCTTGTCCAAAGTGATGGTGTTCCTCTAGTGCTGTGATTCACTCAACCTAGCATGATGCGAGCCACTCCTGTTTTTGTGCTCATAGTAAACAAAAGTCATTTCATGCTTTCAATGCCATTTTAACTAACACGCACACACACACACACACACACACACTCTCCACCTACATCATCACCGAGCAGTTAGCGCATTAGCTTCTGCTCTGTGGGTCATAACAATGTGTGGTAGTTCCGGTTGCTCGCATTTTGCTGCTCTTGACTAGGCGTGGTACCCATTTCCTTCACCTGGATGATTTGTCTTTGAAGTGCACAGAGCACTTCCTCCAACTCTTTCGGCCTTTGTAAGACATCCTCTCTCGTCAAACGCTTCATAATAAGTGTAAAATGGGCTGAGCTGTCAGTGGCGTCCCAAGTCCAAGCAGAAGCTGGAGATGAGAACCGAAAGAAACTACAAGAGCAAGGTAGCAGAAACATGAGGCCTAGTGGCCTTTTATTGGAGCTGAGGCAGAATTTGACCTTTACCCAACTCTGTTGTTCTCTCTCCTTCCCTTCCTCTTCTTCTCTCGGCTCTTCTTTTCCCCATCTCCAAGACAATACTACCTCTGCTCATAATACATTATTTATGAAACACTTTTTAACCCCCTAAACCCTAAGGGGTTGTATGTGCGCCCACGTTTCAATTTTCCATTTCAATTTCACAGTAGTCAGCAAATCATTCTTAGTCGCTGAATAATATGTTTTAAGATTAACAAGTGAATAATAAGAATAGGATTCAAAGGAAATAAGAGTACAAAATGCTCTACGGGAAAAAAACAATATATAAAAAAGGACCAGTTACAAAAGTCAATCAGATTTAGTAAAACATAAGGGGAGAAAAGCTCCCGATAAATATATGACAGGGGACCCGTCTAATCTTTCCCTGTATAGGACTTTTTGCTATTTGCATGACCAAACTGTCCACAAGGGAAGTCAAGCAAGGCCAAGGAATGACAGACAGCAGGCGGAAGAAGTCCTCTGACATTACGCTGCGCGAGGCCAATCTGCACCAGACCTAAAACAACAAACACTGACACCACAGGCCGGCAGAGATAATGCCAGCATGTGTGAGGCAAGAAGGCTCTCTCAGGACGTACTGCCGTGCTGGCCTCGCTGATAACCTGTGAGTGTGTGTGTGTGTGTGTGTGTGTGTGTGTGTCCTCAGTGAGTGCATCCACTCTGTGACCACACTGACAAGATCAAACTCTTTGTCTTTATTTGTCTCTCTGAACAGTTTGATTTCTCTGAGGACGACCCAGACACAGTCAAACAGCCGTTTGTGTTATTTTTGGTGAGCAATTTTTTTCTCTGCTGGTACGGTGGGTGGCTGGAGTAGATAGTGACAGAAACTATGACTGTCGTGAAATTGTCTTATGTTTCTGACCAAGGACCAGTCCAGTCTGAAGTGGTGGGTTTATTGTAGAGAAGAGGTATTCAACTCCAGACCTCGAATCCAGTGTTTGGTGTCTGGATTTTGTGATCATTGGCAGTAAACTGACCTGCAGCTGAGCAGAATAGAGCATCGCTTCTGACATAAACAAACTAACGGCGATCTCAAAAGCCAGGTTCACAAATGAAATTAAGCTCTAGAGTTAAATCCATCTTTTTATGTTTTTGTTGTTGTTGTCGTGCTTATATATTAATATAAGACCTTTAGTTTTTTAAAACCCCTGCCAAGTTGCTTTAAAATGTTTCTAAATGTGTTCTAATAGTAAAGATATGTCCAGAATACTCAATATCCAAAATGAACCAAAGATGACAGATGTGAGGACTGGATTTCTACTTTCCTAAATAGTTTTCCTAGAATACAGACATTACTTCACGATCTTTTCTCATCTGTATTTAGTCCTGTTTTCATAGTTTAGCTGCTTTACTTAACGGAGGGCCAAGTTTCATATTCCATTGACAACTGAGTGGTCAAAAGTTTTACCACATGTAGAAAAACTTCAACAAGCAAACATAAATCTCATTCAGTGATCTCATTAATTTGCATGAATATATTTCATATATTCATATAAATTCAAATAAATATACTGCCTTTCATGTCAAATAGGAATCAGTTAATTAACCCCGCCAGCCATCTCTGGATGTTTTGTATTTCAGACTAAACAAGACGTTTTAAATTGGACCAGAAAATGTGAATAAAAAAATCTGTGGAATAAGAAGCCAACTTCAGCTTCTTCAGGACAGGAAATTGAGGTCACACAAACTAACATTATAAGTCAGCACGGCCACAGAAGGCTGCTTGAAAACCGTAGTCAAAATGTGATCTCAGTAGAGGTCAGTATCTCACATGTATCAGATACATAATTGTTGATAGAAATGCCCCATTAATAAAACTAAAGGGAAACTCAAGGTTCAAAGATACTTTACTGCCATCAGCAGCTGTGTACATATACATAGTGCAATGAGACAACATTTCTCTAGGGATCAGAGTGCAACATATAACAGCATTCGAGTTAAGAAACGATAGAAACGATAAGTAGAAAGTCAAACAATGTAACAGTATAGTGTGGACAGGATGTAAACCTTTCAGAGTGATTAGGATTGTACCAGCAGGATGATACTGAACGAGAGGTAGTTAGCAGCATTGAAAAAAGTAGAAGGTACGACAGAGACAATACAATAAAAAGACAACACAGCAATGTAACAGTAAAGTGTGAACAGAATGTACACCTTCCAGAATGACTACTCTTGCACCATAAGTATGACATTGAATGAGAGGTAGTTAAAAGTGCAAGAATAAGTTACATGTTTAAAAGAAGAAAATGGTAAAAAAAAAAAAAAAAAAATTGAACAGAAGAAAATGGTAGAAATTGATAGAAAACAACATTGTTTTATCTCTGCTTTACAATAAATGAAATAGATTAATCACAAAAATGATGGAGGTAATGGAAGGAAATCTTGAAAATGACTTTTGGTTGATTTTAAGGGCGATTTTAAGAGCCTGTGTGATTTGCATTTGTAAAGCAACCTAAAGTTTTAGGTTTTTTTTTTTAGTTCATCAGCCAGCTTTAAAAGAAGTAAGGAGGAGAGATTTTTATTTTGTACTTTTATTTCTTGTTTTTAAGAATTTACATTCAGTAGTACCAAGAGTCAAATAGCCCAAATGAATATGCGTCATTGTGCACCGAGGGTCTGCACGGATCCTAGTGGTTTAGTGGGTATATGGGCTGTATACCTGCATGTCACACATACCGTTTACTAAGGCCCATCCATCTGTTGCCAGCGTGCTACTAAAATAGCACCCATTAAACATGATTTAGCACAAGCAGGTCACCCATCTTTGCATGTCAGGCTGTTAGAACACATAAATGCCAGAAGAGACTGAAACTGTAATCCACAAAGTTCTTCTCCTGTAATCACCTAGTCTTGTGTATCAGATCCATCACAGTGCTGAGTCTCCCTCGTGCTTCTCGGTGCTTCTGAAGGACAGCACAAACATTTCAGTCACTGTGTGCAGTGTGCGGGAGGGACTGTCTGCGGCAGAGCTTTTCTTCACCAGAGGACCCTTCACTCATTACTAACATACACTGCACCTCAAAGCTTGGAATGTTTTAGCAATGATTGAAAATTTAAGCCCTGTATCTGTTTGCCATAACTTAAAATATTAGAAGCCATTTACACTGTTTAAGCTTTACTGCTAAAGCTTTGGAAGGTCCACAGCCCACATGTGTTGTCACGGTTTATCAGCACTCCAAACTTTCAGGTGTGGCCCACAGCTGGTTTGGGACAAAATGTTTCAGGTTTTTAACGATAGTTTAAACAGTAACAATAGTGCGGAAAAGAAACAGTCACATTGATGAACATGAAGCCGTAAGCTAAGTATAGTTTTATTTGAACAAAAACTGTGGAAATTTAAACCATAAAGTAAATCTGCGATTAAAACTGAGCTTTTCTCCCTCTTTAGTCCTTTTACGGATGATTTATCAAAAGAGGGACGTTCAAAAACTTTCTGCACTTTTATATTTTCGCTGATAATGGTGAAGGCTGGAAGAGTAGTAACTGGGCGTGTCTGAGAGTTTAGCGCCATTTAGCACTCTCTGATGGAGCTCAAGGAAGCTTTAAGGGGAAGAAGATTTTCATGTAATGATGGTGTGAAAGCAGCGGTGCATCAGTTGCTACACGCTCAACCAAAAACATTTTTTATTTTTTTGCTGATGGCGTTAAGAAGATGGTACAACGCTGGGAAAACTGCATCGCAAAGGAAGGTGACCATGTAGAAATGTCCCTTATATATCACTTAACAGCTCCATCAAAATGCAGTGACTTTTCCCCCCTCTAAAATGTGTTCTTATTTTTGGTCATTTTGCATCACAGAGCAAGGGAAAAAAAATCGAAAATAGATTGCATTGTAGAAGGAAAAGGTTTAAAGACATTCTATCTCTGTGGGAAAAAAAAAAAAGTAGTTTATGAAACTTTATGGGAGTGTCACAAAGTTGTAAAATGTACCAGCCTTTTTTATGCTTCTCAGTGAAATGGGAGTTTAAGAGCATTTCAGAGAGACTTGAAAGTGTGTGGATTTTGGGCGTGGAGAGAGAATATTACTGTAGAGTTTGTAACTAATTATTATTCAATGTGCACTGCATGGCACCCAGCTTAGCAAACACAAACACACACACACACACTCACAGCCAGGAAATCGTGACTTAACTAAAATACCTCCTCTCAATTTCATGCAAATGACCTACACTGAAAACTCTGCCCTGACACAAGACCCCCTGGTATCAGTGCTGGCTTAAGTCCAACAGGAAAGAGATCTGACACTAATCTGAACCCCCAAACCACACACACACACACACACACACACACACACACACAGACTGATAGCATTCCCCTCCCTGGCCCACTGGGCCTCACCCCAAAGTCTAGTCTTGCAGTGGCAGGCCTCTTAACTCATATCTGCTAATCTTTATTATCATGGCCGTTTTTGCAGCAGTTTTTCCTGACTTAAAAGTGGAGACGGAATGAGTCCTGCTGTGATAATGCACCTAAATGTAAGTAAACCATTAAAGCATTCTTCCCTAAGCTAATGCATTATCTTACAGTAGCCAAATTAGCCAAAAGACACTTGAAATTCTTTCTCTGCATTTAACCCATAAACTAAGTGAAGCAGTGGGCTGCCACTAATGAGGGGCACCTAGGGAGCAGTGTGTGGGCACAGTATCTTACTCACAGTATCTTACTCAAGGGTACCTCAGGGTACCTCAGTGGTGCCACTGCCAGTCCTGGGATTCAAACACAAGATCACAGGGGTACCGCCCTATCCACTAGGCCACCAGCCACCTCAGCAAAAAGTGCCGCTTCAAACCACTATTTGTGTTAATTACTAAACCATCTAAACTCTCTTTTTTATTTATTTATGTATAGTCTTTATTCCCACCTCTCTTACTGACCCACAGTGCTTTGTGAATAAAGCATAGTGTATTTAATTGTATTTTCAGAGTATTTTCAGATGGTGTTTTATTTTGACTTTATTTTATATTTTATTTTGTTTTTGTCTACATTTTCAATTAGACGTGTTCTTGTCTTATTGACATGAACATGTTCAGTGCTTTGCTGAAACAGTCTGATGAAACTTGGACTAATAGGTCATTGAATAGAAACTGTTAGTAACCACCGTCCATGCAAAACCCCATGTTCTGCATTAGTTAGGCCAAAGCACGCAATAACTGGAAATCTTCACTTTAAAATCTAAACTCAGGGTTATTTTTTATCATTCATTTGTTACTTATTAAAGAATATGACCACTTCATAGATTCAATTCTCAGGTAAGGGTGATGCAAAAGATTGTAATGTTCAACACAAAAATAAAAGTGGAAACTGTTTAATTCATAAACTAAAGTTTTAATATGGCATTGCAACCGCATTACGTTTTTCACTTATGCTGCACTAAGAGGGATGGAGTTTGGCCTTTGAGCATTCGGGTAAAATCTACAGAAGTGGTCACTGCCCAACTACAGACATGTTTTAGCATGTTTTTTTTTATTATTATTAGGGGTATTATGTGTTGGCCATATTCTGATTTAAAAAGCAAATCAATCTAAATTAATAAGACATCCCCCTCCTTGGCTTCTGTTGGTGTAGGGTGGGGACTGAGGTGCGGGAGTTGCATTGCCACCTGTTGCAGTAATAACTGACTAAACAAAGAGGTGTGAGAGCAGGAAAGTATCCATTTGCCTGCTCGTTTTTGATCTTTTGCTGGACTGCCTGATTCCAGTAGGACTTCCTTTATGCTCGTAGAGAGGTGACTGCGGTGCCGTCTCGATTTCTCCCCCTCTCTGCACTCCTTCATGCTCTTCTCTTACTTCTAACAGATCAAAAAGTGAGTCCTCTCGTTTGCTTACTGCCTGCCTGTTGCCACCAGGGAAATTTTTCAAAGGCTGAAAGCTCAGAAAGTGATTTTCACAGCGAAAAACAAAACACAAAAGGCAGCCATCCCAGCAGACTAAGCAGGTGCTGCTCTGCCTCAGCAACAATCTTAATCGACCTACATAACATTTCTCCTCTGCCTTCCCAGCGCTGTGTTTCTGACGTTTGTGAAGTTTGCTTCAGAGTGGTGTGAACTGCATGCGAATGTGAGACCCTGGTACTACAAGACACTGCTTTATTATTAGCCTGTATCAGAGTGTGCAACGGAATATGAATCGCTGGGATGCATCTTCATGTCTCTCGTGATGCTGTTGAGTCACAAACCCTAACAAATCCAATTAAACAATGGCAAAGGCTTACACACTGTCTGAGCCATGTGTGGGTCACCTGATGAAGCATCAAAGATTGTGTGG
>JBBIGA010000007.1:7234942-7251120 GCA_037576975.1 Alestes dentex
TCTCGTGCGCGCACACACACACACACACACACACACACACACACACACACACACACACTCACACACACATATACACACAAACCCAAACTGACTGCTTCATCATTAATTCACGACTCATCGGCTGCACCTCCCTCTCTGGAGTTGCCTCCATATCTGCCTGCTAGGTTATGCATATTTATACACGCATCCGCTCTGCTTCAGCACATGTCATGGTGGCGAATGTTTCTCTTTCTAATGAAGGCGTTCTCATCTTTCTGTTTCTCTTCCTCCTTCTCTCTCGCTCTCCTCCCACGCTGCAGCCGTATCTGTTTGAATTAGGGAAGCCCCTGAAAAACACTGCTGTTTGCACTCTTGTCAAAATGTGGTGGCAGCATTCCAGCTAACGATGCTAAGCTAATTCCTCTCACATTTCTCCTCACCTTCTCCTCTGACCTCCGGGGACGCTTTGATTTTCTTCTGCCTTGATCTGCTACTGTCGCCCTCAATAGGAAGCAACAAGCACAACGTGCCAAGAGTTTTACAGGTAGATGTATGGAGTAACTGTAGTTGCTGAAGTAGATCAGAAACTGCACACTTTACCAAATTATGACTCACTAAATGTTAAACACACACGCACACACACACACACACACACACACACGTCTATATATACACGCACAGGCCCGCGTGCATACAATTACACACAATGTCAGGATGTGAAGTCATGTATAAATCCCATATCATCACTGTCATCACTGTTTCTTGTTTTTTTACCCTTTCACATCCTTTTTTGAAAAGCAACAGCTGTCCTATTTATTGTAGGTTTTACATTTTAAAATGGTTCTAAATAATTCCACAAATTTTCAAAAGCAAAGTAAAAGCAAAGTCACCAAGTTCGCAAACTTTATTGTAGATTTTTTTAAAGGTAAAAATAACACACACACACTCACACATATGTATGTATGTAATTATAAATAATTAAATTATAAATTCCTTTTTTTTTTTGGAACAGCAAAAGTATGTAAGAACCTATATGTCATAAGAATATTCAGTGTTTTGTCTGTCACATTTTCATTTAGCTTTCCAGCAAAATCAGGACATACTTGTCCTAAAATATACAAAACACACACACACACACACACACAGAGACACACACATACACACACAGTGTGCAAGGTGCATACTTGTGCCATCCAACCATGCTGTGAATGTGCGAAAGTGTTTTCAGGGTAAATAATTACAGGCAGCTGTCAGGAGTGTTAACAGGAATTATGTCTGCTCTCCACTGCTTTCTTCAGACAAAGAAACAGTGCGAGTGTGGAAGTGTAAAAAACTGTATTTTTAAATGAAACAGAGCTTCAGTCTCCTCAGTTTCCTTCCTCTTCTCTGTCAAATAGAGAAGTGAGGTTCCAATCCCATCCCAGTCCCAGCTAATTAACCACCAAGCAGCAAAAAAATCAAAAACGGTAAATGTCTGACTCTTTCTGTGTCTTTCATTATTAACATACTCTTTGAAGCAAATTGTATTTACTGGCTAGACGCCGCCATCGTGAATGGTTTCTGAAACGTGCGGGCCGGCAGTGCTCACTGCCACTGGGGAAGATGTTCTTTCTCCAAGCTTTAGTGTTGGTAGAAATCCGATCAGCTTAAAGCACACTGAAAAATGAATGTTCTGCCATAGAGGATGGCTTTCTGTGGCTAATAAAGAACGCCGTGAGCTTCTTATAAATCGCACTGAGATTTACGGCATGATTAGAGGGGCTTCTTCACATTTATGGAAACACACAAGCCAGCCTTTGAAATTCTGCCATTTCCTGCGACGGTCAATAGTACCTGTCACTCACATTTATTGGTTTTGTATGATGTCATTCAAACCAAAATGTACATGGACATTAAAGGCTCTCCATGGTAAATACTATTTTATTAGCAATAATGGTCCGAAATCTCAAAAATAAACAAACCATCTCCGTTCAGCCGTGGCAAATTAAACATGAGCTCAAGACTGGCATCCAGCACCCTCTCATTGCGGAAGGAGCTGGAAATATGGCTTTTACTGAGTCGCTCTGGATGTCTGGAACATTAACAAATAGGCTTTTTTCAGGAGAAACGTGCAAGCATACGGTTGACTTGTAAATAAATATGAAATTATAAGGGAGGTCTGTATTGAATGAATTAACACCTGCTTTGCTTTTTGGGTGGTAACTTTGAATAATGAAAGAACTGGCAAATTAACGAAATCAACAGGGCTGCTCTCAGTGGCAAGAAGTGCTTTTGTTCGCAGCTAATTATTCCACAGGAATGTATTAAAGATTACTCAGGATACGCAGGAACAAATCCTTTAAATGGGCTGCACATTGTTCCTGCACAATCACCGTCATTTCAGATATGGCTGCGGTAGACCTTGTGAAATTACTCAGTCTTATTGTTCCAGGTCCGTACTACCCTCCAGAGACATCACTCTACTTCCAGGCCCTGATGGAAAAGCCCATAGCACCCCACTCTCTCTCTCTCTCTCTCTCTCTCTCTCTCTTTCTTTAACATGCTATCTGCAAAACAAGTGTAATTACCAATAGTGATTGGTCATAAACTGATGTGTTTCTTTGTTCAGGAAACATTTCATTACTGGGTTGTGATGGAGCCTGTTAAAGTGAAGTGCTTTTTCCAATCACATCAAAGTAAATGTGTGCGTCGGGACTGGCTCGTCATTTGTGTAAAGTCTGAGTTTTATCTCTATTGAAGTTTTATCCTGTGATTTATGGGGTCATGCTGTTGCCCCCTTTGAGAGTGTTTTTCATTCTTTTGAGAGGAACATCTGCCCAGCCAGCCCAAATCTGAAAACAGGCCTTTCAGAAAACAGGCACAACCGAGGTTAGGCCTGATCATCATATCTTTTGAGTTCTCCAGACAAGTCCTGATGAGCACATGCTGACTACAGACCAAAGCTTTCGTATTTCCTCTGTGCAAAAACACAAAGGTCAGCGACATGAACTGGCCACATGTGGAGACACTAACAGATAACCTGAGAGGTCAGCTGACCCAGTGAAACATCAACCACAACCCAGGAGCTCTTTGGTCCCATAGAACTCTGATAAGCACTTTTCCTTACAGCCATTAACAACTGAGACCTACAGGAGGAGACCCTCAGGGCACTCTGTCTTTTATTCCAGATCATATTAGGTGTCTCAAATGTAAGTGCTTAATTTATTCGTTAAACTGGTTGACTGGTGTGTAGTACTAAAGAAATTAACGAATTAATTTGAAATCATTTGAAATGTCCACCAAGTTTTTGCAGAGTTCTGCAGATTTGCTGAGATGTAATTAATGTCATTCAGGGTTGGTTTCCCAGACAGGGATTGCGCCCATCCTAGGACTGCACTGTGTCCAGAATGGAGATTTCATTGAAAGAAAAATGTAGTCCAGTGTGGCAAACCAACCCTTAGAGCCTTTTGATGTGGAACGATGTGGAGTGGAGAGACTTACAGACGCTTTATATACAGTGGTGGGCAACAGAACCAGGGGTCTCAATGTCTACAACACAAACATAGCCAGATTATTTATTATCCAAAACCACTGGTAAGTCCACACTTGTCTTTTTATACATAATGGAACATGTAAAGTGGTACATTCGGGGGAAATATTTATTATTTTGTCTTACAGCACTCTGCATGTCCCTTTTTCCCATGGCAAAATAGACCAACAAAGTTTGGAACAAGGTGTGTCTCAGAACCAACATTAAACAGCATTTCGGGCCTTGGACAGCACATTAATGCCTGCTTCATGTAATAACTGTGTGTTGTAGCTTTTAGTGGCATTAAACCCTTCAGATATCTGGTTCCTATTAACACAATTCTGTTTCTGTTTCTCTAGAATGGAGCATTTCTTACTAAACATTATTGAGTGTTTCTGCAGTTTTATTTTGACTTATTTTATATTGTTCTTGTCTATGTGTTTCTGTGTGTCTACGTAGTGGTAGCATAAGCAGTTTCCTCCAGGAACAATAATGTTTTCCGATTCTGATTAATTTCACGGCAAAGCATTCTAAATAGATCTAAACCATTTAATGACTGCACTGTGTGTGATTACTGCAGGAAGCTCACTCTAGAGCACAGGGACTGACCCTGTCTGTCCAGTCGAGCAGGACTCTGCCTGCAGGATGGACTCTCCTCTCTCCCTCTTGCGCTCCCTGTCTCTCTCGTTCTCCTCTCGCCTTCTTTTGCTTTCTCTCTCCTCTCTCTCTCTCTCTCTCTCTCTCTCTCTCTCTCTCTCTCCCTTTCTCTCTCTCTCCTCTCTCCCTCCTTCTCCTCCCCTCTCTCTCTACCCTTCCCTTTCTCTCTTTCCCTCTCTCTCTGGACCCTCTCTCCCCCACTCTCTTTCTCTTTGGACTCTCTCTCTCTCTCTCTCTGCTGGCCATGTAGTGATACTGAGCTGCTGCTGCTTTTCTTGAAATCAAGAATAAAGAATATGCATGTAAACTGATGAAGTGGACTGTAACTGGGCTATTTAATGCCTTAGGCAGGTAGCAAATGCAGGTCTGAGTACTGGACCGCGATCCCACTTTATTCCTCCTTCTCTCTCCAGTCAGACCTCCTATTACAGCCTCGTTACCAAACCTTGTCCTTTGTTTTTTTTTTTTGTTTTGTTTTTTTTTTTTGCAGCTAATTAGTGAGGATTGTGAGTAATTTCACGCCTTATCGCATGCAGAAAGATACAGAACTATTTGCCATTAGCTCGCTTTATCAGTCCCCATCCATTCCGCCTGGCAGTCTTATTGCAACAGACGAGCCCAGGACGAGCGGTCGTTTTTGTTTTTTCCCCTCCAACTCGTTTAACACTCAGCCACACCCCCTGCGGCTGCGATTGGCTAATCTTGCTTCGCTTACTGAGCTGTGACTGGTTCATCATAATCCCGCCCATTGAGAGGGCGGTGTCTTAAAATGAAATACTGACCAATCTGAATACTGGAGGCGGGGAAACAAATATCCAATTAGAGCACAAGTGGGCGTGGTCTGTGTCGATACAGGTGGGGCGAGAGAGTCCAGCTATAGACCACAGATCTTAACTCTCATATCTCACTTTTTGGCTTGGCTATAATTACAACAACAATAATAATAATTATAATAATAATAATAATAATAATAATAATAATAATAATAATAACAACAATTGCTGCCTTTATACATCTTCAAACCAGTAAGGACACTCATATTTGTAGTCAGTGGTGGGCTGATCTCTCTCTGTCTCTGTCTCTCTCTCTCTCTCTGTCTCTTTCTCTCTGTGGGTTGGGCTCGACCCCTCCACTGATGGATGCGTACGAAGTTGATAAAGACTGAGTGACCGTGGGAAGAGGCACCTGGCACTGCTCAGTCTCGTTCGGGAGGAGTGTGTAGAGTGTGTGTCCGTGTGCTGGTGGAGGGGTTTGGATTATACCCGCGCGCTCCTGTCTCTGGATTATTCTCTGGATTCAGAAGGCAAGTGTGGACTGATTTATTGGCTCTTTATTCAGAACAGACACGCAGCGGTGAGGTCGGAGTGATGCTGTTGTTGTTGTTTGTTGTTGTTGTTTGTTGTTGTTGTTGATGTTGTTGATGTTGTTGTGTTCTTGGTGTTTTGGGGCACTTTGCTCCACGCAGCACCTCTGCTTTGCGCGCGTGCAGCGATGTGATGGAGCGAAGGTACAGGGGGACAGAACGTGTCCGGTGTGTGTGTGCGTGTGTGTGTGTGTGTGTCGGTCGGTCTGAAACACGTTCGGATCAGTGCGTGCCTGAGGACTCGTGCGTGGACCTGCGTGTCTCGCGTTTTAGCACAAACCTTTTTAAAGAACACACAAACACCTGGGAGGACAGACTGCGATCCCTCACTCTGTACACACACACACACACACACACGCGCGCGCGCGCTCGCTCGCTCACCGTGTTCCTACGGACGCGATGAGGACCGGCCGCTCCTCGCGCTCGGTCGTGTGGAGGGCGGTGTGTCAGCACACACCCCACACACACAGTCCACACACACCTCATACACAGTCCACACACACCCGACACACACCTCATACACAGTCCACACACACCCGACACACACCTCATACACAGTCCACACACACCCAACACACACACGGTACTGCCCTTAAACAACTCACCTGTACCCCCGGCCCTGATCAGGACTGCAGTGAGAGATACGAACAGAACGAGGAATGAAAGAGGGAGATCAACAAGCAAAAAGAAAAGAACGAAGAAAAAGGGAGAGGAAGAAGGAAACAGAGGGATGGGAAAAACGGAATAGGCGAGAAAGAGAGCGAGAGAGAGCGAAGCAAGAGAGTTAGAAAGAGTGAAGCAATAGAGAGAAACAGCAGAAAGTAGCGAAAGAGAAGGATGGGCGAAATAGAAAGACATTTAGATAAAAACAGTGAGAACGATGAACAGAAAAATGCAAGGGAGAGAGAAGAACGTACAGAGTGAGAAACATGAGCGAAACAAGAGGGAGAGAGAGACAGGGAAAATGAAACGGAGGGATGAGAGAAACAAAATAGGTGAGAGAGAAATAGAAATATAATAAACAGAAACACGGAGAACGATAAACAAAAATAAGCGACAGAGAGAAAGAGAAGCAAGAGAAGGAGAGAGAGAGGGGAGCACGGGAAGAGAGAAGCCAGGGAAAGAGAGAACACCAGAACATTTATAGAGAGAGAGAAAAGCGAGAAACAGCAAAGAGAGAGAAATAAGCGGGAGAAGGAGAAAGAGATGAGCAGGGGAAAGAGAGAGAACACCAGAAGAAGAACACGTAGAGAGAAAAGGGAGAAACAGCAGAGAGAGAGAGAGAGAGAGAGAGAGAGAGAGCACCAGACGAACGTACAGAGCGAGAAACAGCAGAGAGGAGAGGGAGATAGAGGAAGGTGAGGGTGTTCAGGCTGGTCGCGGGTGTGTGTGGAGCGGGCTGTGTGTGCGACTGCAGTAGTTTTGTTCGAGGGGAGTCTCCCTGTTTAAACCTCTGCTGGATTTATTTTCATATGTCTCTCCCTCTATCTCCCTCTCTCTCTCTCCCTCTCTCTCCCTCCCTCTCCCCCCCCCCTCTCTCTCTCTTCGTCAGCAGCAGCTCCTTCCTCTGCCGCTTCAGTCTTAAACAGAGCTCACACACTCTCACACTCTCTCTCTCTCTCACCTCACTCTCTCTCTCGCTGCTGTTACACTGAAGGATTTAACGACGTCGGACTTATTGTGGCTCTTGTGTGTATGTTTCAGGCTGCACGTGTGAGTGTATGAGTGTGAGAGAGTGTGTGTCTGTGTGTGTTCTGAGGGACATGGCAGCCCCGCAGCTGGAGAGAGGAGCTCGGCTGGATGAAGAGGAGCGAGAGAGAAGCTGAAGGGCAGGATGAGAGAGGAATGAGAGAAACCTGAAGACCACGAAAACTCACGCACACACGACCCCCGTGGAAAGGCGTGCGATTTTTTTCTATTATCATTTCATTTTCTTTCATTTACTCTTTTTCGGTCCCACCCAAAGACGCCGCTCCGGTGAAGAGGAATATTAAGGATTTTTTCTTTTTTCTTTTTCTTTTTTTTTTTTTGCGTTTTTTTTGGGGGACTTTTTTTCGCAATTCCTGCTCCAGCCCTGAGTGCGAGGATGCGTTGTTGTGGATTAACGCTCGTGCTCTTACCAGGACTCTTGGTGATCGTGAGGGCTTTCAAAAGTGGTGAGTACGAGCATCATTTCTGTTTTCACTCTATTATTGAAGAACATCTCTGTATTATTAACGCTCAGGCTCCTAGACCACACTATAATCCTCAGACAGGGTTGGAATCACAGCCCCAGCTCTCACACCATCATAAAAACACGCACCCCCTTTATTAAACCTATTAGACTTATTATAGAGGTTAACACGTGCTTTTACATGCTATTTTTTCTCTAGTTGTCAGGCCGAGCAGCCCTCGTTCACTGTTACTAGACCTGATGTGTGTGGGATATTAGCAGCAGATGCTGGATCTTTAGTTGATTATTATTATTATTATTATTATTATTATTATTATTATTGTTATTATTATTATTATTATTAATTAAATTATTTAGGCTTCGCTGTAGAATGGAAGGAGTTTTTTTAAACTAATTATTAGTTATAAAATTGCTTTCCACCCCTGTAGTGGTGAATTGATGTACTTTCCCTACTCTACATGGGTTGGTGGATTTATGGGCCATCTTTAGGTAAAACTGTTGGTGGCAAAAAAAGAAAGAAAAAATAATAATAAAAACTTGATGCACGAGGCTGTTGGCTGTTTTTCACTGTTCTAATGCTGTGAAAAAAAGTTCAAATTAACTATCCATGTAGAAAACCGGAGCCCTGTATATTAGCAGGAATGGCCAATGGAAAAAAAAAAGTTATAAAGTTTGAATATTGTTTGAAGTTTGAATATTGGTACTATGATCATTTTTAAGACTGTGAGTTTTAATCGAACCCCAGAAAGTCTGTAGTTATGTCCGGAGAGGCGGTGCAGGCTTTAAAGTTATTATTATTATTATTATTATGACTATTTTTTTACTACTACGACTACTGCTACCACTACTTCTATTACTAATACTACTACTAATAATAATCATAAAAATACATGTACATTTTTTACATGCACAAGCTCAGTGAAGTTGTGTTGATCGTGATGATTTGAGGAGTGAAAGGCGCTATCATGTATCACCAGAGTTCTACTCATAATAACATACTCGCTATAATATTGCCTTAAGACGCGCGAGACTAAAACTTCAGGCACGTGCACAGAAACGGCAGGCTTTTATTACAGTCATCAGACTGGCCAACTGTACAGCAGGCGGTTTAAAGTATTGGACATGTTTGGTTTTGCACTTCTCCTCTCATGAGCTCCCATGTGCTCCGTGTGTGTGTGCGTATATGTGTGTGTGTGTATGTGTCGCGTGCCCTGTTGCTGCAGATAAATGTGGCTGGAACATCAACATCACCAGCGCCAACTACCTGACCTCTCCAGGCTACCCAGCCTCCTACTACCCCTCTCAGAAGTGTGTGTGGGTGATCACGGCGCCTGCAGCCCACCAGAGGATCCTCATCCACTTCAACCCTCACTTCGACCTGGAGGACCGCGAGTGCAAGTGAGTTGCCACGTGCAGGAGCGCCACCTAGCGACCCTTCGTTCACCCTCACCCACACCGCTCGTTTGGCTTCAAACACTAATGCTCGCGTCTTGTCCCAGCCTTGATTCATGAATAAACCTGTCTTTTGGTTTCTTATTCTCCTTGTGTTGTGGAATTATCTGTTCCAGTTTAAATGGCACAGGTCTTGCATTGTATTGGATGCAAATGACACTCCATTTAAGGTGGAACGGATGATTTGAAAATCAAGAAAGCAACTTTGAGGTTTGTGATGAGGGCTTAAAGGAGAACTGAGATTCTGTTTTTTTCCCCCAAATTTGCACAGTATTCAGCATTCCAGATCCAGTTTATGAGATAAATGGTTCATTTTTGAGACTAGACAAGTCTAGTTGTTTTATCCAGTCCAAACACTAGCAGGGAGCATGTCTTCTGGGGTTTCATGAGTAATGTTGATCATAAAGGAATATTATGTTTTCATTTTGGGATTATTTTACCTATTTTGCCTATTACTCAGCCAGCATTAATGGATGAATGGTCTCGAGCATCAAGGATGACCATGTCAAGCAAAAACATTCTGTGATGTAGCTTTAAGGACGTCTGGTTCCTATCACCAGTGCTGTGAACAAAGTGCTTTGCGTCAAATTAGTGCGTATGTTTTTGTGTTTAGAAAAAGAAAAATTGAAAAAGTTAGTAGAAATGGTCTTTAAATAAGTGCTTTTGGCTCTAAGAGTGTTTGTAAGCCCTGCTATTAGGTCACCTGTGGGAGTACTTACTGCTTGAAAGTAGGGTTTTTGGACAGTTAAGCCATGTAGACACATTCTATTGAAAGATGATTTAAGGAATGACATCATGATTCAAGAGCTGATCTGTTGTGTAAACGGTCGGATAGATTATCTAAACACTATGTGTAATGTGAGTTGGTGCATCTCTCTCTCTCTCTCTCTCTCTCTCTCTCTTTCGCTCTCGCTCGCACAGTTCTGCCCCATCCGCTTCCTTTGTTTGTGCCGGAGGGTCTGGAGAATGTTGTCGGAGGACTGTCGCCGTGTGCTTGTCTCTGTGTTACACTATCCTCTCCACCCAGATAGTCTTCTGCCCTGAGCCCTTTTGTGCTCACAGAAAGTCTCATGGTAGCGGCTCAGTTTATCAGGATCTTTACCTCTTTACAGCCCTGTAAACCTACAGAGATTTACAGCTTCAGATGACCCACTGCTGTCTGCACAAAAGGGGTCCGTTTCTTCTGCAGGCTCAGGTTTCCCTACCCAGAGACTAATCCCCCCCCCCCGACCCCAGACACCGAGTCTTCAAATAGGGGCTACTCCTACAGACTGGAGTGTGGATGGACTCATGGTGAGGACACAGTGCTCGTCCCTCTAATGAAATTATCTAGGACTGACTTTCCTCTGTTTAAATATGCTGAGTAAAAGAATTAGTGCCCGAGGCAGTAAGCAGAAAAATACATTCCCTCACTCAGTTTGGGAAATAAGGCGTCTTTTTGCAGTTTAACACAATGCCTTCAGCCATTCTAGGCAATTTGCAGAAAACCATTGCAAGCATTTGCACATTTTCCTGTTTGGCCAAATTTGATACGTTTCTACATTCTAGCCCGAAATCTGTGTGTCGTTTTGTTTATTGCGCTTTCATTTGTTTGTGAGCATTGTAGATATTGCTTTTCATGCCCTGCTGCCAAATGGCCTTATTATGCTTGGAGGGAGGCCAGAGTGCAATTTACCTGTTTTGAACAGTTACGGTTTGTGGACCACAGTATTAAGGGATATTCAAACAGCTAACCCAAAAAGACATCTGTGAAATCTAATCAGCGTACCACAGCCCCCAAAACGTTTTCCCATTGCCCCGACCCGTGGTTTTCATGAAGAAGAAGCGAATCTGAACCTTCTCTATAGGTTTATTCCAGGACACCTTAGACCGTCCTCAAACAATCTGCGGTTTCAGTTTTGTTTTCAAGGCAAGAGTGAAATGTAAAAGGGTTTAGGGTTCCTCTCCCCTCCTTAAGCCATCATTTTTAGTAGCTGTGGAGAACTGACATGGGCTTTGAATGTGCTTCTTTTCTTCCCCTTGTTGTGACTGGTGTAAACTTAGGAGAGACACAGATGGAGATATATGTCTCCTGTTAATTTGATTTGGAGTGGAGATGGGCATCTGTTTGGCGGGCCTGGTGTCTGCAGATTAGGTAGTTTTTTCTCTACTGTTGCTTCTCAGCCGAACTCGCATTAAGGGCCCTTGCATGATGGAAACTGTTGATGTCCGAAATGGCCTTCTTATCAGATGGAAGCTACAGAGGCCACTTCACTGAGCTGCTGGCGATCTAATTAGCGGCAAATGGAACACACATGTTCTCCGTGTTCCTGACGTGTCCGTTATCAGCAAAGCAAACAAAAAGCACTCCATGTTCGATGGTGAAGAAAAAAATACTTTGACTATTAACGTGTGCATGGGGGCGTGTTTGGTAAGAAACTTGAGACAAGAGAGAGAGAAAGTGAAGCGTGAACTCTATGACTAGATAAGGCCCTAAGTGGTTTTCAAGGATGGGTCTTTTGGACCATTGTTTTCTAAGAGCTTGCAGGTTGCGCACCCATGAAGTCAGGAGAGAAAGCTGACCCTGTCAAGACAAATATTTGAACTAGAGTCCTTTCACTGCCTCCCACACATCTACCAGAGCAAGCAGGTTTCTTCTGTGCTGCTTCTAGGAGCTCGACATGTGTTCCACTCTCCCTCATCTGAGAGTTGTCAAGCCCTCTCTGCTGCAAAAGTCTATAAAAATGCACACACACACACACACACACACATATACACACACACACACACACACACACACACACACACACACACACATATGCTGGTGAGTGTGTTTATAGGTTGCTAAAACTGCTAAAACTTTGTTTCCCCAGAAGGGCTCAAACAGCAAAACAGTGCTTGCTTGAGCGTTCAGAGGGTTTGGGAGACAGCTTTGCTGCTTCTGTCGGAGCTAGGCGTTCAGCGTTGGACTCAGAAATACCTCCTGGCACACGCAGCGCGTCTCTTAAAGCTGGCTGAGTTCCTCTAAGGCTCGGGCGCTTGGCACGCTGTGTGGTTGTAATTTCTTTTTTGCGAATACTGTGTCAAAAGCAGCATTCTGCAAGATAGGAGATCCCCCGTGACAGCGTCATAAATCATTGATATGTTCAGATTCGCTGACCAAACCTGATCTCAACAACATTCTTTTCAGACTGTTAGATTCTTGTTTCTAAAGGAAAACTCTAGCATTCATTAGCCTAATCCCTGTCTGCTGCAACTGTTGCATACCATTACCCTTACTTTGCGCAATAATTCTGAAGTGTTTAGCTAAAGGAACAGAAAACCCCTTAGAAACCTATAACAGAAGCCAATGGGCAGACGCTTCAGCCAGCTATGAGTCAGCTGGACATCTATCCTTTTGAAGTACGGGGAATTTGTTGCCTGTAGTCATCAACTGCATGCTACAAATGCAGCAAACAGAAATTAGGTTGAAAAGCCCTGGAGAATTCCCTTGAGGAACTGAGAAAAGCAGCAGGGCAAAAGTTCTGGGTTCAAATGTTTATCTGAGAACACAGGGTTTTTTGACGAGCGGTAGAGCTTCCAGTCATGAGTGTGCATGTGTATGCAGGAGAGAGAGAGCAGTTATTGGGGCAGTGATGTTCTGGGAATGTATGGCTAAGAAAAGCCCATTGTAGGCCTGGGAGAAGTCATTAAACGCCGCCAGGCCTCTCGGTGTTTAAAAAGCGCAAGAGCCCCCTGCAGCTCAGCAGAAACCCAAGGCCTCAGAGTGCAGCCTCTCCCTCTCCCCTCTGTCCCAGAGACTCGGCCTCCTCGCTGTCCCGCTGGCTCAGCCCGCAGAGCAGCACACACCCCGCTGGGAAAGCAAACACACTCCTCTGGGCTAATGCACAATACACATCCTGTAGCTGGGCTGGAGCGCTGTAGTGGAGGAGTGGAGTCTGGAGGTGCAGCTGGTTAGCGGAGGAGCTGCCCTCACCACGGCACGGCTTTGATTTAGGGAGGCCTGGTTAATGTAGAGAGAACAGACTGAATGGGATTTAGGCCACAGGTTGTTATTTCATTCAGCTGTAGGGTAAAGACATCCTGCTGTGGATTTGAATCAGCTGTATAGAGAGTTTATGCATGCATGTGTGTGTGTGTGTGTGTGTGTGTGCATGAGTGCGCCTGTATCTTTGTGTGTGTTTTTGTACATTTACAGGACAAAAGCAAAAAGTTTCCAAACTCATCAACAGCCAACAAAGTGTGTTTTGTCACCTAATTAGTAGTACGTATATGTATTTATTTATTCAGTACTTTTTCATTTATTCGATTATATACTTTAGATACATTTAAATACTTTCTACATGTAGCTATTAAGTTTAAATATAGGTAGTAAAAATATAGGTACCTACACTCTGAAATTGGTAATATAGGTATTTACACATACACTATACAATATACAATAGGTGTTTTTGTGATTATTTGCCCTGATTGTGTGTGTGTGTGTGTGTGTGTGTGCGTGTTTGTGTGTGTATGTTTATGAACAGTGCTGAGGATTTCCTTTGGTGCTCTGTAAACCCATGTAGGGTCTTTACACACTGTTTGTGTGCGGGCAGGGGGCCTGGTGGGGTGGGTCTCATCTCCCCCACTGAGCGGCACCATGGCTGGACTAAGGAGTGCCATAAACCTCTCTTATCCTGCTGGACACCCTCACAGCTGGGGCTGCGCAATATAAACAAAACACTCCACGGTATATTGCTACATATTACAATTATATGTTGTTATGTAGTCATATGACATAAAAGATGTAAGCATACGGTTAAAGATTGTCTGTGTTAATTATGTAAAATTTACCCATGGTGGCTCATAAATACTTTGGTTTACACCAAATACAGAAGTACAGAAACATATTTGGATCGTATAAACTTGGTCAGAAGTAGTTTCCTTTTTTGGGTACCAATACAGTAAAAGGTTCTGTATGGGTTCATTAACTTTATAAACTTTATAAATTATCATTTGATACCTTGAGAGGGTTCATTTGCTTACTGAAGCCTTTTTTTTCAGATCAGTATTGCAAATGCCAATGTCGTGATAGCAATTACAAATATCATGCAGCTCTCACTTTCATCCCCCTCTCATGACTGTCCGCAACCCAGCAAACGCAGAGAAAACTGGACAGCGCGCTCGTTCATCAGCCGTTGTCACGGAGGGTGGAACTAAAGACGGGAGGAATGCAGGGCACCTCTTTTATCTGCCGCTGACGGGGCTTTTTAAAAACAGGGAATGCTCTGACCTCAGGCCCTGCTGAGGAGGACTGGGCTGACACAGATTGTTCCTAATACTTATGGGCCCCTGTTAACGAACATAAGCTCCGCGTCTGCTTGTGCAAAAGTGTCAGTGAAGCCTCTGACAGGCCAAGAGATCAAACGCAGCACTCTAGCTAGCCAGGCTGTACCAGCGCGGCTGGCAGGACCAGGGCAGCAGCCTGTGTCCTGTTTAACAGGTCTAAAACAGGTGCAGAGGCTGAATGCGGCCTCCAGAAGAACCGGCAGAGTTGTTTGTTTCGATAAGTGGCAGAGCGCCGCGTGAAGCTGAAGTGTTGGGGAGCTTAAATTCGATTGTGTGGGACGAAAGCAGCCCATTACGTTGTGGACGTTTGGCAGGGCTCTGGGCAATTTGGAGTGTTTGGAAGCTGTTTATTTCTCTCCATTGGTCCCAAATCAGATTTATGCTGTGTGTCTCCGTGAATTCTGGCCGCAGTGTTTCACAACACATATGCACACATGCACGCTCGCACACACACACAAACACACACACACACACACAGCTGAGCTGGGGAAGTTCCCAAACTAGACCTGCACACAGTGTTGTTTTGTGGGGAAGTCATGTGTTCTGTTGAAGTGAAAAGGGCAAGTGCAGCTCCCCCTCCATATACTATCATAAGGGGGTGTTTCAGACCATTCAGCTGTGTTACTTTTGGAATGTTAGAATCAATTGCAGTAATATTCATTAGTATGAAACAAATATGAGTACAGTGTACTCAATATGTGCAGTGTATTCGAGGGCTCCTGCGTGGCGCCACTGTTTAAGCGGTGGCTCTGTCATCAGGAGATCCTGAGTTTGACCCCAGTGACGCCACTGGTTGGAAGTCCAAGGCAGCATAATGGCCCTGCTTTTGTTTGGCAGAGTAAGTTAGATGACCATTTGCTCCGCCTCGCACTGTGTGATGCTAGCCAACATATCAGCATTGGCAGTTAGCATTAGCATGTTGAGCTGACGACTGTAGATTAGCACAAGGGTTCCCTGTTCTGAGGAGTAGAAGGGAGGATCCTCATCTAGCACGCCTGATTCAACTCATCAACTTTTAAACAAGCTACTTAGAACAAGAAAAATGTTCAGAGCGTTGTATCCCTAGGGCTGAATTTGGGGACTACTCTGTTAGTGTCAGTTTAAAATGATGAAATGGTGCTTCATGTGTCTTGGAGAAAGCCCAGGCCTTTGTGAGCACCTTGTGATGGGGAGACTCAACTAGCAGTTATTTCATTATTGGCCCTGACTAAATTAGAGAGAAAAACTGGGCAAAAACAAACTAAATAAATAAAATAAAAAATGTGGAATTGTTCTAAAATATTCAAACCAGATCCTGGTGAAATGAAAGATTTCATGGTGTGTTAGACTGAATCATTGTGCGGTCAGGTTTACACCCCCAGTCTCTCTCTCTCATCCTTATTTTCACCCCTCTCACCTTCAAGTGTGACACTGAGTCAGAGGTTCTAAAGTCATCTGGCTAATGAGAGGGATTAAAGGGTCGTATGTGTGTGTGTGTGTGTGTGTGTGTGTCTGTTTAAGGGGGGTAGCTACCGGTAAAGTGCTTCACCTTGGCTGTGTGTTGGAAGGACAGGCTGATTGAAAAGCTCTCTCTGTCTGCGACATCTGCCGTCCACCCTGCTGCTCTGTCACAGACTTGATTCATGCTCTCTCTCTGTCTGTCTGTCTGTCTGTCTGTCTGTCTGTCTCTCTCTCTCTCTCTCTCTCTATCTCTCCCTCTCTCTATCTCTCTTTCTATCTGCCTGTTTTTCTCTCTCTCT
>JBBIGA010000007.1:7251336-7264990 GCA_037576975.1 Alestes dentex
TCTTTTTCTCTTTTTCTTTCTCTCTCTCTCTCTCTCTCTCTCTCTTTCTCTGTCTCTGTCTCTCTCTCTCTGTCTGTTTCTGCCTCTTTCTCTCTCTGTCTCTGCCTCACTTTCTCTCTGTCGCTCTCTCTCTCTGTCAGTTTCTCTTTCTTTCTCTCGCTCTCTCTCTCTTTCTCTCTCTCTCTCTCTCTCTCTCTCTCTCTCTCTCTGTCTCAGTCTCTCATACTTTCTCTCTCTTGCTCTCTCTTTTTTACCACTTCACTGCTCAGCATGAGCGGATCTGTGAGCTGGAGAAGAGGAAGGAGTGACGGGGGTGGGGGACAAAGTGTGTGTGTGTGTGTGTGTGAGTGTGTGTTTGTGTGGATGAAGAAGAGTGGAAAGTGTTAGGCTCAGAGAATATTTGAGGAAAGGGCGGAGGGGAAAAAGAGCAATAACTTAAAGGAAAAAAGCTACTACAGGAGGGAAGAGTGATTGAGAAGGCAGATTAGTATGAAGGCAAAGGAGAGAAATTGAACAGGGAGTGGAAAAGGAGTAAAAACATAGGGGAGTTAAAATTAGATGAACGGGAGGATGGAGATAAATGAAAGGTTTGAACAGTCGTTGATGAAAATTCGATACAAATCTGCTTCCCTGCAGTAAGTCACAAATCTTTCCCTGAAATTTCCACTAAGCTAACTAAAGGAATGAACAACCGTTCCAGTGTGGCCGTTTTCTGTCTCGGGCTTAAAACCAGCCCAGCTGAGAGATTTCTGCTGTTCTTTTGATTTCCAATCCCTCTCAGTCTACTCAGAAAGAGCTTTATGGAATGACATGATGAAAGGACAACAAGCTAATCTCTCCGTTTCAGTCTGGATCTATAGGTCCAGGATTAGCTCTTCACGAGACTCTCCTCCTCTTTCCTGCTTTGCAGATGAAGAAGGCGGTTGACGTTGAAACTGTAATTTAACTCCATGTTCTGTTCCAGAAACTGGCTGCACTGGAGCCTGAAAGCTCATCTGGATATGAAACGAATCCTTATTAGCAACAGGTTTTTCTTCTCCAGGCAACTTCCAACATACAGCCTCAAACATGGAGCTCTTCCAAATATGGAGGTTTTTTGTGGTTTTTGTGGAGAAAATGAATGAACTGTAATTACCACTCACGAGCAGCAGCCAGGGCATTGGGTGCCTGCTAGATTGGCTAAAAAGGTCCAGAACGCCCTGGTGCTTATGGTCCTCCACCCCTCAAAGGGGCTCTATGGGTATGACTTTAATTGATGCACCCCTTTTGGAGCACTAATATGTCATGTCACTGTGTGCTGGCCTTGTTTAGTTTGCTGTCAGGTTCGCAAATGGCCCCGTTCCTTTTGATTGATGAAGCTCCCGAGCTCAGGGTCTCCGTCTAGCTGGCGTTTGACAAGACTGGGCTCTACTTAGGCCTCACACTGGGATGGAGAGTGGTTTCTTCTTGTAGACAAATTCAGCTAGTGAGTTTGTTTGTGGTGGGTCTAGAATACTTCTCTCTCTCTCCCTCTCTTTCTCTGTCCCTCTCATTTTCACCCACTCTTTGCCGTTCTGGGTTGTCCATCTTTGTTTTCTCCACCCCTGTTTGGCTGCTAAGTGTGACGGGTGCATACAGACAGTGATGGATGATCTTGGGACTTTCTCTCTGATGGAGTCCACGGATCTCTGCTCCAGCCCTTTTCAGGCCCTTCATCTGCTCTTCTCTTGATCTTTTCTTTTAGCAGCACTCTGCATGTTTTCTTTTTCACTAATTGTGTTTATGTGTGAGCGGGGTCTTTTTTCTCACGGTATAATTTTTACTGTTTAACAATTACTGTCACCAAAGCTGTAAATTTAGCTGCATTAAAGTCGGCCCCATGGTGGGACGCTAGTATTTTCCTATAGCGTCCCATTGGCATTGTGTCAAGCCTGCAGGCCGCCTGCCCCTTCTCTTCTCTTCTCTTCTTTTTTCTTCTCTTCTCTTCTCTTCTCTTCTCTTCTCTTCTCTTCTCTACCCTTCTCTTCTCTACTCTTCTCTTCTCTTCTCTTCTCCTTATTTCTGTCTTTTTTCTCATTTTCTCTCACTTTGTTGTCTTTCTTCTTATTTTCCTCTCCTCTTTTCTCCATTTTCCACTTTTTCTCTCTTCTCCTCTCCTCTCTTCTGTTCCCTTCTTTTCTCTTCTCTTCTCATCTCTTCTCTCTTCTCCTATTTTCTGCTCTTCTCTCTGGTAGGTCTTCTAGTCCTGCTGCGAAGACTAGGCTCATTATCAGTCAAGATGGTTCCAAGTTGGCAGAGCCTGTGTGGGTTTGAGAACAGGGAGGTCAGTTTGCCCTCCAAACTTTGGCACTGACTTTGGCACCAGCACTTTGATCAAACTGTGGCACACTGCGATATAGCACACGCACACACACATACGTCTATATACACGCACACACACATTGAGCCGGCCACACCAGTTGCAGCGGAAGAGAGGCAGCACTTGGCACCTGGTTCACTCAGCATGGGCACTCTTCACTGCAATTTCAAAATCTGGACGCTTTCCCCATTAGAGAGAAAGAGAAGAACAGAGAGCCAGAGATAGAGGGAGGGAAGGAAAGAGGGGAGAGAGTGTAGCCGTAATGAAGTGGCGTACAAAGGAACAAGGCCATCCATCACATTGCTGGGCACCGAAACAAATGTGGGAGAGTTTTGAGTTCCCCTTTGCTCTCCTTCCTCTTTCTCTTCATCAGAAATAAAGAAACATCTGAAGGTTATGTGCGTATGTTTACGTGTGTATTGTGTGGGTGTACATGTCTGTGTGCATGTCCCTCAGTTAGTAGATCCAGTATTAGTCTTGTCCCTTGCGTATGAGTTATGGTGCTGACCTGGTCAGAGAGAGTGGGGCCTTCCCTGTCCGCCCCTTAGAGAAAGAATGATCCCACAGGGAGGGGTGTGGATGGAGGGATGAGGGAGGTGCTGAGACCTGAGAAGAGACGTGCAAGTGCGTTAATTGAATTAGTCCGGATATGGTTGTAATAATAGTAATATTTCAACACTGTCAGAACAAAACCTCGCATCTAAAAAAAATCTTCACTGTAAGTCACTCAGAAGTAATTTAGGAGAATTTGTATTACCCTTTTCATCATGAAATTTTGATACTTTATTTTGATAAAGTGAGGGTGGCATTTTTACATATTGCGAAAAAGTGGAGATACAAGGTTTTGTTCCAACAGCAACTATGTAATTATGCCATTTTCTTAATTGATATGGTGCTTTTCTTGAGCTCAAAGTTGTTTTACAGAGGCAGCAACAACAAAAACAATAAAAACAACAAACAGCAGCATGAGTAGTCTGTATTAACTGGAAGAAGAATAAAAGTTCTGAGAAAAGAGGAACTTTTTAAGCCGTGCTTTGTTGGAACAGACAGAAGAAATGATTCAAATTAATTGTGGGAGTTCCACGGTTTAGAGACCATGATGCTAATGAATCGGAAAGTAGCCAGTTCCAGCCACCCCCAGCCTTCCTTGATCATCCATTTAAAGGGTGTAGAGGGAGAGGAGAGGGGATGGAAGGAGGAAGGAAAAGAGTTAGTTGAAGTAATGAGTAGATGAACTAATGGGAATAATTCTCCAATAAGTGGAAAAGAGAGGAGGTGACTGCTATAACCCACCCAGTGTCCGAAGCCTAAGGGCTTTTCCCGCTCTCATTCATTAACCAGTAACCTCCCATTCTTTCTGTCCCTCTCTCGCCCTCTCTCTCTCCCTCTCTCCACCCTGGCTCTTACCTCTGGTTGACCTCCCCCCCTCCCTGCCTGTATTCAGTCCATTACTCGTAGCTGAGTATGCGTGGCTCTACAGTAAATAAATGGGCCTGATGCTTTTGTAATTGACTGCTAGTCTCTCTTGCATGGCCCACGGCACAGTCACATACATGAGTATCCATGGTTTGGGCCTAAATTTAGTTCTGTTTGGAGTTCAGTGGGGCATGGGCTTTCCCCGAACTCCTCTTCAGCTAAATGAGATGCATACAGCATGGTTTTTGTTTTGTTTTTTCAGTTTAATGTTGCTATTACTGTAGATAAGTACATCTAAACATCGTTTAGTCTGCTCGGGTTGTGAGGGTATTGAGGGTAGTTGAATGTGTCATAAGTGTAGACCACAGGTCAGAGGTCTGGAAGTATGTTGTGCTGCATTAGTGTTCTAATCCATTCTTTTGGCCTGCGGCGTCTTTGCGTGTGGGCCATGGGGGCCATAATATGCACCCACTGTGGTGTTGGTGGGTGGGAACACTCGCTAAACTGACCCTGATTATCTCTGTGCTTCACTTTTGTATGTGTGTCTGCTGGCGTGTTATGGAATCTAACTCTGCCCTCATTAGAGCGTACACAGAGGCTGGAGGAGAACCTTGCCTGTGTTCTCTTCTCTCCCTGCCAGCCAGCATTAGCACCAGGGCCTGAAACATCACGCTCAGCCTGGAGCAGGGCCTGGCAGGGCACGACTGTGTGTTTAATGGAAGATGGTGCATGTCTACCCCTACCACTGTAACCCCTACCCCCTTATTCCCACTGCATTTTACCCTTGACTTATCATCGCTGTAATAACAGCATTGGGCCTGGCCTGTCCTGGAAGAAGCACTGTGAATGGTAATAATACCCCCCTAACAGATGTCAAGGTGGGCCGAATGAGACCATTCTTTCAGTAATGGTCATAGAAATTGGCTCTCAGAAAAAAAAACAAAACTATATGAAGAACTTCTCTCTTTTCTCCTTCAGTCCTTTTGGACTATAGTTGTGGTGCTTAGCCAGAGTGTAGCACTGAAAGGGAATTCCAGTGTTTATTGTGGTTTGACACACACATACATCTTAACTAGTTTTTATGGTTCTAAGCAAAACAAGTTTATGGGTATACATCCATTAAGCATTAAAAGATTCTTGGCACTCATTTACTAAAATGATGGGTGGTGAAGTAGAAAACACTGTCACCTCACAGCGAGAAGGTCCTGGGTTTGAATCTTTGCTGGGGTGCTCACGGTCCTTTCCGTGTAAAGTTGTGTGCTGTTCACTGTGTGGGTTTCTGCTGAGAGCTTCTCTATCCTGTGTCATGTAGTTCAAGTGAACTGAAGATGCTAAACTGCCTATAGGTGTGAGTGTATTTGTCTGTGTTTCTGCCCTGTGATTAAATGGAAACCTGTCCAGGCTGTTTCTCTGATTTTGCCCTATAAGCATAAACATCCAGCACCCCCACTACTCTGGTTACGATAAACAGATAAGAGAGGGATGGATAGATAATCACTTTCTGCTGCCTCCCTGGTGACCAGCCCTCCAAAGGAATGGAAATTGACTTGCACATTTATGGTTAATATAATAAAACAAAATATTTTTCCCTGGGCAACAACTTGGACACTGTTGGCTTGCTGTGTGTGAAATGTTGTGTCCCTGTGTTGAGCTGATATCCAGCAATGAGGGATGTAAAAGTAGGGAAAACAAGTAGTGAAATTCACTCCTCTCCACAAAGAGGGCCGTACTGAAAAAAAAAAAAAAAACAACAGACAGAACAAATGCTGCTTTCCAGCACCAGAAAATCATACACAACTGATACGAATAAAGAACATTAAACACAGTAAAACACTGCTGACTATCAGTGCTGACATCCCCTTTCAGTGAGACAAAAATCCAGTTAGCTTTCAGTTCAGTAAATTATACACATTTCCATCCCACAAATATATTCCATTCAGCTCTAGCACGTCCAGTACTTTCATGCAAGGGAAGTGCTGTACGATTTTAAGGCAAATTCATGAGCATTTTTCAGACCATGTGATTCAGCAACATCTGCAGCAGTTCAGCTTACTGCAAAGCACCACCCTCAGGGGAATTTCCTGTGATTTCTCAGAGCTACCCTTTTGCTGAGGTGTGCTGTTAGAAATAGAAATGCACAATTTGAATGCACCAGGGTCACCGTTAAGTGAAATTCAGTCATTTATGCTATGCAAAGCTAGTCCTTAAACATTGAATGCAAAATTATTGTAAGAGGTAGTCCTGCAGCTTTGACTCAGCTCGGACCATCGAGCTACGCTGAGACGAGCTCACTCAGGTGAAGGCTGAAGCTAATTTGGTCCGGCCATCATATCCTGCCTGTATGTGAAAGATTGATCTTCATCCTGTTCTGGTGGACGTGCTGTTAAAGAGGCAGATGATGGGACTTCCTTGAGCTCTCGCAGCTGTGTGTGTGTGTGTGTGTGTGTGTGTGGGCACAGGGCTCACAAAAACTGAAGCTTTAGTGAGCTCAATAAAGACAAATACTGCAGCAAAGAATGTTTCACTGGAACTATAAATGCATATTAGCCATTCTGCCTCTGGGCAGCGCTTCTAATTAATCTCTCATGCTCTTTTAAGAATAGGAATGGGTTGTCTGATGGCAAATGAAGACGTTTTATGGTGTAATATTCCATCTGTGGTTCTTAGAATGCATTGCTACAAAGCGCTTTGTGCTGGAACTGGAAAAGAGAAGGCAGAGGATGCTATGCATGAACACTGTAGAAGAACATCAGACACCACAGCTTTAAATATGTTAGTGGGCGTTTAATAAAGCATATGCCCTGCGGCATTAAGAGAAAAAGGCAACTGGATGTGAAATTAAGTTTGTCATACACAGGTCACAATCCGTATATACCACTAACTAAGGCCCTCCATAGGTGGGACATTAACACATCGTCATCACATCAGCTCCCTGCTTTTTAAAAGCAGCTTAAAAAGTGGAGCCCTCGCTGCACTGTGCCAGACACCCCCCTCATGCAGGGGCTTGCAAACAGAGAGTGTTTTGTGGCTTGTTTTGGAGCTTTCTCTCACATGAGATGAAGACTGAAGGCCCTCCAGCAAATTTCTCTCTCTCTCTCTCTCTCCCTCACTCTCTCCCTCTGCACTTCTCACTGTTATATTTTCTAATAATAGTTTGCAGTGTCTGTGTACTAGTTGGACGCAATAATTAACCCTTAATACTTTAAATTCATTAATGTAATTGTTAGAAATCTGTGGAATCTCTGAGCAGTGTAATTAGGTAGACTAATGAAAGCGGGCGTACAGAATCCATCAATGTTAATCATAATTGCCGTTTATGAAGGCATGGGGTGCAGTCTGCTGTGCTGCGCTTAAGAAAAATTGACTCAGCTCTAAAAATATGTATCAAAGTGTGAAAGCCATGGGGCCTCCATTCGCCTCTGTGCAACTGTGCCTTTTGACACTCTCTGAACCAAAGGTTTTCCACCCTTTTCTGGTCTTACACAACAAGCCCTGCAACTAACCCACACCCACATTTTCTTTTCTTCCTACCCACTTCTAAAAAATTCTGTTCTAATCAGTTTAGCATTGGAAGCTCAACCACTGGGTGGTACCTTGGTCATGGTGCAATACATCAAATCACACCTAATGCTAAGGATAGTGGCAGGAGATACACAGTCTGCAGTGGTATATCGTATGGTTGTCACACAACAATCCAGAATTTTCTGTTTTAGTGGTAGTGATGGATAACGAAAACTCAGGCTTTATCATTGATTGGGATATTTATATTACATTAAATCTAAATGGGGCTAAAGTTAACAATGTGTCAAGACAAACTAAGTAAAAAAATCTTAGTACTGAGTAGCAGTACTCTGGATTTCATAGGTCTCTTAACTTAACAGATATTGTCTTTTATTTGGACAGTCTGAAATTGATTTTTTATTACCAGAACAAGTGAATAAGTGTCAGTGGAGTCCCAAAGTTTTAAGCCGACACCTTCAAACCCGTTTCCAACTTTTTCAGTGACGGGTCGAGCCGTTTGTTTCTGTGCCTTATGTCTGACATGGCTGAAGTTAATAACACGGGAGTTTTTCCATCATTGTCCTAGCCGCAGTGAGGTTGGGCCCTTGTCACCTCTCTCCCTGTCCGTCATAGCGCTGCCGCCACAGAGTGACGAACAGCGGAGAGGTCATTACCGAGCTAAGCACAGCTCGCGGACGTGAAAGCCTATTACAGCCAGCTGGGTTAATGAATGTCACATGCAGTAGCTGGACAGTGAAGAACTATAGCAACATGTCCCCTCCAGGTCCAGACTGTTAAAACAGCAAAGGAAAAAAGCGAAAAATGTCCAGATACACTGGCTTTCCACAGTTAACTGCATTGGACTTGGGTCCGCTAAATGACAGTTTGCTTGTCGTTTTATTCTAACCCTTGACATTTGTTGGATGCCCTGTAGCAGCTGAGCTGTTGGGGCTTTTTTTCTTGTAATGTTCAGTAAGGCCAGGTCATGCAGTCCCAGGTTGCCTGTCGAATTTGGATTAATTCTGAAACACGCTGAAATTATTACAGACGCTTCGGGCGTGAGGATTAGCGTTAGCGGCTGCCATTTGACAGCGGAGCACAAGAGAACTGTCCTTTTTCTTAGGCAGCTCCACCTCAGCATGTACAAAAGAATGACTGCTGCAATAAGGTCACATTAAACCTGACCCTCCACCCACCGAGGCAGGTTAGGTGATCTGTCCGGTTGTGTAAGACTAGGCTATGCTATAGCATGGCCTTGGTCATGTTTAATTCTTCGGCAATGTATCTGGCTTTGAATGGCAGTGCATTTGAGCAGAGTCAGACTCAATCCTGCCCCGGGTCTGTGTTTTATTGTTAGTCTGTGGTTTATTGTCTCTTCCCAAGGCGCATGTGAAGTGAAGCTAATGTTCTTATTTGACACTTCTGGATTGCCTCCTCTCCACTCTCCCCTCAGACCAGCCAGCCAGCTAATACATTGTGGGGTGCCGGAGTGAAGGTCATGGAGAATTAGATTCATCCCTTTTGTTTTAATTTCCCCTCTGGATTGGCAGTCCATTTTCACCATTATCATGGTTGGAGGAAATGTGTGTTGTGGTGTGTGTGTATGTGTGTGTGTGTGTGTGTGTGTGTGTGTGTGTGCACTCACTGGTTTGAGTAGAAGAGGGTCTGATGGGAGTGATGGTGGTCTGTATATGCTGACAACACTCAGACAAATGTCTGTCAGGATAAGGCCAAAGATAGAAAAAGTGAGAGAGAAAAAAAACACATTAAAAACGTTGTGTCTGCTGTGTCCTCTAGGGAGGAAGCTGTAGCAGGTGGAGACAGGGTGTTGGGGGTGAGTAGAAGGAGTGAGAGAGACAGAGAGAGAGAGTGAGAGAGAGAGGTTTGAGGCCAGGGGCAGGTGGATTGGAGTGCTGTCTGAGCTGAGGAATCGGGCAGCTCTGTTTTGATGAGATTGCTTGGCTCTCCTGCTTGTGGCTCCAGGGAGTGATTCCCTTTTATAAAAATGGGCCTTGTTGCTTGTTCTGGCTCTGTAAATGGTCCACACTCATCATGCCAAGCTCCTGCACAAAACTAAACCCCTGCAGGTGTCTACAGAAACAGATTAGCCAGTTCCCTTTCAAATGACTTGGTTTGGCAGGAAAAAGTCACTTGTAGGCAGTAAACTAGGCACCGTAATACAATCTCATAATGCCCTCCATATGATCGGCGCCCATCGCTGGGGTAGTGCTTGGAACTTTGTGTGCTTGGAGATCAGCTGCAGTTGAAAATGGGCAGGATTTACCAGCTCTATTTGCTAGATCCGCATGGGCAAAATACGATGTTTAATATATATATATATATATATATATATGTAATTGACAATTAATTGATTAATTGTAATTGCCTTTAATTACATTGCATTCAAATACATAGGCTTTAATATGGAATCGGTCCTCCCTTTGCGGCTATAACAGCTTCCACTCTTCTTGGAAGGTCTTCCACAAGATTTTGGAGTGTTTCTTCCACACCGAACTCATTCAGTCATATCTTCATGGAGCTTGCTTTGTGCACTGGGGCACAGTCATGCTGGAATAGAAAAGGTTCTTCCCCAAACTGTCCACAAAGTTGGAGGCATGGCGTTGTCCAAAATGTCTTTGTAGGCTGGAGCATTAAGATTGCCCTTCACTGTAAGTAAGGTGGCCTGGCCCAAACCCTATAACACAGGTGTGTCCCAATATATATGGTTTTGGAATGTACACATTGTAACGTCTCCACCTCTGTACATAAGTCTGAATCAGTAAGCGTCTATATAATGCACCACTTCACACTATGCCACTCAGAATGACCTTATGTGAATCTCAGTAACTGAATTATGCCATGATCTTGAAGATTGTTGTAATAATGAATAACAATATATCATGCAACCCTACTCTTCTCACCCTTAAACTGAACTTTCGGAAGCAGACCTGCACAGACATAGGAACATGTTTGGTGTGTTTGCTAAAACACCCTGTTTTCATCCTTGTAAGCAACCTAAGCCCAGAGGCAGCGTCTATATCTGCATCTCATTCCATACTACTAGCAGCTCAGATTTACAAGGTCCATATGTAAGGAATCAGGCCCGTGATGTGCCTGTAAAAGTGCTATAAACAGGTTTTTCTGGAGGTGCTAAGTCTTCTCAGGCAGACAGAAGGCGTGAGCATGTTCTGTTTTTCTATCAAGAAAAAGCACTGTAAAGAAAGCTTGTCCTGAAGAATCGTGTGTCCTCTGCCATTACTGCAGTAGTTATGCCACTCTGACTGGCTGGTCGGATCTGATAGCGTGTCTGTGCTCCTGTCATGGTGGCAGGGAGGAGAAAATAGGTTTCTTTAGACCCGGGAAACTGTCAGGCACTGAATGCCTGTCCTAGTGCCTGATCTGCTGTGGAGTGCAGGACAGCATCAATTTTTTAAACGTTCAGCAGTGCAGGTTTGAGTGGTTGGGTTTTGGAAGCAAAGTGTGCGTGAGTGTGTGCTTACAGTGTGTCATGGAGGGTCCTCAGGGGGTGTGTGTGGAGTAGTGGTGTAAAATTGCATCTGAAGGTGCCGATTCAACTGCATTCAAATTGAAACAATAGAATCGACCATGGGATTATGAGAAAGTGAGGGAGAGATAGAGAGACATAGAGAGAGAAAGAGGGAGAGAGAATAGCTGCTCCTTTATAGTCACTGTTCTATGAAGCAGGTGACCAGTAGGGCTGCTGTGTGCATGTGCGTGTGTGTGTTTATGTGTGGAGGTACAGGTAGCAGCAGAATAGAGGCCTGCTGAGTGTTGCAGCAGTGTTTCCACAGCTGCCTTAGAGAGGAAGAGGTTTGGCGAGTGCAAAACACAACAGCACAGAACACACACACACACGCGCGCACACACACAGAGTAACACACCCAAACTAAACAGAGTGAGGTCACCGCAGGGTGAGCATCACATGATCATGGAATGCTCACATGAAGCCACTTCAGGGAAGGGGTGTGTGTGTGTGTGTGTGTGTGTATGTAAGTGAGAGAGAGAGAGCATTTTCATGTGCATAATTTATAAGCATCTGTCTGTGTGTGTCTGTGCCGGTTTGTGCACCCTGTATATGTGCGTGTGTGAGTGTGTTCATTCATTGGAGGGCTCTGAGTTGTGGGGGCTCCACAATATGAGCAAAATAGCATTACGGCTACAGGCGGCAGTGGTGATGCCTTTCAATACATTAAAGCAGACTGAAATGGCTTAAAGGTTGACCTACATTAATTCGACCAAACTGAATTATTCTCGTCATGAAAATGATCCGTTTGCATTTTGTAGCCTTTATTTGCATGTAACAGCCTTCTGACAGATTAGTATCACAACAGACACTGTAGAGATAATGACTAGCAACAGTGTTTTGCAGCCTGGGTCTAAATGTTTGTGTGTGTGTGTGTGTGTGTGTGTGTGTGTGTGTGTGTGTGTGTGTGTGTGTGTTATGTGTGTGTGCACATGTGTAAAAGAGAGAAAGAGAAAGGCACATTGCTCATATATAGTGTATCTAGTCTGTGTGTGATGCAGTGTTTGATTTGGCTTGTAGCAGTACTATCTGCTCTGAGGGATGTGCTGCTATGGCTGTGCTATCAGAACAGCCAGAACCCTACACACACACACACACACACAAACACACACACACACATTCTTTGTGTGGAAAAAAGTCAGATTCCATGTGGCTTTTGGCTGCACAAAAAGCAGTAAATCTGTCCTGCTCATATCACATGTACTCAATCTGATTCGAGCTGCCTGTTTGAGCATGGGCTTAAGATACATATCGTTTGGTTTTTCTGATGTTTGCTAAAAGGTTGGGACACATACAAGCAAAACTTTAATCCAAAATTTAAAGGAAACTACACTACACATATTGTAAATATGATCTACATGATCTATGATCTAAATCTACAATTGTTTTTGTTTTTTTTAATAAAGTTTAGGATTGACAGAGTTCAGGAAGGAAGCTGACATTAAGGCAGTAATGTGCTTATAATACTTCTTACACCAAGAGAGACTCTTCTTATTAACACCGAGCTATGGCTGAGATTGTCTTTGGGCTGCACACCCCGTTTTCCAGTGCCCCATCTGTTGCTACAGTTTTTGTTTCCCAATTTAAAAAGAAGCTATTTTTCTCTACAAGCTCTTGTTTATTCCACTGATTATAGGTGTGCCATATGTGACCAAATATGTGCCAGACACAGTTTGGGGGTTTGTACAGCAAAGCACATGTTTAAAAGGATAAAGATGAACCAGACTGGTTCACATAGATATGCCACAGTTTATCTTATTTATGTGGAAAATAAAGGGGAGGTTTCAACAGTGGCTATCGTTCTTCATTTGTGCCTGTACTCATATTCAGAGAGTTTATTCTCAGTGAATGTTGCCGTTTGGTAAAGCCGTGATTGACGGATTAATGTAGTGTATGTTACCACAGAAGCAAAGTATCTGGATACAGTTTTATTTGGATGCCATTGAGAATGCTGCCCTGGAGCTAATTAGAGAGTTTAAACAATTGGCTGTTTTTTCTTCTGTAGGAAGGGAGAAAAAAGGCACTGGTTGATGACATAGGACCTCTCCTCATCTAAGCAATTAGCATCTTCATTCCAATCCAATCCCACTGCCTCAGGCTTCTCCTTAGTGCTGGAGACACTCGGGCTTCTGCCTAACAAGCAATTATGCTTCTGAAGGGGCCTCATAGTCGGGACTTGCTTCACAAACGTTGTTGTCGGACTTTTGTCTTTTCCCGGCTCTCTCTAGCGCTTCCCTCATCCATCTTTGGCGAAGAGAACTTCTCTGTGAGGCTGCCATGAGTGTTCCTTCTGTGAAGGGCCACTTTCTCAAACACATATTAGAATGAGAGTGTTGTATTGCATGTAAAAGGCCCATTCAAAGCAGTCCCGGGTACTGTATTTGAGAATGAATGTAAAGCAGGAGCTGTTTGATACAGTATGTGAATACAATATGTGTGTGGGATTTTTGTGTATGTGTTGGAGAGCTATGTCTGTGGGGGTACATAGTAACACTCTGTGTTTGTTGCCTGGGTGGGCAAGTTTCAGTCCTTTCTCACTTAATTGTGAGAAAGAACTTTGATCCTTGACTGTATCAGTCTGCAAATTGTGTGCATTCCTGCATATGTCTGTATATATTTGTACCTGAGAGAGAAAAAAGACAGAGACAGTGACAGTGTTAGGTGTTAGTGCTAAACAATACACTGAGAATTATTGTGATATTGCTATTGCAATACTGATATTGCAGAGGGCAATACATTACAAAGATACCACTTATAGCTTGGAACTGAGAGGAGAGGACCGCATCAGCCCATCCAAGCTGAGGCATTTGATTTTTCTGAATGTCAGCCTGCACTGAGGACATACTGTTTGGTTA
>JBBIGA010000007.1:7286715-7297630 GCA_037576975.1 Alestes dentex
TGTGTGTGTGTGTGTGTGTGTGTGTGTGTGTGTGTGTGTGTGTGTGTGTGTGTGTGTGTGTGTGTGTGTGTAAATGCAGAGATGTAGTGTGTGAGCCGTCAGTGTGAGCTGCTCAAACTGCTGTCTATCAGTTAACACAGATGCTCTCTCCATCTGTTACAAGTGCCCATACCAGTGTCTCAGGGCCACAAATGTGTGTGTGTGTGTGTGTGTGTGTGTGTGTGTGTGTGTGTGTATGTGTGTGTGTGTGTGTGAATGTTGCTTCAGACATTCCTTATTTTTTACTTCCATTTTTAGTTTTGTCCCAGCAATAACAATTATTACATATAGCAACTTATATGTACATAATACATATGGTGCATTTTGTAATTACATATTACAAAACATGACAGACCAGTAGAAATGGTCTGAAACCACTTGTAATTAAATCTCCTACATTAATTTACGTTGAAAGTTAGTCTTATATATAAAATATCCTGACATGGTATAAAAATAAACCTGTGTGTGGTCTTTTGCGCATGTCTGTGCTTTAGGTTTGTGCCGTCTGTTACATTGTTAATGAGTGTGATCTCGCTTGTGTAGCGTGTTTGTTTGTACGTGTGCATGTGTTTGTGTTTGCTGACCTTAGGTCAGTAAATTAGCTCATCTCTTGGGTCATCTTCCCCCTCGGAGCCCCTAAACCTCGTCTGTGGGCGTCTGGACAGTGCCCCCTGGGCGCTCGGGGTTTGAACTCAAGCTGACCTTTCTGTCCTTAGCCACCAGGCCGGCATGCCTGTGGTCCCCATGATGACATTAAGAGGCCGAAATGCCCCCTGTCTTTGTGGTGGGGCATTTAGAGTGATATACGGCCTTTCCGTTTCTGAAGCACGAAAAAAAAAAACAGGAGTAACTTTTGCCAGATCCAGAAAGTGCCGACAGAGGAACTTTTCCAACGGGGTGAAAACTTCCTGCAAGTTCTCCATAACTCCTCTCACTGCTTTTATTAAGAGCTTAAGCTGAATGTTTCATGAATAAAGCTTTATGTCTTAATGTAGTACGCTCCCAAAGTGCTTCCATTAAATACAGCTTTTCTTGTCGAGGGAAAGAACGGGAGAAAGAGAGAGAGAGGAGGAGAGAGCTTATGTGTTATTCTGGTCACCAGAGATGGAGAGTGCTGTATGCATGAGTGGCCAGTTCCTGAGAGAAATCTTGTAGTTTGGGGTGGGAGGTGATGCATGCTTTCTTTGGACTCTGTGGTTTAACTCACCTTTCTTTTTCTCTCTTTCGCTCTTTTCTATTCCTCCTTCAGATTTTGACTGCAGGGAGCCATTGGGACTAGAGTCTGGCGAGATTCCCTCTGATAAAATTGTGGCATCATCGCAGTACAGTGCCAGCTGGTCTCCAGAACGTTCGAGACTCAACAACATTGAAAATGGCTGGACCCCCTTATCGGACTCCATAAAGGAGTGGATTCAGGTACTGCGGGATACACACACCCATGCTCACACACTGTGAGAAAGATAACACCCTGCCTATACTTATAGAGTTTGTCCATGGCAGAGAAAACTATCCACTTTTGCAAAACTATGAGGTCCTTCTTGAGGTCCATGACCTAGGACAGGGTATTAGACTCTCACTTTCCCAGTATATGAAGAAACATCTGCATCTTCATGAGCTTGTTCATTGTTTTACACTCTCATTTTTCCAGTAAGTGAAGGACTATGTCCATCTTTATGACCTTTAGTAGCTCAGACAGGGTTTCAGACGCTCACTTTTCCAGCAAACAAAGGACATTCTGCACCCTCAAGAGCTTTGTTAGCTAAGACCAGGTTTCCAACTCTTACTTTTCCAGTATATGAAGGACTATCTGACTGCTGTCCTGCACTGCAAAAACTCCTGATCTAACCAAGACTTGCAATCTTATTTCTAGCCTAAAAGTCTTCTTGATCTTGTTTTGAGAATAATATACTATACAAGAGCAGATTTTTTGCGCTTCTATAGTATATTAAGATTGTTTTAAGATATTTTTTTTCCTATTTCAATAAATATTTAGACTATGAACAAGTGAAATTATCTGTCAGTGCAGTAAGGTACTTACACTTGTTAAGATTTCTTGAAATAGGAAAAAAAAATATCTTAAAACAATCTTAATGATCTTACAAAATGTGCTCTTATATACTATGTTATTCTCAAAACAAGATCAAGAAGGCTTTTAGAGGCAAGAAGTAAGATTGCAAGTCTTGGTTAGATCAGGAGTTTTTGCAGTGAGACTAAGTGTGATCACACAGGGCTTCTGATTCTTTTGACACAGCTGTGTCATTCCTTCTTGAGGCCATAAATCTCTGGTGAATCTGCCCTTTTGTGGACAACCAGTGGTTTGTTCTGCAAACCCCAAATTACAATGAATCACCACAGGCTTCTTGACAGTCCCCTGGTTGTTCTCTAACCTCAACAGTGAGCTGTGTGATAGTAATGTGTTTTAGACATATCATCTCTAACCTGCTTTGGCTGAGACGGTTCCATTCCAAACTACCAGAAAGGTTTTTTTTTTTCTGCATGTTTGGGTTCTTTCTCTAACCTAGAGCCTGTGGGCATCCTCAAAACTCAGACCCACACTTATTTATTTTACAATCTGCACTTCATTGGAAAGTTTTGGGGTAAGCGGCATCCTCAGGGGGCTAATAACAGAGCCAACTCACAGCCAAAATATTTGCTTGGGGAGGTCCATAAAGGAACTTTTCTTTATTGCTATCAAAATATTGTCCTGGAGGCCCTATGTTCTAGCTTTCAGACTAATTGAATCAATAGAAGGGGCCCTTGGCCCAGCAGGAAAGAGGAACCGTAGCATTTCAGGCTGCGTTTGACTCTGAGAAGAGGCACGCACATGCTCTCCAACACTTCCTGTGAGGCCGAAGAAGTGGCAGGGCTGCAGAGGTTTTTCTGTGTTGAGAGGGGGAATTCCTTCATGCCACAGAAAGAAAGAGGTAGAAAAAGCCCCCAGGAGACAATGTGGAGCCCAGACAAGAGCAGGTCTGTCTGCTCTTCTTCTGTCTCCTTCCCCTCCCTCTCCCCTCTCTCTATCCACCCATCTCCGTAGTCCTCTGCCTATTAAAACTGTCTTTGTCTTGAAAGACTCGGCAGGCTTGTGGTTTATTGGATCCTCTCAATATGGCATTGATTGGGTCTTCAGTCTGATAGAATGGACTGCACTACTGTTCTACTGAGATGTGCTCCGAACGGCAATCGATAATCAACTCTGCTCGTTTTACAGACCACAAGATGGCAACTGAAGGATCTTCATATCAGTACAATTACAGCATTGGAGTGCTCTCCTAAAATGGGACCCCCAGTGCCGTAGCCATGGAGGAACCTTAAAAAAAGCAAACAGTTTACTCTCTGCTCTGGCTCTAAATGAGTTTCTTTAATGAACGGCAGAGGAAGAAAAATAGAGAAAAATCGCTGCTTCTTTCATTGCGCATAGCGGTTCCGCGCCGTTTCACACTTGCCACTTCATATTTCATGTAGTGTAATTAAGCAGCCCTCTCCGCTTACCAAACTTGTTTAGTCATTTCAGATTTTAATGAAACTCTAAATGGACTGTCTCCCACAGAGCTGGAGAGGCTGAATTCTGCAGCCGTTTGAAATCCTCTGAAGAGTATTGATTAGAGAGGAGGCTTTATTTTGGGCAGGAAAATTTCAGGCAAATCAAACGTATTCTGTTTCAGCGCCGATCTGCAATACCCATGCTATTCCCTCTCGGCCAATCAGGTGTCAAAGTTGAGCCCTGCACATCTGTTTCCAAGGGAACAAAGCTGGAGTCTTGCCGAGAATGAGCGAGGATGAGTGATTTATAATTTAAAGAAGTCCGCTTCTCTCTCCTCCCTGAAACCACCCCCCCTTTTCCCTCTCCTCTCTCTCAACCTGCACTTGTGGAGCAGTTTAATTATAAGAAGCATTATTAAAAGAGCGGAATTCTTCATTACGCCTTCATTAAACTTGCCGGTGAGCCACAACAACAATCTCTCGCCCTCTAATAGCACAATCCACTCCGCATACACAAATCACCCTCTCATCTGTCCTCCACCTCCTCTCACTCATATCAGCACGTTTATTATTTATTACATTAATTCCCCCAAATGCAATTTGCGGGAGATGCCTGCGTTCTTTTCCATGGCCACATTTGAATTCTGAGGTGGCTCTCACATGTTGTTTTTTTTCGCATTTGGAGAGTTTCAGCCAGCGTTTGTCATGTATTTTGATGCCGCTTCACTCAGACACAGGGGGCTGACTGCTCCTGGAATTCATTCCAAGTTTTCAGGATCTGCCACTGTGCTGCCCCTGGAGCGTTCACAGAGAGTTATCCATCTAGCAGCCTTGTGAACAGAGAGTTTTTCATCATGTCGAGACGAACAGGCAGCTGTCTGTCGAGGGCTTTACCTTACGAGTGATGGGAGAAGCAAGGAGAATGGTCTTGGGGAGCTTCGCCAAGTCACGCACTAGCAGTCGAGTAGCTGTAAAGATCAGAGAGGGCTTAGGAGGATGCGCCTATTTCCGAGCTCTCTTTGAAGGCCCATCCCCATGTGGCACTTATGATTGATCAGTTGCGCATTTTCTGACATGCTGCGCGACCCAAAACACTGACTTCTGGAAGGATCGGCACATTCGCTGCATTTGCGGCGTCAGCCTGGTTTCAATCGGAAGGCTTTTCTAAAGCATGACGGAGGCCGAGGAAACACCTGCATCTGTGCAACACATTGAGAGACGTTCTCCGAGGGAAAGGACTGTCTTTTTGAGAGACACACTACAACCCAAAAACACTGGGGCCCGTAGGGATTCTCTGGGAAAGATAACTTCCTATCCCTCGAGAACAGAGTGTGATGAGGAATGGGTTCTGTCAGGCAGCAAAGGCCAGAGTGTGCGCGCAAAAGCAGTCCAAGATCTTAAGTCCAACTTACTCGCTCTGACAGATGCCATTGATCAAAGCTGAGGCATGAATAATGCATTTTTATTCTGAGGAAAAGTTAGCTGTCAATACTTGAAAGTGCCTCGCTCCTAATAGTGGGATGCAAGTCTCTCATGGTGAATGTCATGTTTTCTTTTATTAATCACAGCCTCATGACCATTCCTGTCCATATCCCCATATAAGCATGTGTGGAACTAAGCTTTGGAATACACAGTGCTTCATTTATGTAGACACCGCTTCTCTGTGTCCTGCCGTTTGCCTAAATGGTTTGATCAGAAGATAAATCAAAGAGACACGAGGGCCCTTCGCCTCAAGCACCATGGGAGGATATTTGCCGTTGTCTGGTTCTCAGAAATGAGTCGGACAGGAGCGTGCAAAACAATAAGAGCCCATGTTTTGATGTCGGCCTTTCATATTCTGGCACAATGGATCTCTAACTGCGCCTTGTACCGTAGTGTTCAGCAGGAAACTGCCATGACTTGATTGATGGAGCTGAGGAGGGAAAGTGCCAAGCCCAAAAGATGAAAATGATGACTGAGTGACCCTCCCACCCACTTATGCCATCGTCTTCAGCCCCAGACTAATTTTGCTAGAAAAACAGGTTGGAATTCCAGCAAAGGCTATTGAAACAAGCGCTAATTACAGACTTCCCTTGAAGAAAACATTCCTCTGTGCCTGTTAAGCGTTCGTTTATCTTGAAATGGTCGGAGAGAGAGGAAGGGGCAGAGTGTCAGCCGCTGCAGCAGCGCGCTCGACTGTATCCTGTTTTTCTTTCCCTGTCGTCAAAATGTGTTTTCAATTAGCCATGGTCAGTGGGACACGGCTACGTCCGTTCCCCATTGTTTTGCCTAGCTTTTTTGCTCTTCAATTAAAGTATTAGCTGCTTCTATTTTGAGATGGGAGCTGTCCCCCTGCCAGCTGAAGAGTAATTAGCCAGCGCGCCTGTAATTAACATGAGAATCTCCGATGATGAAGCCTGTGGAGCTGGTGTCAGACTGGGCCATCCTGCTAGCGCCACACCTGTGCTAGTCACATTCTGTCAACTCTGAAAGAGTCATTTTTGCTGGAACTAACTTGTATCTGCTTCATATATCAAACTATTTATTACATTTGAGCTCCCTGGAATTTAAATACGTACATACAGGGGTTACGGATGTGTACAAGCACTTGAAAATGCTCAACTTATACATGAAAATGATCACTTATCTTTAAATAGGAACCATAGAAATCTGCACTAAAGGACTACTCATATCGGCAGTCCGCTCTATCGCTGGCCAAAAGCTTCAAGCAGTCATCAATCAATTCATTGTTGTCTTACTGTGTTTGGCCCCTGATGCAAGCAAGATATGAGCACTAACCACATAATAGCATTCTGTGAGCCAAGACTGATACTGAGACAAAAGACATGCCCAAACAACTCGATGCAGATTGCTGACTCCATACAGCTAATGAACTGAATTATAAATCGACAAAGCCCCTGAAGTGGCTCGTTGGTAGTGGCCATTGAACCTAAATACTAAGGAAATTAAACTCCAAGCTGTTTATTGTTATTATTTTTCACCTTCATGCCACAATGCACGCATATCCTCCTTGCTATTAGTCGGGCTCAGCTTGTTTCTCACTGTCTCAGAAAGAGATGATTACCTCTCAGGAGCATGTGCATAATTTAATACCATGAGAAAGGGGCGCGATGGTGCTAAAAATAACACAGTCTAATTCCAGCAGGTAAATTCAGTGATGAATGGAGGGGTCTTTGAGGAGCCTATAGGTCTCGCAGTGTGCTCTAATACAATTTTCATGAAAATGCGAATTAATTATACCTGTAGTTAATGGAATTTTAGAGAAGCCTTTCGTGGCACCCAGGTGCTGATGGGTGAAGCTGGAGAAGCAGAGGCATGGTTTGATGGATGGAGAGATCTTTGCCCTCTGGTAGCCGCCAGCTCAGGTCTTGTGTTTTCTTTGCCGAGGCATGGAGTGACTCCGTGCCCTACCCTTCAGTTCCTCTCCACTAGCTGCACCTGGCTGACCCCTGCCAGATGGTATTTGAATCTGACATACATAGGACTATCTGTGATTTTAATATTCAGCTATGTTGAGGTTTTTTTCCCCTTTTCTACTGTAGAGAATTGCAAATAGGTAGAACAAAACCAGAGAAAGAAAAGCAATATAATTCCCTGTGTTGCCAAATTATGCATTCAGCCCCCACATTCGCATGATGGGGATGCTGCTGTTTTCTTCCACGAACAAGGAAACAGGGGGGGGGATCTTTTTTCCAAGCATCTTTTTTTTTAACCCTCCTAGTGAATTGAACACCCTCCCACAAGCGCTATTACCAGAGAAACAAACAGTTGGGATCAGCTTTTGAAGCTCCACGGCCCTTTGAATTCTCCCAACTGAACCGTCATAGCAGACTCTGCCAGCCAGACCAGAACTGTCGTAGCCCTAAGAAACAGCCGAGCTAATGCCAGACACTCACCATGGAGAAAAAGTAATGAGTGTGTGGTGGGGTTATGGAGAAAGTTTAATAAGTGTGCAAAGGGGTTCAGGGAGGATTATGGTGAAGTTGTGTTATCCACCGCCACCAGAGTAGACTCATCAAACACACACATACACACACACGCATGCACACTCCTTGCTTGTCTCACGCCCCCAGTGCGGTGAAACACACACACTCCCTGTTAATCTAATTGCACGCCAGGCTTAACTGGCAGCCTACAAAGCAAAATGAGGCTAAATCTGTTCTTGCTTTCTTGCTTTCTTGCTCTTATTTAGCGCAATGATGCAGTCTTTGTTCTTCTCCTGCGGTGGAATTGCTGATCCTGTGCCAGACCTAGTTCTTGCATCTCAGTGCTCATATTTAGGATCAAGAAAATAACTGCTGATCCTAGACCAGAGCTGTATTAAGCATTTAGCAGTCACACACACGTGTAGGATATGTAGTGTTGTCTTGGCCTACTCTACATTATCACTGGGAATTCTCCACTGTAAGCCCTACAGGACAGAACAGCAGCACTCAGTTAAATCTGAAAAAGGTCAAACTGGTTCAGGATCATTTTGGAGAACAATTTGATGGTGAAGGCAGTTCCTGGGCCCGTTTGTCTTTGCTATAGATATGAGTAATCAAATGAAAGTGCTTCTCTGTAATAGAAATGCTCTCATGTAAGAGTTATGGAAACTCTATAAACCATACGCAAGGTCAAAGGCACTTCTGGGACTCCTCCCATAAAGGAAACATGAGATGGTTTGTTTTCATCTTTAATCAAGCTGGCCTGCATCGACTCGGGTTCGATGCGCAACGTGTCGTGGGAAAGGGTGTGTGGCCCAGAGAGGTGTAAATTACACTCCGGGCCTAGATCGAGTTAGCACATTTGTCTGAAGATTGGCATTTCTCCAGACCCTCCCTCTTATATAAACCCTTCAAATGTGAAAAAGAGAGAGAGAACAGAGAAGAATGGAGGATAGAAAATTGGCACATGCTTTTGCTGGGTCAGCATGGCCTGGAAATGCATAATACTCAAGGGACACTGAGGTTCCAACTTCTACACTTTCTCACAATGGTTACGGTCTCCAACAAGTTTGGCTCACACCTCTAAACCCTTTCTTTCTCTCTTTCTCTCTCTCTCTCTCTCTCTTTCTCTTTCACCACACACTCTCTCTCTCACACACACACACACACACACACACACTTTCACAGATGACTAATGTTTTTTCACTGCATAACTGTCTAGAAAGTTTGACCTGAAGTTTCCCAGGCAGAGGGTTCATGGCATGTCATATAGAAAACCGTTGGTCAGCATACCGTTTGGCGCGGTCAGAGTGTAAATGCGGACCCGTTTCCTTTTAAGGTAGTACAGCAGGCTTTTGGAAAGTTTTTGCTTAGATCACATGGTTTGATCCATCATCTGGGGGGATCTCATAATCTGATGCTGGTAATGCTGACGCTTCTCCACATAACCAGTTCGGCAGTGAGGTTGTGAGCTTGGGAGTGTTGCCTTACTTCAGCTCTCTATGTGAGTCTAGCACTATTGCAGCATTTGCTTTATGCAGAGGTTGTTTTTAGGCATCTTTTCAAACTTACATGTGCATCCGTATTCAAGACTTCATGTTTACACTTTAATATACTGCATCTGCGGGAGAATATTGTCAGCTATCTCTAGCGGCTGGCCTGATTCCCCAACTTCTCCATCTCTTTTTATTATTCATGTATTCCTCTCTCTGTGTTCCTCACCCTCTCTCCCCTTTCTTTTTTCCCCCATCCATTCACTCTCGAAAGCATTAGTGTTGACTTGGAATCAGTTGAGTCAGTGAAATTGATCTGGCCTGTTTCTCCTTCAGAATGTCTCTCTGATCTTAAATCTGCTTTCTGCTCTCCACATCTCTAATCAGTTCTCCTCTCCTCTCTTCTCCTCTCCTCTCCACCAGTCAGTCTGCCCTACAGGCCAAATACTTGCTCTTCAGGCCATGTATATTTTAACAGCAAGCCCTACACTGACAAGTCACTGACAGAAAGGGAAATATTAAAGAGACCAGACAAGGTGGAATCTAGTGTCCTAGTGCTAGTGACTACTCTGGTATATAAATCTTAGATTGTATTATTTTTAGATGGAAAGATAGGACTAAAAGTCTGTCCTGGAAACCCTCAGCTTCAACTTTATCCAGGCATAGACTCTCATACAAAAGTCGCATGTCTATATGTCAGCATGTGACTGTATAATTTTATTTGAAATGCATCCAGTATAAATTTATGATACTAGGGGCATGTAGCCTCATATGGTAAGCCAGTACTGAGCTAAGACAGCAAGAACCATAGTCTGTATTTCTTTTTTATCGTTAGTTTGGGGTCGTCTGAAAAGAGGTCAAAATGAGAACTGGACAGTATGGTGCACACAGGTCCATATGTTTTCTGTCTTTAGCCTGAATATCTTGGAAGTTACAGTAGAGAGACTGTACAATATGAAATGAAATTCATTGCAAGAAAAACCAGCAGTAGCGTTCTGCTTAATCCTGCTGCCTGCAGCTATCCAGGATTTCCATGTGTGGTTGCCATGGGCTCTGCCTGGAGACTGCTGTCATTTTATACCTGCGTGTCCCTGATACACAATGCAGGTTTTGAAAACTACTGAAAGCGCTTGGTTCGCAAGTAGCATGCCTCGAGAGTGGACTTGTGCGTGGCTTGACCTCAATTTCTAGATACTGAAAGTGGTGGTCCTTGGTTGCGTCTTCGTCTCTGCTGCTGGATGGCGTTTTGCTCCACCCCATGTACTGGAGTGTCTGTGTTAATTCGGTGTCAATGCATCGCTCACCACTGATGCAGCGTGAGGGTCCATCTGCAGCTTGGCTCAGCTTTCAGGAGGGCATTCGATCGGGCCGCTTTCTACACTCTGTTTCACAAGAAATAAAGAAATATTTCTGTCCCTAACTGCACCAGACCTCATAAGGAGACGAGTGCAGAAACAGCAGAATCAATCCACATGGTCATGGTTGTGTGAGCAGTGGTTGGGTCTAGCATGTGCATTCTAATCTGACTGAGCCTACAGGGAGCGAGACAGGGCACAGAAAAGGGAATGTGTTTTCCATGGATGTAATAGAATGCAGTACTTACCTTAAAACACGCACGCACACACACACACACACACACACACACACACACACACTGTAAGAATCACAGTTTGTGTCACTAGCAATCCTAGTTTAGCAGGAGTGCTGTAGCCTAAATCTTAAATGTAAAAGACGGTAAACTTTGCAGTCTGCAGATCTGCTACAGCTGTGGGCAATAACAGCCATACACACACACACACACACACACACACACACACACACACACACATAGTACATTCAGCTTCTGCCAGTAACCAATAGCCTCTCTCTCTCTCGCTCTCTCTCTCTCTCTCGCTCTCTCTCTCGCTCTCTCTCTCACTCTCGCTCTCGCTCCTGCCCTCTCTTGACTGCTAGTCCTTCATAATTCCAGCGGAG
>JBBIGA010000007.1:7297730-7312740 GCA_037576975.1 Alestes dentex
ATGTGTGTGTGTGTATATATATATATATATATATATATATATATGTGTGTGTATATATATATATGTGTATATATATATATATATATGTATATATATGTCTGTGTATATGTATAATGTACTTATATTTTGTATAAAAGTTAGACAATAGGTCTGTAAAGTGATTTGTTGCAACATGTGCAAACATGCATATAAATACACCGTTGAACACAAAGACAGTTTTTTTTTTTTTTTATTAATTCAGAACAGCTTTAAAGTCAGTATTTTGTCTGACCACTGTTATGACCACCGTTCACAGCCTGAACTCTCTTAGACAAACTATCCTGTGGTTTCTTTAAGTGTCTTCAGGAAAAGTTGTCTTGGATTCTTGAAGGACATTTCAAAGGTCCTCTTTGGATGTTGGCTGTTTTCTGTTTTCTGTCAAGAGAACACTGCCCACACTGCTTCAGTAATGTTGAGTTCCGTTCTCTGGGGAGGCTAGTCCATGACTGAGTGTTGCAACGTGTTTTTTTCATTAGCAGACATTAGCTGTGTGTTTGGGATCATTGTCCTGCTGAAAAATGTCAGTGTTGCCAATCGGACGCTTTCCAGGTGGGATTGCAGGGGGTCTCAAAACTTTTGCACAGTACTGTGTATATATATATGTGTATATATACGCATGTGTATGTGTATGTATGAACGGTTGCATGAGCTCACAGGATAACTTAACACAGAAATTTTTTGTTCTGCCTTTTCTTTTTTTTTTTTTTCCCAATTCATTTATAGGCTGTAAAAGAGTGATTTTTTTTTTTTGTGAAGAAAATTATAGCAAAGTTATTTCAGAAAATAATGAAACTGAAGACACAGAAACCTTGAGACACTCCAGTGATCATTTAGTTTATCTGTTCATAGTAACTTGTAGTGTCAGACTTCACAGCGTTATGTAGTTACAAATAATAATAGAAAACTGAAATAAATTAAAGTAAGTTATGTTAGATGTGTTCATATGATATACAAAGCTGTAGATGATTCAGAAATGACTCAATAATATGAATTTCAAAATAGTTCAAAGTTACTGTAAACAACCTGGTGAATATGTGTTGGATCTGGAACAAATAATTATTGATGAATCTGTTGGTTAATTGTCTTATCTGAATTATTCTATTCAGATAATTTAACTATTCTTCCCTCCCCTTTTTTATTCTCATGTTGCACCTGTTACATGGCCTCCATCATGTTCTATCTGTGCATTTTTTTCTTTTTTATTGTCATAAAAAACTGTCCCAATACTTCCTGTAATGTGTTGCAATGTGTCAGAAACCCTGCATGTGTAAGATAAGCAGCGTAGAGGACGTTTGTTTTTTAGTAAACATTGCATTGACTTAAATCATTGTTGTTGATGTCTACTGAACTTTAACTAACCATTTCAGCCCTTGTTACGTTTCTATTTGATTTTGCTCTGTTTCTGCCTCTTTGTTTCAGAGCAAGCTGGAGTTGAAGCAGTGGGGGGGCAGGACGAAAATAGAAACATTTTTGCGCAGAAAGGGAGAGGGAGGGAAGCGGTAACAGTAATGGAGAGAAAAAGGAGGGACCATTAGAGGAGGGGGTTTGTGTGTTCAGAGGAGAGTGGTACCTGAGCAGATGGTGTGGCTCTGTGTGAGATGGGCAGTGCCAACCCTGATAGGACAGATACGTCACAGAAGGCTTTGCAACATCAAAGGTCTTCAAGGACCACCAGTGACCAAACACAGTACAAGAGCTGGTGAGCAGCAAGGTCCAAAAATTCTACTGTTCAGTCAACCCAAAATATAACCTAGGTCTCCTTACTGCCATAAGACAATCGAATCACCTTCACTTTTATAGATCAGTTTGGCAAAGTTGTTCAAATTCATCTTTAGTGATCTTAGCGCTGCAAGCAACAGCCCTTTTGCAGAACGTCCTGCAAAAACTCCGCATTTACATCCCTTACTTACAGTTACAATTTACATTTTCATTTGAGCCCTTGCTGTCTCTCTAAACACTGTGGGGTTTATCAGCCTCAGGTCAGTGATCTCTCTGAATTGGTTAAGTGTAAGTCCAGTGGTCCAGCATATCAGCCACATGCTGGTAATGTTTTGTTGATGGTTATTGATGTAATTTAAAGCACTTTTTCTGGTGGCTTTAGTGAAGAGGTTGTACATGCAGAATACAAATCTATTGCACACTCAAGATGTCACAATTGTTGGTAATTGAGTAATCTAGTGATTATCCTGACAATGAATCAAGATCGTTGATTTGAAGCGTGTAAAGAACAGGGATATGAACTACCAAAGAACTAAAACTTCAGCAAAGGATAATACTGTCCTGGAATTCTAGGATATAAAAAATAAAAATCACCATGTAGACTGTGGAGAAAAATTCCCTTTCACTCTTACCACCAGCGTACTATGGACACGCACTACACAAAATCTTGTGGAAACATTGCTTGGTCTGAAAATATTGTGAGCCTGCTCATTTCTTTGAGAGACTGAAATGAGCTATTAAGAGATGACCAACGTTTATACAGAGGGGAAAAGCAAAATACAGTTATCTTTGGCTGAAAATAATAGACAAAGCAGATAGCAGGATAATTAAGCAGTTTAGCTGATTCATATTGGTTATTGAAATAATACAATTTTATCTCAAACCCAGAAATAACTAAACAAGTCATCAGTACTGATCAAGATTTATGTTTTGCTTGCTAAATTAGTGGTGTGCCATTAACCTGGCTACTTAAAAAACTGACATTTTAAACTTGCATATTGACCATCTATAGGAAAGCAGAAATATTGTAAGACTCCTTTGTCCCCATCACTGATGCACAGTGCATCTGAACACTCTTTTGAGCACTATGTGTGATTTGAGTGCTAATAACTAGATAATGTTTACATTTTTAATTAAATATTTTTAATTAAGTATCTATTACAGCTGAGTAAACATGCCTAGAGGTTGCTTGCATTGCTGACCTCCTGCGGAACGGTTATTTTACCCACACTTGTTTTATTTCCTTTAGTAGTGACGTTTACTGTAAATGTGGGGAATGACGCATCTTATTTTTGTGTGCATAGACTTAAAGCCCCTTCTGATTAAAATCTAACATCCTTTTTTTCTTTCAAAAATGCAGTAGTGGTGAGGATGTGAGACTTTGTATTTAAGCATGTTTGAGTTTTTCTGCTAGATTTATTTAACACTGTTAAACTGAAAGAAAAATAGACAAATCGTTATGTTTTGCGTGTCAGTTCTCATTTGGGTTGTAACATGATAGGAAAGCAGAAATCCTGTCTGTCTCCATCTCTGATGGAGCATTTCTGAACACTCTTTGCAGCGCTGTAATTTGAGTTCTATTAACTGTCCCTCATAAAGAATGTTTATATTTTTAATTAAATATGTTTTTAATTAAGTAATCTATTATAGCTGAGTCAACATGCCGGCCCTAGAGTTCGCCTGCATTGCTGCCAGAGGAACTGTTATTTTACCCAGGCCAGTTTTATTATTTACTGTAAATGTGGGCAGTGACGCATCTTATGTTTGTGTGAGTAGGTTTAAAGCCTCTTCTGATTGACATCTAACATCTAATTGTTTTTTTTTTCTTTCAAAACTGAATTAACGGTGAGCATGTGAGGCTCTGTATTCAGTCATGTTTGTAGTTTTCTGCTGGATTAAATTTTTCTCTATTGTAGGGAATACTGATTTACAGATTACTCTCAGTAATGTTTTTCAGTTAGTTGTTCACTAATCACTTTGGCTTTAAAGGAAATGTAAGTTACAGTTTCTGATACAGAAAATTCAGCATTCAAGTTTCTATTAATACAAGAATTGCTTTTCGCTGCATGCCCAAAAGTGGTTGTGTCTTGGGATGTAGTGTTGCTGAAGAAATAGTTGGCTCGTATTGCCCAGCAAATTACTCCAGTATGACTTTGTGGAATCCCACACCAATCTCTAACCCAAGAGGCATGAGAGTTATATTCGGCTCTGTGTGTTTATGGTGGAGTGTGAGACATCTGCCTTTTTGGGGTTGCTCAGAAGTTGTAATGATGGCAGTCTCTCAACTTTCGCCTTTTTAATAATTTCTCAAAAGAGCTGATCCGCACAGTACAGCTTTGACACACTACCGAAGAGCCACAATTGCAATTCAAGAGTTCACACAGGGATTCAATTAGGGATGGAGTTTGCAGATTACATGTGTTTTTTTTTTTTTGTTTTTTTTTACAGCCGAATTGCCAAAAACATTTTAAAAAAATCTGTCTGTCTGTCTATATATTAATCTAAATTTATTTATTTATTGAACCGAATGAATTTTATAACATGTTGCTTAATCTCTCTAGGTTAAATAAATGTACTAGCAGTATTTTCTGTAAGCAGAAAATGACTTGCTCCTTAACGGGCCAAGCTAACACTAAAAAAAAAAGTTCATCAGTCAAATTACATGAAATCGAATAGAAGTTCTACTCCAAAAATAAGACACCATTCAGCTCAACGAGTCCTCCATAATTGTGCTACAGCATTTTAGTGCAGGTGTAGCAGCAGCCTTCACATACAGCTCAAGTGCACTTTCAGAATTGCAGTGCTCCTCTGCTGCAGAATGGATAATACCTTTTAATATTTACAGTATGTGGGTGAGACTCACTCAGTTGCACCTGCAAAAAATATTTAGTTCTTTTTTTTTTTCCACATATCTATTATCAAACATACTGAATAAACCGAGAATAAACATAAGCTTTATATAACATAAAATGTGATTTTATGTACAGTATTGTGTTACTTGTGGAAGTCCAGTATTACAGTATTGCATCAGAAACTTGTTTTTCTCAATCAGTTCTTCATTAAAATAAATCATGGGCTGCTGATGGAATTTCACAAATATCATCAATAACTGGAGGCGTCAAGAAGGAATCTGGAACCAAACCCGTGTTCTCCTTACCAACTCACAAAATATCAACTATTTTTTAAAAAACAAAACAAAACTTTTTACTGCTTTCTTGTTTGCTTTTATTCTAATGTTAACTTTGCTAGCAGAAGGAGACTTTATCACACACTGAGAAAAATGGCTTTAAACAATTTGCATGGGTTCCGAAGACTTTTGCACAGTACTTTGTATAAACTATAAGCATGGAAGAGCAGATACAGCCGTGGTGGATGATATTGCTAAATTTTCACCATATTCAGTATGCCATGTTATCTATGTTTTTTTCCGATCTTTGATTAGATGATTAGCCAAAAAAGAGCCAGTAGTGCAGCATTTCTTGTAATTATCACAATGATGTTTAAATATTGTCATATTGCCCAGCTCTACCTTGAACACACAAAAAAACAGCATAATAAAAAGTGAGTCATTATCAATAAAAAATGTGTATGTTGCCCTAAAATGATGTTTTAGTTAGTCCTTTGTGTCTTGAATGAAAGGCCCAGTGTATCTCAAGCAACAGACGATGCTCTTCATTGATTGATTTATAGTGTGTGTGTGTGTGTGTGTGTGTGTGTGTGTGTGTGTGTGTAACTACAACGTGTACAGTCTGTATGTACACTGAAATCCATTACTACCTGTCTGCCCGGAAGGTGATAATAAGAGGGCTGCTGGGCTCGGATGTGTTTTTGTGTATGTGTGTGTGTGTGTTTGAGAGAGAAAGAGAGAAAGAGAGAAAGAGAGAAAGAGAGAAAGAGAGAGTAAGTGAATAAGTGTGTTTACTGAACTCCTTTCTCAGACATGGATAATTGGGGTGATTCAGAAGGGTTTGTGTATGTGTGTAATTGGGGGACGGGGTTGATGTGAGCCGGATGGGGGTTGAGAGAGATCGCTGTTCTCTCTTGGTGACAGAGCCTGTTGCCATGGAGCTGCTGCTTCTATTGGTGAAGGCCATAGCCAATGGCACGGCAGCACACTCTGTTTCATCATTGAGAATTTTTTCCCCTCTCTCTCTCTCTTTTTATCTCTCTCCCTCTCTCTCTCTCTCTCTCTCTCTCTCTCGCTCTCTCTCTCGCTCTCGCTCTCGCTCTCGCTCTCGCTCCTGCCCTCTCTTGACTGCTAGTCCTTCATAATTCCAGCGGAGCTCATGATTCCTTTATGAAGCATTCATTTTTTAATACGGTGCACATCTGAAAATCTGTCCTCTTTTATACATTATTTTACAGCTTTAGTCATGTAGCCGTGGAAGCACCATATCTTCCATTTATCCAATAAGCTCCTGTGTCCTATCACAGGAAATTAAATCGTCACCACCACTGCTGTCCTTTATTAAATTGAGATTCATGAAATCAATCACACCTTCCACAAGTCTCCGGAGAAAGTACAGAAGCAAGCACACAGTAAATATGTTTTACAGTAGAGCTTGGAATATTTGTCTGAGGCCAACAGGGCCCAACTGTGCACATAAGATTTCGGTCACTTTCAGACCTCAGACCTTCAGACCTTTTCAAATGTTTGCTGTGCTTCAGGTTCAGGGCTAAGTCCATGCAATCATGGAAATCTGAAATTTTCCATGCTGCTTTTAAAAAATAAATGATTTGATGCAGTATCTCAACATACCAACATAATATTCATCATCCCAGCCCACACACTCCTCACGTTTAGATAAAACATCTAAAACAGACCATTTTGAAGACACTGTTTTTGTGATGTCTCCAAAGCCACTATATTAGTTATACTTAATTTGTATCCACTTTAACTATTCATTTCATCAGCTCCACTCACCATATAAGTGCACTTCGCAGTTTACAGTTACAGACTGCAGTCCATTTGTGTCTCAGTATCATTTATTACCCCAGTCAATGATCATTTGTTTGTTCATAGATGGTCGGGATCCTCACAAGACGACTGTGGGTGGCAGATCACTCTCATGTCGTTCTGAAATGGGAGCGAAATGCAGTGAAACAGATGGACTATAATCTGTAATTTAAACTATAAATGCCACTGTGATAAGTGGAACTGATGAAATGGACAGTGAGTATAGATACAAGATCTGTGTATATCCACCTGTTGTTCCCAGCAGTTTAGCCCCACCCATTCACTGTGAAGTTATGAGGAATGTTTCCGTCCAGACTGCTTTTTAATGATTCACAAAACTGTGCCAGCCATAACTGCCGTGTAAAAATGACTGATGACTGGCTTTGGTGAATAAACCTGCAAAAACATTACAAGTAGACCTAAGTGGGGGGAAAACGTATGAGAAAAAGTGAAAAATATGATCCCATAAACAGATGTTAGCCTCCTCCTTTCTACTTTTCATCCAGTCGTTGTTACAAAGCTCCTGTATTTACAGTATTTGTCCTGTTTACAATGGATTTGATCATTACACTGGGGATGCTAACCGCATCTCCCACTTATGGTTTTTCTCCTTCTTTCTTCAGGTTGATCTTGGTTTCTTACGCTACGTCTCAGCCATCGGAACACAGGGTGCTATCTCTCAGGAGACCCACAGGGAGTACTTTGTGAAGTCATACAAAGTGGATGTGAGCTCCAACGGTGAAGACTGGATCACTCTGAAGGATGGCTCCAAACAGAAGGTACAAGTCCCTTTCTGGAGACATGCTCTCACCCTGTTTGTTTTAAATAGTCACACTATTACATTATTTGTTGTCATAGGAATATACTGCATCCATCAGGAAATGATATACGAGCAGATATGATTCTGGAGAGAACTATTTGGCACTCTGCTTCATTTTCTATATTTAGCCACTATAGCTCACTGAGGTCTCAAGGCTACTTTCCAGGCAGCCCTGCATAACATCACAACAATAGACACGTGAAACTGTGTCAAAATGTGCAGAGGCTTCTCAATGCCAGCTGCCAGCGTAGCCTAGCATGAGCGTTATTCTTAAAAAACACTGCAGTGCAGAACATCATGCCCACTTGAGTTTCTCAGCCTCCATTATTCTCCAAGCCGTGAATTTCCAGAGACACCGAATGCATTTACGAGCTCAGTAAAAACATATGAAAAACAACTCCAAAGCAACCACAGCAGCCAGTCTCAGGGAATTCTCTTTTTTTTTGTGAGGGATGATGTCAACATTTGTGGTAGGGATTTCTTCATCAAATGATTTAATAAACAACGAAGGAGTGGAAAAATGGGGTGTATACATGCAGATATGCGTGTTTGTGTGTGTATGTGTGTTATATTAAGAGGCCTTGATTGACCAGCCAAGGGAAAGTGTGTATCCTTCCTTTTGTCTCACTGTGAATGACAGCATTTGAAATAGGCCTATTAAGCTGATTGGGAGGTCTGTGTGAGTGTGTGTGTGTGTGTGTGTGTGTGTGTTTGTTTTTGTACATTTTCAGGACAACATTTATATACTACTGACTGTGGTTAAGCCTAGATGTATACTGATTATACAAATATCCATATATAAAAATGTGTGAGTGTGTGTCACTGTATGACTTCACATCCTGACACTATTTAAAAACCAACTGTGTGGCATGTGTGCCTGTGTGTGCTTATGTTTGTGTGTGTGTGTGTGTGTGTGTGTGTGCGTGTGTGTATATGTGAGAAATTGCTTCTGTGTGTAAACCCCAAGGCCCAATTTCTTTCACGACCGCCCACCAAAATACACAATTCCGCTTTTAAAGCTTGTGCTCTAAGGTTAGGTCCTGACGCCTCTCCTTCTGTCCCTCTCTCTCTTCCTCTGTCTCTCTTTTTCTCACTCTCTCTTTCGTGCTCCCTCTATGGGTGCTCTAAAGTGCTTTTGTGAGGAGGGGCCCATTTGCAGACCGCTGAGGTTGCAGCTTGTGCCTGTGTGGTTGCTGCTCTGAAAAAGCCTTTTAATAGTTAGTGCAGTCGAATGGAGCATCGGCATGACATTTAAAGAGAGTGGATGGCTCCTTGTGTTCCTCTCTGTCTCACACACACATCTGACAAGCCGTGCCCAGGGACCCGGATAGCAACAAGGAGCGCCGAATGGGCTAATGGTGGTATGCCCTCACTGCCTCTCTCTGCTGACTGTGCAGGAGCTATTCTCCGGATACTGGATCTGGAAGTGACACACACAGCCGCTGTTGCAGTCTCTTTAAATACTATATAGAAGTATGCATAAGGATCATAGATATCATAATGTCAGTTGCTGTTACAGCATAAAGGATAACACAGCCTACTCCTCATTCCTGCCTGGGCCAGCACAGCTCACTATACTAATACGAGTCCTTGAGCAAGACTCCCAATTCGTCTGTGACATGATTCAAATGATTCTAAATGAGTGTCTGCTAAATTTCATATCAAAACTTGAAAGCTGTCCTTTTCAGTGGCTGAGCATTTTATAAAGAATTGACCTCTAGAAATGATACAAATAAAATTAAAGAACATTAAAATTTAACATTAAAGCTGAATTCTTAAATGTACATAGAAATTAAGAAGAGATGGAGAGTGAGAGAGAGCGAGAGAGAGAGAGAAAGAGACTAACAAGTCTCCCTAGCCTGGGTTGTATTTAACGGCCTGTTGGTTGTGAAGTGTGTTATGAAGTCACTTCATTTGTCTTTTCCCTCTAAACCCCTTTGCTTTCCTCTGGCCCGTTGCTGGGTGTCCCTCTCTAACTGAACACACTTTAGCTGTCAGTGCAAACTAGGGCTGGGAGACACAACAATTTCCGACAAAGCCACTAAATGAGCTGCTCTTGCTACAGCGACCCCACGGACAGTGCCGTAATTGGAGAGGGTTTGGAACCTCGCTGCGGCTTTTGATCCGCTGACACACAGCACAAAGCAGCCTCTGTCGCCTCTGCAGCTGCCTCTGTAGATAGCTCCATAAACATAACCAGCATTACATTATCATTTCTGAGAGAGCTGTCTGGAATACGGCGCAGCCGTGTCTGGGGCAGAGAGCTAGGCGAGCGCCAGGCTTCCAAGGCCTGTCCTTTGGAGAATCCTTGACGGAAATCTCTTGAATAATTAATAAGCATTTTGTTGTTTGTCTGTCAGGTTTTCGAAGGCAACACCAATCCCCGAGACGTGGTCCAGACCTTGCTGCCCAAACCCACTCTGACGCGCTTCATCAGGATCCGACCCTTCACCTGGGAGACGGGCATTGCTCTACGCCTCGAGATTTATGGCTGCAAGATTTCTGGTGTGTTTATGCTTCACTGAGTTTACGCTATTGATTTGAATTACATTTTTCAAACTTGGGGCAAGAAGCCCCCCCAAGGTAAGAAGCCCCCACTTGTTTTGACAAGGCCAAAGACAATCAAAGACAATTGAGAATGACAAATAATTCTTCAAAAGTACATTTGAGAGGTTTTTTTTATGTTTAAGTGTAAATGTGAGCAAAAATGTAAAATTATACTCTTGGGGCAAGAGACATGCTCCCTCATTAAGATTTTATTAAAATGAAGAGAACTTTAAAAATCTTTTTTGTTTATTATCTTATTTTGTTTATTTCTCCTAGTTGTGTGTAGGAATATGCATCATCATGTAAATGATGAACAGATGATATGCCGTAAATGGACAGAATTCCTAAGGGGGGCCTTATAGTAGTCTTTAATAGTTGGTAGTGCTGAATAAAAGCAACATGCAATTAGGTTACACCCAATGGAGACTTTGTCTCGTTAATAACTATTATAATAATTAATTATTCAATAATTCTACTAATTAATTTACAATAGTTAGCAAGGCAGGCTTATTAGCAATGCAGGCTCATGAAACCTCAGCGTTTGAAAGTATGTCTGGCAAGAACTCATGGCAGACCACTATAAACCATCAAAATGTGAGGTTAGATAAAACGAACAGATTGAAGGTTGTTAAAGAAACAATATCAATATTAAAAAGCTCTTTGCCTACTTTTCGAGAGCAAGTTTAAAAATATAGTGCAGACCACTGAGTTAGCCTTAGCTTGCAAGGCTCCCTCATTGCTGTGTTTTGTCACATATACTGTTTATATGCAGTGACTGAAATCAGGATCTTGGTGAAAATGCCCCTCTACAAGGCCATAAATCTCTCATTCACTTAGTTTACGTTTTACTCACGCTCCTGGCATGTGTTTATTCGCCACACTGAAAGGTGTGTTATTTTTCTCCGCGCCTGAGGTGGGGGAGGCTGGGCCGGGGGGCCAGCTGTTGCATTATAGACGAGCGCTCATGTGAGAAAGAGGATTACGCATTTATGTTACTCTGTGTTTTGGATGTTCTTCATTTAAAATGGATGCCGTCCTCAGCAGGCACGGATGCTTTTCCTCTTACGGAGTGTAACCTTCGCACTTTTACTCTCCCCTCTGAACCCAGTGACCCTCCCTAGAGTTTCGGCCTCCCCACCTCAAACACACATACACACACACACACACACACACACACACACACACACACACATACACACACACACAAACACATGTTACTCTCTTATTATAAATGCACAGCTCTTCACCCACCAGTCGCACAGTCCCAGCTGGCCCTGGCCTCATTTGCATGCTCATCTGCATGTTTTGGCATGACTCCACCTTTTACAGGGCTTTGATTATGGAGGCTTTCATATCATCACCACCCCTCCTGCTGAGAGCGTTTCCTGTCGTTCATGCAGGCAGAACGATTGCGTGCGCACCGTCAATCTACAATATGCACTACATCCAGAAGTGCCTCTATTTTTATACTCTGTGTGCAAGCAGGCATATTTGGTCCTGGTTGCTTGTGTGTGTGTGTGTGTGTGTGTGTGCAGTGCTGGAGCACAGCTGTGGCAGTCATGTTTAGGGCAGGCGGACGCACCGCATTCTAAACACATCACAAGAGCCGGGGTCTCCTCTTGACATCATCAGCGTGCTGTGGGTTCCCTCTGATGATTCGTCCGTGCAGGGCGGCTGGCGAGAGGAGCGTTTTGATGGCGCTTCTAGCTTGCTTAGTATGGTTTGCTAAGTATTGATTCAGAAGCCTCAAAAGAACATTTTGGAAAGCCAGTCTGGAGTTAGAGCGCACGAGGGTGTGCAGTGGTTTCCACAGACGTTCACTACACAGGGCATACTAAGTTTAATAACAGAGATCAGAGTCGTAAAATTAATGGAGGATAGCTATGTACACTATGTACTCTATGCACTCGACGTACTCCTGTTTATGCCATCGTATCCCGTAGTCTGTCCAAAGCGAGGAGCTGCTCCAGTCTCTGTCTAGGCTTAGTTCTTCCTCTGAAAGCCACCCATGTGAGCTGCCACAATATGTAAGCCACCCGTGTCAGCAGTGAGCACCTGTCACAGTAAAACACAGGAGTTACGGTTTTACAGCAGCAGGCAGAGGCTGTGGCACGCCGAGGAGCGTGTTCAGCAGTGCTCTGAGGCTGCATTCGCAAAGGTGGTAACTTTACTTAAATCATGCTACATAAAAATGTTATGACAGATGTCATATGTTGCCATGAGCTGCCATGACAGATTATGTCCATGAATATAACGTTCACATTACTGCCTTGGCAGGTGTTACAATGGTTGATGCCAATGCAATTTTATGTCAAATGCTTATTTAAGGTTATGCCATCATACATTTTAGCATTTGATATGTGATGTGTTTATGGTATGGAAATATCATTACCATGTAGGGAGGATCAAGTAAAGTGATAATGGAAATCTGCTCAAATGTGGTTCAGACCTAATAAATGATGTAATTTAGTGTTAAACTTCTTTAAGCTTTATTCTTGAACAAACATGTTTAGAACTATATTCTTAATCTAACAGTAGCTACCACACATTTAGACTCAGTAGTTATTCTTGGTTTACTGAAAATAAATGTTCAAGTCTATTCAAAATGTGTATTTTACTGTTTATAAAAAGCTGTGATCAATAGATTACATGACACATAACATTTTTCTTAGCAGAATATTCCTCATTTATTTATTAAGATGTATTCCTATTGACAATTTATTCATAAGTAGAGAATATTAAGGAAAATGTGGGGGTTTTGAGATATATGTTTAAGAACCCTTTCCTCTGGAATCTTTTTGTTGTGAGTCCAGCTCCGTGTCTGATAGGAATACCACTTCCACGCAGCCCTTAATAAACTTCCTCTGGCTGTTTGTAAATAAGGCCATCTGTGCGTGCGGCCATCCAGCCTCCGCCCGCTCCACACACCCACCAAGATCGCTGCAATCGGACCGGCAACTCACGCAACACACACACACACACACACGCACACACACACTCATGTTTGCCCACAACCATCCGGGTGTGTCCCATGGTCGCTGCCACCTCAGAAGCTTCCTCAAAAACTTCCCTGAATCACATCTGAGTTCCATAAAACGTGCTGATCATTTCAAAGCGTGGCCTGATCCGTTTGGAACTGTGAGTTCCAGCTGCTTCTAAGACCTGATTTTAAAAATCCTTTGAGAGGGTTTTATCAGTAATAATATACTCAGAGTCCAGCATTGGCAGATGAAGAAAGGGACCAGTCAGTCTTCTTCATACACACGGGCTTGATCTTCTTGTGGTAAACGTTTGTTGTCTGAAAACATGAAGCTTAGATTGGGGCCCCCGGGAGTCACGGCCTGATGCACTTTCCATTCCAAACCTGAACAGGAACTTCTCTCCACGGCCACAAAGGCAAAGGCTGTGAATGAAGACTCTGTTCTGGTGGTATTTCACACCGCATTAGGTCCATCTGCGACGCGTTCTAAAAGCGAATCTCTGATGCTTTCCTGCTCCACAGGATTCGATTGCAGATTACGATATCGCTGGCAGGTCATGAATTCCAAAATCATTTGCAGGAGTCGGATACATGGCCGCCAGTGCACAGGCAGCCAGTCGAGTCGAGCTGCACGACTGGAGATTTTCCATAATCTCGAGACCCTTTTTCTTAAAAAGTAGCAAGGCGTGAAGGCAAACGACTCATTACGGAGGCTGAAACAAAGGGAGCCGGTTCAGAAACATGGAGATAGATTATAGACCACGTGAAGGAACAGTGGGAGAGAAAAAGAGAGCAGGCCAAATGAGAGTGGGGGAATATCAAAGACAAAAGAAAAGGAGGTTGGAGGAGGAGGGAGAGAGGGGCTCGGAGGATGAAAGGTAAGAAGCTGCTCAGATATGAAAGGTAGAGGCACCCGAGGAGAGGAGAGTTTTAATTAGATGCCTGGAGACAAACACCGCAGGCGAGTGAGTTAATATGCAAGGGGTCAGGAGAGAGGTAGAGAGAGAGAGAGAGAGAACGGAGGAGAGAGACTGCAAGAGGGAAAGGGGGAAGAGGGGCATGGCAGCTTATCTCTATGTGCTGTTTCTTCACTGTCTCTGCGGCACTGTCTCTTTGCACTCATTCTCATTGTTCTCTCTCTCTCTCTCTCTATCTATCTCTCTCTCTCTCTCTCTCTCTCGTCCTCTCTCCCTCTCTCATTGCCCTTCTGTGCTCCATGTAGTGTTCCTGCCAAGAATACAACTCTCAGCTACGGGCAGCCAATATCAAATTCTCTCTCTCTCTCTCTCCATGCTCCGTTTCTTTCTCTCTCTGTATATGTGTGTGTGTGTATATATAATGTATATTGCCCTTTTTGCTGTCCTCAGCCATTGCCTTGACCACTTTTTAAAAAACTTTTTTCACTGTTTCTGTCTAGCTCTCTTCTGTTTTTCCTGTAATCTCTAATGTTAACCGATTTAGTTTTCTGTAAACTGAACACATGCTAAATGTCATTTCAGAGTGTTTACCTGCACTTTATATCCCCTTTCTGTTTCAATTCGCTGCAGTCTCACTGTATGTTTCACTCTGTTAACATTTCTCTAAATCTCACAAAGAAAATGTTAAAGGTTGAGACTGTATAAACTGTGGCAAATGCTAATATTAGCGTGACTGAGATTGTATAGGCCATATCTGATGCTAGCATTAGTATGGTTGACACTGAATAGTCTGTGGTCGTCTCACGGGGCCTGACCTGATCTCGTAATGAGATCGCCTGGGGACAACCATAAGAAATTTCGTGGGTGGGAACAAACTGAGGGTGAAATTTTTAAACCAATCCAGAGCTCACATAAGGGCGTGATGGCCTGTTCACCCAACAGACGACATGCATGTTGAAGTTGAAGTTGAAGTTGAAGTTGAAGTTTATTGTCATATGTGCAAAGTACAGTGTACAGAGCACAATGAAATG
>JBBIGA010000007.1:7316649-7335381 GCA_037576975.1 Alestes dentex
TATATAGTGTACATTATATGTATGTAAGATATTATTATCTATATAAAAAGTTCTCTTATGGCTGTGGTGTACTCGTAGATTACTGTATCTCTCACACACATGCCATCAGTAGCTGTGAGAAAAACAGGAGCTTGCTAAGCTGTAGCAGGAGGTTTTAATCCACATGGCTTAAGTGAACATGGCCAATACTCCTAACTTTCTGACCTTTCAGCCCTTTCAGTAACTTGGCCTCAGAAGCCCAGCCCCCCCTTCCACTAAAGGCCACTTTCTTTCCTTTTTATCTCCCTCCCTCCATCTCTCCATCCCTCTCTGAGCTCCTCTTCTCTCTCTCTCTAACCTGGGAAAAGCCGGGCAGGCTTATGGGCTGCTCATTACAAGCTGTGAGTAAACAGAGTGAATCGGGCAGTGAGCCCGCAGGCAGTGGGGCACATGCAGGACTAATGAGAGGCTCTCTGCCTCGCAGAGCAGCGCCAGGCCCAGGGTGGAGCACCCTCGCCTGCCAGGGCCTTCAGGAGTGCAGCCAAACCAGCACCCACACGCATGCACCGGCCCAAATGACACACACGACCCAGCCTGAGAGACAGCTTATTTAGGGGGCTTTGGGTTCAATTGGTTGGTGGCAGTTGGTGTGTGGACTGTATTAGATGGGTCTGATTTTTTGAATAACCACAAAAGTCTAAAACATTGACTAATAAATGACGTTATTTAGGAATCAAATTAGCCACTCGTTAACACCTAATGTAGCAGTTTACTCAAGCGTGCTTATTCTGAACCTAAACCCAGAGGACATGTTAATATTTATGAATAAAAAAGTAGGCCGGGAGGAGTGGGTATTTTGAAATGTGCTTAAAATGTCTAAATAAAAAAAAGTCCTCTGTTGCAAAAACAGCGTCATCTGGGTCAGAACAAAACCTTCTAACTTTTTTGTTTGTTTTTTTTTTTTTTTAATCCAGTTTGAAAAGGTCAGCTGGCCTTTATGTTGTAGGAAAGGAACAGTGTAAGTGAACAGAACAGTATAAATGATCCATAACTGCTGTGAAAAAAAGTGATATATTAGGTTAAAGTAGTACATCATAAAGTTGTATGAGTGTGTTTATGTGTTTGCATTTTGAGGGTGGGTGTCAATATTTGTCCCGCAATATAAGCATAACAACTTTAACTTAAATGCCTTTGCTAATGCACGTATTCTCTTTTTTTTTTTTCCTCTGTAGCGCCCACAATGCCGCCCACCACGCCCGCACCCCCCACCACCCCACTGGACGAGTGTGATGATGACCAGGCCAACTGTCACAGTGGAACAGGTGATGACTACGACCAGACAGGTGCTAACATCAGCCTGCAGTGACTGCGCCCTTTCTCACCACACCCCGCACACTGCGCAACTTCCGCACACTCACTAATCATGCTAGCTTTTCTTTACTCACCTCCCGCATCTGGCTTTTGTCTCTTTTGTCTTTGCCTCTGTTTTCACTCTGACCTCTAATGCTAATACATTTCGTTTGCTACTAACTGAATGAACACACGCTTCTGCCAAATATCATTTTAGTCTTACATGTAGCCTTTCTCTATTCTTCTGTACACTGCAGTCATGCTGCATTGTGTTGACATTTTTCCATAGCCTGCACTGAAAATGTTAAAGGTTAATATAGTATAGACTACGGTAGAGGCTAATTTTATGGCTTTCTTCCACAAAAGTCTTTCAAAACTAGTGCCATATGCACTATATGTCCAAAAGTCTTCTAATGAATGACTTTAGGTGCACCCGTTGCTGACACAGGTGTTCAGCTGATTGCACACAACTCTAATCTCCACAGAAACGCACTGCCAAAAAAACAGGAAACTCTGGAGCAGTCACGGATAGACTAAAACGAATATTAAAATTGCGATCCCCAATGCCTCGTGGAACAGTGGAAATGTGTTAACTGGAGTGATGGAGCAGCATTCAATCCGCCTCAATGATCCACCTCAACCTTTTGGATGAGCTGGAGTGGCATTTGAGATCCAGAACTAATCATCCAACATCGGTACCTGACCTCACTAACATTCTTGTGGTTGATTACTATGAAATCCTCTCCGCAATTTTCCAACCTCATCAACAGCAATGTTCCAACAGCAACGTTCCAACAACAGTGTAAAGCTTTCTCCGAAAGATTTTACCTTAATCCAGAGGCTGTTACAGCTGCAAAGGGGAGACAAACTTCCTATAAAAGCCTTGATTCCAGATGAAACGTTGAAAAAGCAGGTGTCTGCAAACTTTTGGACATAGAGTGTATTTAATATATATGATGTGCAAGCCAACAGCTGAGGGTTTAGACAGTTTTTGCTATGTACCTGACCTCATGTTTTCCTTGGCGCAGGTGGAACTACCATGCCTGAGACCACTACAGAGATGGGCACCTTACCAGGTAAGGCCAGACTACATGCAACATTGCTTTACTATTTGTCCTTCTGTCCCTTAGTTTTGTGAGTAACTGGTGGTCTGGTGGTTAGGGAGTTGCCCCTCCAATCAGAAAATCAAGGGTTCAAATCCCAGGACTCTTTGTGGCACCACTGAGATTCCCTTGAGCAAGGTACCATCCCCACACACTGCTCCCCGGGCGCCCCTCCCCCCCTGTTGGTGGCAGCCCCCTGCTTCAGTTGGTGAATGGGTTAAATACAGAGAAAGAATTTCACACTGTTCACACTGTGTGCTGTCTTTACGCGTGACTGTAAGGCGCTTACTTTATTTATCCAAAACCAGAAACATAAACAGTCTTCTGGTTTTTGGTGTAGATCTTACCTTAATCCAGAGGTAGTATAAGGAAGTAACCTTTGGACGGAACAGCTTGTGTGAAACTCTGAGTTGGGTAGCTGTTAATGAGGGTCGTTGTAATTTTGCTTGTTCAGCGTAATCGTTGATTAGCCAGGCGAGACTGCATGCTAATGGCCAAAGCCTGACTGGGAGAGCAACGCCCCTTATCTGACTCTCACTAATTAGGTCGTGTGTGTGTTTGTGTGTATGTGTGTGCGTACGTGTATATATGCGTGTATTTGTGTCCATATGTGTGTGTGTGTGTGTGTGTGTGCCTACGTGTGTATATGTGTGTGGTCTTGACATGCTAATACAAAAGAGATCTGTGTGTTCCATTTTGACTGTGGTTTATTTGCAATGTGAAACATTTAAAACCGTTCAGCCTGTGGTGAAGCTCCTGCATGCCCAGCGCCTTCCACTGCTATAACCCAAATCCTCTCGAAAATGGAAAAAGAGAAATAACTTTTAATTGGAAACTGGTATTTTTGGAGGAACGGTGGCAGAAAGCCTGAGCCATGTTTTTTAATGGGAAATTCTTTCCTCTTCACTGGGCAAATACCCTGCAAAAGCCATTCTGCATCCTTACGTTATTGCATTTTGTGTCATGTGGAGGGACGCAGAGACACTGTGCAGACGACGGCAGAGCCGAGACTTTTTATTTCCTTCAAATTTCACAATCACTTCTTCTTCCATTTCTCTTGATCACTGTCACACAGAAGATGGACCACCCTGCATTAAAACAGTCTCAATTTCACACCCTCTGCCTGTTTCTTCAACATTATGCACATCTAAATATCACTCACATTACCTTCAGCCTGTGATCGCTTTTTCTCAAGATGTTGAGGAATCAGTTTATTTGCATTTTTTTTCTCATTTGTAACATAGCAAACCACTGCCCTCTAGTGGACACATTTAATAAAGCTACCATGTTCTGCAGCTAGGAAAGCAGAGTAATAGCAATCCCCTAAAGCACGTAAAATAAAGGAATCACACATGATTGCACTGTATCCAGTAGATGCTTGATAGGAATGGATATAATAGCATCTTAGAGTATTTCTAAGCATATATGCCTGTGTGTCTTCGTAGCTTTCCTTTGGTTTGCCTGTGACTTTGGCTGGGCGAAAGATCCTTCATTCTGTGGCTGGACGTCGGAGGACACGGGCTACAGGTGGCAGATCCAGTCCAGCGGCACTCCAACACTCAACACCGGCCCCAACATGGACCACACAGGTAAGAGGGAGAAGAAGTGCAGGGTAGTAGTATATAGCAATTGTCCTACATGATAAACATAATGGAAATGCTTTCTCAAGTATGAAATGAATCAGTGCCATGGACCCAGTCAATGTGACAGTTAATAAAATTAAACTTGTCACATGCTTTACTGTTTAAAAGTGTTGAATCATTGCAGCTTGTGTGACAGATGACCATGAAAATTGAATCATTTTATGCACGTAGCAGTCCGCTGCATCATACAGGATTTGCGTTTTAGTTGCTTCCAGAATGGTGAGATGTAGAGTTGGGATGTCCCTCCATCTCCTCCCATCAATAAGAGCAATGCTCACCAGCTTGAGAGTCTGTTGTTAGTGTAAATGAATTGGCAGTCAAGTAGTCTCCTCTAAGCATGCTGAGATGTCCCACAGTGTTGAGTTACTGGCAGCTTGAAAAGGTGTGGTAGCACGGCATGTACTAGCCTTCACCTTCCCAGTCTTGGTGATATTGTGTGATTGGTGGAACTGGGCCTGACTAAATTATATTTAAAAAAATTACTATACTGTATAAGAAATTGCTATGAGAGAAATTCGGTGTAATATTTGTCATTAACTATCTTCTCTGTGTTCAAATTGGAAAAATGATCTAAAATGGCCTTTTGTACTTTGGTTATACTATCTCAAACCATCAGTCTCAGTCTCAAACTCAAAGTTGTATTAAATGAAGAGAACTGATATTGCACATTTTTAAACTCCATCATCTAATCAAAGAAAGTCTACTCAAATGTATTCATATAGCCTATTATCACACACAAGGGTCATTCGGTGTGCTTTACAGGAATTTAATAAAAAACTATGAATGCATCAGCAAGCCTAAAATAGTAGGACGTTAAAGAATAAAAGAATGCATAGAAAATCAATAGAAGAAGATTAAAAGTCAGATGGAAGTGCAGATGTTTAAAAGAAGGTAGAGGAGAATAAGGGTTGCCTTTCTCTCCGATTCCTTCAGCCTGTGTAAAAGCCAAACTGTTTCTCTACAGGCGGCTCTGGGAATTTTATCTACACCCTAGCGACCGGAGCACAGGAGACGGAGGTGGCACGGCTCGTCAGTCCAGCTGTGTCCGGCCAGGACTCGGACCTGTGCATGTCCTTCTGGTACCACATGTTCGGCTCACATATCGGCACATTACACATCAAACAGAGGAGAGAGAGCGGCCAGGCCACGGCCGACGTGCTGCTCTGGACGGTCAGCGGCCACCAGGGCAACCGCTGGAGGGAGGGACGAGTACTTATACCACACACAAGCAAACCCTACCAGGTGAGTTTGGAAGAGTGCTAGAAATATTACAGATATACACTACCAGTCACACTCAGGTTTCCTACGTTTGCATGTTACTCACGTAACGTTTAATAAAAATACACTCAGCATTCCTTGCTAACCAAAAAATGTACAGGATATTCACCATTTGAGAACCCTTATTAGTCAGAAAATGTCATATTTTTTATTAATCACTACTAACCAATAAAAAGCCACCTAATATTATTATAATTATAAACATAATTACCAGACAAACTATACAGTCACAGCAAATGTGATGAAACAGTTAATGAGCGCATTTAAAGTTAAAGGATAGTCTAGAAACAACCAGTTAATAGGATGTCAGACATGCTCTGTTACTCATTCTTTCCATGTGATAAAGGAAACTTGTTTTATTTGACATTTAGGGTTGTGCACTCAACAACTTTCCATTGCTTTACCGCAATAAAAATCTGCAGTTTCTGAAAAATTGATAAGTGGTGTGCAAAAATCTTTAAGTGATAGTGTACATTTTAATGGATAAGTAGTAAACAAAAAACACTTGTGCAAACACTTTTGACCCTTAGTATAATTCATGTAGTACATTAGCCCCACTACAGTTGACAGCTGACAAAGCTGAACGCTTTGATGTTTGTGTGTCAGGTGGTGATAGAGGGTGTGGTGGAGAGGAAAAGCTGGGGCGACATCGCTGTGGATGACATTAAAATCCTAGACAGTCTCAACATGGAAGACTGTAAAGGTGAGTAGGCCTGCAATCTACTACAGAGTTCAGAAAAACCAAGTCACTACACTAATATGGCCAAAGGTACCCAGGCGGCCATACTTTAAGGTGCACCCATTGCTCAGGTGCTCAGTTGTACACCTCCAGCTTGAATAATCTCCATAGAAAAGCATTGTTAATAGAATGGGAAACTCTGGAACAGTCATGCTTAATTTATAATCACCATACTCATTGTCAAACGTTGGTTACAGAGGCATGAACCCCCCCAGCATTGTGCAGTTTAGCAGTGGGACTGTGCTCCTTGGAGTGATAGAGCTCCTTGGGAGGAGAGAGGGTGGGGTTTGTGATCCAGAACTAATAGACAGTCTACTAAGTCATGTCAGCTTCATTAGCGTTGTGGCTTTTGGTTTAAAATGACAAAGTAGCAAATTATTAACATGTAGCACCAATTTCACTGAGTCACTGAATTAATCTGTGTTTTATAGACCCAGATGTCCCTACAGAGCCCATGCTGCCTGAAGATAATTTCAACGAGATCAGTAAGTGCCCTTTCCAAATATACACCACATATAGGCGTAGTGGTGGAACTGAAAGAGCATAACTGTTGTTCATTAAGATGCAAGTTTTCCAAGTTTTGACCTCCAGATGAAATCCACAATAAGTCTATGAACGCTTTATTTGAACCACAAAACAAATCAATCGGAAGTCCGTCTCACTGACCACACCATTGTGTGTGTAGGATAGTGTATTTAGCACAAAGCAATTTCAGAGTAGTTCTGAAAAGTTTTAATTTGACTTTATACTATTTCTCCTATTGTTCTTGTCTTCGTGTCACTGTGTGGATGTGCAGTTGTAGCATAAGTAACTTCCTCGGAGATCAATAAAGTTTTCCGATTCTGATTCTGATAACTACATGAACACCAAACCTGTTAAAGCTCTTCAGTCTCTTGGAGCAAAATTGTTCCCCGGTGACTGATGTTCTGCTTCTCTGCACTCTTTAGTTGTGGACATCACCGATTTCCCAGAGATTGTGGAGAACCATGAAATCAGTGGAGCAGGGAACATGCTGAAGACTCTGGATCCCATCCTGATCACCATCATCGCTATGAGCGCTCTGGGGGTCTTCCTGGGGGCCATCTGTGGCGTGGTGCTCTACTGTGCCTGCTCGCACGGCGGCATGGCCGACAGAAACTTATCTGCTCTGGAGAATTACAACTTTGAGCTGGTGGATGGTGTGAAGCTAAAGAAGGACAAGCTTAACTCACAGAACTCATACTCAGAGGCATGAGGCACCAACCGGTGAGAGAAACCTCTCCTCAGAGAAGGGGGGCGGGCTAAAACGGACTGAAGCCGCCCTCCCATTGGAGGAGGACAAGGCTCTGAGGTTCTGAGAATCATTTGGGAGGAGAATTGGGACTGAGCCATGCTTTTCTCAGGAGCTGCAGTGACAGAACCTACCAGTAGGGGACACTGTGTACAAAACATTCAACATGAGGATTAAGAATACGAAACAAAAAGAAATATGTACAGATGATTTAGATGATTATTTTAATTTTTTATTTTATTATTTTGTATTATTTTTAGTTCCTCATTTCTACAATCGGATGCTGGTGTTGAGACCAATATATGAAAATGTTATACGTATTTATCTTTTTTTTTTTTTTTCTTTTTTTTGTGAGGAAAAAAATCAAATCTTTTTTTTTTTTAATCATTTTTTTTGCGTTTAATAGAGATGTGTGAAAAAAAAAAAACCCAAATGAGCCATGGCTGATAATGATGGGGGTATTTGGCCCATAGTGGTGCAAGTATCTGAGAGTGTGGAGCTTTTATCCAGCCCTATTGGATTTCAGCTATGGTTCAGTCAGTGCCTTTGGTACATCTTTTTTGGCATCCTCTGTTGAGTTTTGAAGTTTTTACATCCCTTTAGTTTTGGGACAAAAACAAGCAAGCAAACAAACATGCAAATGAAAGAAAGAAGGAAAAAAAAAAATATGTTGGTCGCATCTGCAAACCATGACCCAGTTATTTCATTATGCTTTAATGTTGAGAGCTCGCATATTGTACATAAGTTTTAATATATTTTATTGCCCTTTTCAAAGAAAACAAGTAAAAGGACAAAAAAGAAGCTGCAGTATCCCTTTTTCTTTGGTTGTGTGTTGTAAATATGATCGTCTGACTGTTTTGTGAAAGTGAAAATGTGCGCTATTTTTCATCCTATTTAGTTATTTTGCCACCCGCCCCTTGATATGCAGCTCATATGTAAAAGCTGATGGCTTGACAAATCCAGTGCGCACATACACACACACACACACACACACACACCCACACACACACATGCACACTGACACTCAGACTAGCCTCTGAACCCCCTGCTACATTGTCCATGGAACATTGATGTGTCTCCATAAATGTTTATACTTTGTCCTCTGGATAGTGGAGGCATTTGTAGACATTTAACAAGGTCTGTTATAAGACCCCTTGAGATCTCGAGGGGGAAAGCAAGCCTAACTCTATCTCCGTTTCTGCCTCTCTTTATGTCGCTCTGAAGTTTTGGATGTCGGTCAGCATACCAAAAAAGAACCACGACTCATCATCGCCCGCTGTTCTGTCTGGAATAAGTTGCCACCTGCTCTGCCCCCCACCCCCATCCTCTGCCCCCTCGCTTCTCTTCAGCGGCTCCTCTTCAAAGTGCTTCTTACACCGTCCTCTCACCTCCAGCGCACTTTGTCGTCACCTTCGGACTGCGTGTCTTTAATGAGACTCACGAATGTGGGGGTGCCTAAAGAATGGTGCTATTTTCTTCGTTGTAGCATATCTCCCATCGCTGGCCTCATGTCCAGAACTGCTCTCATGCTGCCGTGTCTTCGCTGACATCACACTTGGTACGGAGAGAGCGACAGGCCTGTCGGAGGAGGCTGCAGCCGATTGGTTGTGTGGCTGGCCTTGTGTTCGATGTCATAGCCAAATCAATGAATTGTGTCTGTACCAAAGGACCATCGCCCTTCCAGGGGGCCAGTAACATCACACTGTCCGCTACACACCCACCACATACAGGAACAGCATTGAAACCATCATATCCTTCTGCTAACGCACTGGACTTTGAGAAAATAACACGCGAAAGACTGACTACTGATACAAAACATGAACCGCTTTTCTTCTGCCGGGTTGTCATACGCTATCATTCTGTCACACTGGGAACGGCTGTGAGAGCATATTTACAAACAAAGCCCTAAAACCTAAGAAGGCCACCCCACATAATAAAACCAATGGGGCTCTACTGCCCCCACCCACTCACTGACTCATGTTTCTACAAGGTTTCTAGGTATGTTTATGTGCTGTGTTGTGTTCTGTGGCAAAAAAAAAAACACTCTCTCCTAATTTCCCTCCAGTAGTTTCCTCCAAGCTTCATGAACCCATTCCTCAATGCTACGTGTGTGTCTGCTGAAGCTAAAGAGGGACGAGCTCCAGTAAGGTTTCATGAAGAAAGCATACTGTAGCGTCAAGAAGAAAAAAAAAAAACAAGAAGAAACAATGTTGCACTGATAGATATATTTAAAGAGGTTTATGTGTTTATAGCATTCATTTGTAAAAAACTAAATCTGAATAAAAAAAAAAGACAGTGTTCTTTTTTTTTTTTTAATAGTTTCAGAATATGTAATATGATTCTGAAATATACGGTTATCGAGATGTTTTCATTATTGAAAAAGGTATACAAATTTCCTATAGTAAAATTCCCATTTACCTGATCGATTATCTCTTCGTTTTTGTACTGTCGTTCGAATTTTGTGCTGATTTTTTTTACGAGAAGAAGAGGAAGAGAATCTTTTATTTTCAATACTGCTTCTGTAATTGCTGTTGTAGGAAGAAAAAAAAAACCTGAATAAAACAGCAAGGCCTTAAAAACTGAAATCACTGTTTTGTATTTCCACATCTGCATCACAGGACAAAAAAGAAAAAGAAAACCACCGATGTCTACTGTCTCTGATCAACTCAGATCAACGGACATTCCAAAGATTCAGATCCAATAAATGTTTTTCCTAAGACATTCTGTATGTGTTTGGCTTATTATTTGCCACGTATTTGCTCTGGAAGTGACATGCAGTCCTCTTTATAATGTAGATATTATAAAATATTGCATACGTTTGGTGATGTTCAATTCAAGCCTTAATTGTTCAGTCGTTCAATGAAAGTCTTAATCGTTCAATTAAAGCCTTAATGTAACTCTCACTAGTAAGTCAATAGACCTAAATGTACAAAATGCTTGTAAAATACGTGTTTTTTTGTTTTTGTGCAAATCACAGTACTCGCACTTTGTAATGCATATTTGCAACAGTTGCAAAAGATAAATGTGTGAACATTATTAAAAATCTATTTAAAATGGACAGTTCCCTCCAGAGCTCTTGACACTCTTGAGAAAAGGCAGCAAAAAAGTATCTTTGTTGTTTGTCAGCTTGACTGTGCCCTGAAAACATGATTAAAATTTAAGTGAGGCAAACCATTTAAATATGCATTTACAAAATAATACGTTCTCTTTTCTCAAAAATACACGAGAAGAAGTCTCACACGAGAAGAAACTGCAACGTAATCAATTTTGAGGCAACTTTTTGAACCCATCCTGAACATTTTTTGCAGTGTGACAAGGCACATCATCCCGCTTAAGATGTCCATTTCCGTTAGGGAACTCTGTTACAGGGGTATACTTGGTCTGGTACTTGGTGGCATGCGCCAAATTAACATGTACATGAAGGCCAGGACCTAAGGTTTCCCAGCAGAACATTGTCCAGAGGATCACACTTCCTCCACCGGCTTGCCTTCTTCCCGTACTGCATCCTGGTGCCGTCTCTTCGGCAGGTAAACAGTACACAGGCAGCCAGCCATCCACATGGTGTAAAAGAAACCATGATCAGAACAGGCCACCTTCTTCCATCGTTGCATGGTCCAGTTCTGATGCTGATATGCCCATTATGGGCACTTTCAGTGGTAGACAGGGGTCAACATGTCTGCCCAGTCTGTGGCCATGCACCCCCATGTGCAGGAGGTTGTGATGTTTCTATTGTACTGATACTTTCTGTCATAGCCAGCACTAACTTTTTCAGCAATCTGTGCGACAGAAGCTCTTCTGTGGGACCAGACCAGACTGTGATCCTTCAAGTTAGCGCCAGGTCACCAGTCATCCTTCCTTGGACTCCTTTTGATACGGACTGACCCCTGCAAACCAGGAACAAACCACAGGACCTGCTGTTTTGGAGATGCTCTGACCCAGCCTTCTATCTGTCACAATCCAGGCCTTGTCTTAGTCACTCAGATCCTTACATTGACCCATTTGCTCTGTTTCCAAAACATCAACTTCAAGAACTGACAGTTCAATTACTGCTTAATATATCCCACCCCTGTAACAAGACAATCAGAGTTAATGGTTCACCTGTGAGTGTTTGTTGAGGCTAGTTTGAATGTGTGTGTGTGTGTGTGTGTGTATACATATAAATGTTTAAGGTAACTATAACATTCCTACAACAACGCAACAGCTGTTACAAATTTTAATTATGTAGTTACCTCATTTTTTTAACCTGTTTTCTACAGAAGCCTTGCTGTTTTGCTGGTCTGTTTTTCATTGAGGGTGCCAGATGTTCTGTAATACCTCAACCAAACACCAGAGACTGCTCATGTTCAGTGTTGCTCTCCAGCTCTCCAGAGTCACATGTCAGTCGTACTTTGTTAAATATTTGCTCAATAAACTAGGCTATAAGTTTAAGCTCATTATTAATCAAAACACCATTTATAAGGAATCATTTGCTATTTTGCGGATTTTAACGTGCACTTAATAAGGGCATGTAAAATAAATAGATGTTTGAGGCCAGTGGTAATGGATGAGTGAGTGATGAATAATTGAGCTGTATGAGTTTGCATTGGCTGATAATGAGAAGAGGTCTGGGCCATGGTAAAGTCAAACACAGAGCATCAGACTGGGCTTAGCATGACATAGGAAAGATGAGAGCAATTTTCCAAGTGTGGGTCTTTGTAAAGAAATGAAATCCCTTAAATGGTGAAAGTCTCTTCTCATTCATTCAGTCTGGATCACTCAGTCCTTCATGCGACCCCTCATTCATTCACTCATTCCATTCCTCAGTTTTCAACTCTGCTGCTGACTCTTGATTATTTCCCTGCCTGGTTTTATGCTGATGATTAGGATTTCAGCAGCGAACCTCTTACATTTATATAATTCATATCCATGAGTTACACAAACCATTCATATCCATGAGTTACACAGTCGTTCATTTTTCAGAGTCAGGGAAAAAAAATTAAAATGAAAATTACACAGAAACTTTAACAACAGCGTATTATTTTTTTTTTTTTCAGTATTCAGTGTATCTACCATTTAAATTTATTACAGCTTCCAATCCTTTCAGGAGACTTGCTCATGGCTTTTACTGCAGAAAGCTGCTGTAATGTTTTAAGTGCTTCTTGTAAACACATCAAGTTTAATCCAGAAACTGGCCGCATATTCTGCTTCTCAAAATCTGTGTAATCCCATAAAACCTTACAGCAGTGGTTCACCAACTCTTGCTCTGGAGATCTACCCTCCTGAGAGGTCTAGTTCCAAATACAGATCTTTAAGAGAAGGTTTGGTGACTACTGCTGTACAGCTTTGTGACATCTACACTTTTCAAACCCACAGTGCTGAATTGCCTTCTCATAGAAGGATGGATGGTAGTAGCCTAGCGGGTAAAACACCTGTCTGTGAACCTGCTGACCGCAAAGTTGCAGGTTTAAACCTCCCCACCTTCTACCACTGTGTCCTTAAGCCAGACACTTAACTCTCAGTTGCTCTCAGGTCTGAAGTGAGAATGGAGCTCCATTTTCTCTCAGCTTTAAGCACTTTTTTGGTGGCCTACCAGGGCCTTGCTTTGCTGTTAGAGGTCATACTTTTTCTTTTATTGATTCCAAAACTGCCTGTTCGTTTGTTGTTTTTGTTTGTTTGAACTTATTTTACTTTGACTTTGCTTTTCCTTATGCAGGTGGATGATCTTCTACCTAATCCTTTCAAAAAATCTTTTGTAATTTCAGATGCCAAAGGTGTATGTGGGTGTTTGCTTGTGTGAGGCTTTTGTTTAAAAGAGCTGAACTGTTTGGTTTTAAGTTTGTAAGGATGGAAGAGTTGAAGTTGGAGTAGAGGATGCAAAAGTGAAGCGTGGGAGAGTTCTATACTAATAGGTTTTTGGACAAAGACAGATATTGTTATATTGAGTAATGTAAATCTCTAAGAAGATTGCACTAAAATACACAGTTACAAGATATCAAACAGACTGCTCTTTGTTGCTCTGCCTAACATTTTGTGATCTGAACTTTCCAGAGACGCAAAAAGGATCTTCTAAGCCTTTAGAGGAGGTCTTATGACTTTTATTAGATTCCTGTGTTTAACTCTTTGCAGTATTACTCTTCAGTATTAAATGGGATTAAATGTAAATATGTTTCAAATGATCCAGGAATGTCTTTTGCACACTTCAAATGTCAGTGTTCAGTCTGGAATGGCCAAAAAGGTGCAGTGCTTTTAACTTGGTGCAAAAGTACTCTTAGAGTCCCCTAGGGATGCTGGCAGAAATGGATTTTTGATCATGTTTTGATATTTCTGGTCCAAACCAAAGATCTAGCTCCAATAGTCACAGTTCATCGCTGTCTAAATGCAACCATAAAGAATAATCCATATAAAAAGGTTTGAAGTCACTATTTGATTGTTCAGTACAATGTTGGTTTTGTGTTTGAGGAATGAAATCTAGGAATAAACTGAAGATTTCAAAGCAGTTATAGCTTCATTTCTGACACATTTATACACAATGTGTGTTTGTGTATGAGTGCATGCATTCGTATGTTTGTGTGTGTCTATTTTTTATTTATAACTGTTACGGCAGTTGTTTCCGCTCAGACTAAAGTAGAAAGTAGCAGTTTTGAATGCTGCAATTCATTAAACACTGTTGTCCATAACACTGGACATCAGGTTTTACAAAACTGTGCAGTGGACTTCAAATAAAACAATCCTTGTGTCAGATTTTAAAAATATGCTTGTATACACTGCATAGAAAAAAAGTAATACAAACTACATGGACCCTATGGACTGCTGTTTATAATAAATGGAAAGTTATAAAATGTTACAGATGTTTACGTATGTCATCCTACATGCATTATAACAAAGTGATGGAAATGTACTTTCTCATGTAAACAGGAGGTGGAGAATAAGAGCAGAAACCACTGCTGGGTGTAGGCTTGGCTCTGGGTTTCTTCTGTAAGGTTTTGGAGTTCAGAACGGTTGAGTGTGTGTGAGTAAGAGTGGAAAATCAAAAGCTGCCATGATTTTTTTTTTTTTTTATTATTGGAAGGAGAGGTGACCAAGTCCTGTCTTATTTAGTCATAAAGTCATGGCATGTCTTTATCACAGATTCTTTCTTTTTTGAGAGTTTGAGATTCCTTTCTGTTCTCTCTGTCTGTCTGTGTGTGAAATTGAGACTTCACTGAAGTACTGAAGCAGATGTTCGACTTCCCAGAAGTCTCAAAACCAGTTCAGTTATGTGTGTGTGTCGGTACTTCTGTCTTGGTGAGGACCATAAATGGGGACATTTTGCTGATCCTCACAAGGAAATGTTCTGTTTTCGTTACAATTTTCAAGTTTTTGAGAAAAACTAAGAGCAGAAAAACTGTGGTTTAGGTGTAGGTGTCGCAAAACTGAGACACAGTATAGCACAAGTCAAAGGAATGTATTCACAAATATAGTAATAAAGGTGTGTGTGTGTGTGTGTGTGTGTGTGTGTGTGTGTGTGTGTATGTGTGTGTATGTGTGTATATAATCCACCATACATCTAACAGTCTGGGAAGATAATGTTATATGTTTAGCAAGGATAAAAAGTAAATGTGTCTTATCGAAAAAAACATACAAGTAGAAGACACATAATGTCTTTTCTATTTTCTTTCAGAAGACACAGTGCCAGGTACTGACACTGTTACACCACCCGGGGGCAGCAGATGAAACGAGATGGAAAAGTAAATGGTGGATCGTGGATTATATGGACTCTGTAAGAAAACTTCCAAACACACAAACACACACACGTCTTGGTATTCATACATTTGTGAATACATTCTTACTTGTGTTCTACTGTTTCTAGGTGTTGCTACACCTAATCCTGTTGGAGGTAAACAGTGGTATTAGACTTTGGGTAAAACTGTATTGCTGACTGGTTCAGTGAAGAAACATGACTTATGCTAGAATGATTTCGAAACGTACAGAGCGTTCAGAACTGAAAAACCAAGGCCAAACCGTCTTGGTGCATGAAACAATGCTTAAATCACATGTATATCATGCTTGTTTACTAGCATTGTGTGTAAATCTGAGTGTGCCTGAGTCAAATAGGAGGCTAACAGTATCTGGTCAGTAAGCGTTTACTTGTTCAAACCACAAACAGAGCAGTAGAATAAATATAAATTAACAATACTTTATGTGTCAGTGTGCTCGCTTGACCATCTCCAGACCTCACCTGGAGGAGACACGGTGTATAAAATTACTGTCCGGTACCTGGTGTGATCGATTAGTCAGGTGCCACTGATGGCACTGGACAAATCCAGTCCAAAGTGCTGGAGCAAGTTAGGAGCCAGATTTTTATTAATCTCATTTCTAAACATTAAACTTTTTTTCTATATTGCCTTGTAATGGATACACTCTGTGCCTTACTGGAGCCCTCTGCTTTTCCAGCATTTCTTTTCAAATCAGGGATATAAATAGGGGAATTTGTCCACCCTTTGCTCTAGTAACACCCTCTACTCTTCTGGGAAAGCTGATGTTGGAACATGGCTGTGAAGATTTGATGGTATTCAGCCACAAGAGCATTCATGAGCTCAGATGCTGATGATAAGTTCTGGATCACGAGCACCACTCCAGCTCATCCCAAAGGTATGGGTGGAGCCACATCACTCCAGAGGACGCAGACCCACTGCTCCCCAGATTAAAACTTCTTCATCAGTCACATACATAGTTACAGAAGTACAACATGTAGCGGAATGTGCCCTCGAGTCAACCTGTCGGTTATGAAATAAATAAAATAGAAATTTGGAAAGGCTAAACTAAGGTCATAAAAATAAACAGAAACAATTTATATTCCAACTAAACAAATAAAATAAGCTTAACATACAGAAGCAAAATCTGTACAGTGTGTGAGACGTAACAGAGTAGAAATCTCTGTGCTGTAAAGTGCAGTGTGCTGGTTCATGTATAGACTTAAATGGCCGACAGCAGGAGAGATTCGGTGAGGTAGAGATTTCAGTATGTTTTAATGAACAGTTTAAAGTTGCGGTGGTGTGTCCTGGTAAAGAGTCTTATGGAGTCTATGAGCGTAGAAGCTCAACTCAAGCTTTTGTTTTGGTCATAACACTCCTGGGGTGATTTCCCAATTTAAGCAGTTCATACAGATGGTTACTGGGTGAGACGGGTCTCTGATGATCCTGGTTGCTCTGGTCAGATAGCAGAGAGCACAACCTTCAAAATCTTCAATGTGTAACATCATCATAAGCCTGAATGACCTTATTTTAATCTTCATGAAAGGTATACCTTCACTGACACATCTGTACTCTTGAGGAGTTGACATTTCTGTTATTACACTGTACGTGATCAGACAAAAAACAAAAACAAAAATCAAAGTTCTTAAAATGTTCTTGATTTGATGCTTGGTGCTGGGAAAACCTTTCATTGGTCCAGATCCTTAATATTATGAGCTGCTTCTTAGAGCTTAAATGGGCTCTCTGAGACTATCAGGAGACTGTCCTCTGTCTCCCCACCACGTCTAGATCCGTTGTAGCATTTGTCTGATGTGTTACTCTCATTTCAGTGTGGATGCACTTTTTGCACAACACAGGATTCTACCACTTATGTATTTATTTCATTAACTGCGGGTTAATGTTTTCATTCTTGATAGGTTGTTGGATGAATAACTGTAAATGAAAATGTCAAATAACACACATTTCACCATCATTCTTATTACATTGGGGGACTTTTTATAGGTGATAAATAAGGAAGACAAGTTCTGGCTAAGAAAGGCACTCAAATTGTGAACGTGCTGCAAATGTATTTGTAAGCAAAGAATATTGAGTGTATTTTTAATAAATATTAAGTCATATGCAGAAAATATGTAGAAAATCTCTGTGTGCGCAAAATTGCATAAAAGTGAAAACCCACAACAATGGAGACAGATGGTTTTGTTTCGACATCTAACAGAATGTGGCTGCGATGTCTGGGAAGCTTGCAAAACATTGTAAAGCTGAAAAAAGCCAATGCTAACAACAAGAGGTTGCAGAATGAAATCCTACTGACAGCATAAAAAAGTTTCAGAACATGTTGAGAGAGAGAGAGAGAGAGAGAGAGAGAGAGAGAGAGAGAGATTAAGAAAGAAACAGAAGAGAGAGAGAAAAAGAGAAAGAAAGAGAAATGAACAGAAGAGAGAGAGTGGGAAACAGATGAGAGAGAGAAAAAAAGAAAGAAACAGGAGAGAGAAAGAAACAATGCATAGGAAAAAGAGAAATAAAAGAGGGAGCGAGGGAGAAAAAGGAATAAATAAAAGAGAGAGCAAGAGAGTGAGAAAGAAACAGGAGAGAGAGAGAAAAACAAAAGAAAACCAGAAGAGAGAGTGAGAGCAATAGAAAAAGAAAGAAAAGGAGGAGAGAGAAAGAAACAGCAGAGACAGAGAGAAAGTAACAGGAGAGAGAGAGAGAGAGAGAGAGAGAGAGAGAGAGAGAGAGAGAGAGAGAGAAAGAAACAGTGGAGAGAGAGAAAGAGAGAAAGAAACAAGAGAGAGAGCAAAAGAGAGAGACCCTCACTCAAGCATGGCAAGTGGATGAAAATTCAGGAACACTCCAGAGACCAGAGAGGAAAGTCTGACTGATTCTTCAGAGGTGAAAGGGGTTTGATAATGTGCCTCGAGATATGAAACATAAACATAACATTCGTCAGGAATGTGAGTGTGAGGGCCCGTTAGAGTCCTGAAGAGAGGAGAGAAGGACTCGCGCAGCAGAGCAGGTCAGAGGCCGAGGGGTGTGAGAGGCTGTGACTTTTCCAGAGCAGGTCGAGAGCCTCGCCTCAATCCCTTCTTTATTCTCTCCCTCGCACACACACACAACACGGCCTTTGTCTCACGCGTGTTTGGGAAGCTTGCAAGTAACTGGTTGATTACTGACAGACATTCAACCCAGTGACCCCCTACATTAATGCATAATCTACTAAATAAAACCGCCTCCTAACACACTTCATGCTCTTTACTGTCCATTTTAGTGAGAATTTCTGGAAAACATCCATTGCAGTCGTCAGTTCTCCTTATGGGTCTGTTGTTTAGTTTACTAAACTATCAAAAGAAGAAGCCACCAAAAGAACAGAAAAGGGTTCTTCTTTACTCATGTGTAAAGAAGAACTCTTTTCTCACTAATACTTATTGTTAGTGAGAACCCTGGTCTCACTAATACTTACATCATTGCACTGTTTATAATATTGGCATTATTACCGCTCAGGTATTCATTGACAAGATACCTATCTTGTTACTGTTTTTACTGCTATGTAAATGTACGTATATTATATTATATTTTATATATATATATATATATATATATATAGAGAGAGAGAGAGAGAGAGAGAGAGAGAGAGAGAGAGAGAGAGATATACACACACACA